>CM021106.1:399640262-400217572 GCA_007115665.2 Sequoiadendron giganteum
TTGATGTATGGTTGTAGTTACATTCCATAATGAAATGAACAGAGCGATGGGCTTCCCAACTTAAACCTCCAGAATCACCCTATAACTATTAGATTTAGAAAGATCAATGGTTAAGATTAAGAATTTTCAACTTGTAGACCTAAGATGTGTCATTCAATTCAATGTTCCAATTTTGAGAAACAAAGCATTTAAAACACTTTGTACTGCTAAGTGTCAACTGTCAAGTGATTAATGTTTATTTTTAAACTTTAAAGTTAATATCATAAATTAATCAAGTTTCAACTGTTGGATGAACATTTGATGTATGGTTGTAGTTGCATTCTGTAATGAAATGCACAGAGTGGTGGGCTTCCCAACTTAAACCTCTAGAATCACCCTATAACTGTTAGATTTAGAAACATCAACGGTTAAGAATAAGAATTTACAACTTGTAGACCTAAGATGTGTCACTCACTTTAATGTTCCAATTTCAAGAAACAACCAAACAAAGCATTTAAAGCACTTTGTACTACAAAGTGTCAATGTCAACCAATCCTGGAATTCGACGGTCACCCCCACCGGCTACCTGTCATATGAAAATTTTATGACGGTTTGGTCATTTAAATGCCTATCAAAAAAATTGTTTAATTTATGAATTTTTATATAAAATCTTTTATAAATGGATTATCTTGAAAAATTAGAAAACAATGATAATTATTAGTGATAAATATAAAAATCTACTATTATAATTAACAATTAACAAAAGTTTCTAAAATAGTATTAAAAATAAATCTTGTTAAATATATTCTAAAAATTAAAAATAATTATGTTTTATTTTGAAAAAATTCTAAATTAATATATATTTTTGTAGTAATATTATAAATCACTTATATTAATATAAAAAATGATAGCTATTATAAAAATGTCAAAAGTTTCTAAATTCATATTAAAAATATTCAAAAAAGTTATATTCTATTTTCTTTTTATAATAAAAATTATAAAATGATATATATAATAAATTAAAATACTATATAATAATTTTTTACAGTTTAATAAAAATATAGCAAGTCAAACTATATGGTCTAATAAATTTTATAACTGTAATATATGGTCTAACTCTAAAATAGACCATCAAATTCCAGGCCTTTTGTCAACTGTCAAGTGATTAATGTTTATTTTAAAAGTTAATATCATAAATTACTCAAGTTTCAACCGTTGGATGAACATTTGATGTATGGTTGTAGTTGCATTCTGTAATGACATGCATAGAGTGATGGGCTTCCCATCTTAAACCTCTAGAATCACCCTATAACCATTAGATTTAGAAAGATCAACGGTTAAGAATTTGCAACTTGTAGACTAAGAGTTAAGACGTGTCATTCACTTTAATGTTCCGATTTCGAGAAACAAAGCATTTAAAGCACTTTGTACTGCTAAGTGTCAACTGTCAAGTGATTAATGTTTATTTTCAAACTTTAAAGTTAATATCATAAATTACTCAAGTTTCAACCGTTGGATGAACAATTGATGTATGGTTGTAGTTGCATTCCATAATGAAATGCACAGAGCGATGGGCTTCCCAACTTACACCTCCAGAATCACCCTATATCCGTTAGATTTAGAAAGATCAACGGTTAAGAATTTTCAACTTGTAGTCTTGTAGGCCTAACTTCTAAGACGTGTCATTCACTTTAACATTCCAATTATGAGAAAAAAATCATTTAAAGCACTTTGCACTTTGAAATTGTACAGTGATTTTTAAACTCTTCAATCTTTAGATTGCTCATTGCAGTGCACCACCCTATGTTGGATTCCACAGTTCCACTTCCAACAATGCCTTTCCAGTTTTCAAGAGTCGAGACTCAGAATCTAGGTAAGTGAAAGAATTCCTGTAGCTATGTTTCATCGTTTGACATTTCTTAAAATATTATTTTGTCAAAGTTTGAAGTTTGTGTTTAGACTTTAGAGACTCAAGAATTCATTAAAATTAAGAGGACTAATAGGTATTACTTATTAGGGAATTCAAATTTCACAACTTCACATTTTTATAAGCATGTCTACCACCAGTACCACTAGAGCAATGTTCGATAAAAAAATACATTATGCAGAATTGCTTAAAACCCTAGGTTTCACTGATGGGTACCATGATATTTATGATCCTGAAATCTATGGTAGGCGTACCTCAGAACTTAGATTTTCATCTCAGAATAAGACTGCAAAGCACACACAAGTTGATAGTATTAGTGCACCGTGGGTAACTGGATTAGGGTGCATGATGTTACATGAAGTTTTCCCTTGCCCATAATTTATCATGGTTTGTGCCGAAAATTATGATGATAAGAAAAGAGCAATTGTTAATAAAAATAACCAAGAAAAATTGTTATCCATTAATGTAGTATAACTTGGACAAGTGTTGGGGTTTACAACCAAAGAATTTGGAAACCACCACATTGACCTAGAAAAGCTTGCTAGTGATTATGAAGCAGTGGAAGAAAGGCTGAAAAATGATTTCTTAAATAAAATAGTTAAGGATAGAAACAAATTGAAAGGTGATCATAAGCCTCCTTATAATTTGGATATTTTTAAACCATGGGTTTAGGATACTATTTCCATGCTAGCATTTTGCCTCGGTTTGGATAGCAATTTGGAAGTGGGTGCAAGCCTCCTTGAAATGGTATATAATATCCATTACGCTAATGAACATGTCAAATATAATTATACTCAACACATTGTAGAATCCATGTATAAATAATTTTTAATGATTAAAGAAAGTTCCACGAAGACATTTAGGTTCACAACCTACTTGTGCTATCTTTTTCTATTCAAATTTAGAGGAATGTTTTAGACCAACAAGCTTCAGATTTAGCCCTATAGTAATGCAAAGGAAAATAAAATGGCTCTAGTATATGAATGGACCACTGAGATAAAGATGCATGATTCTCGAAGGAACTATAGTCATTTTGTAGACTAATTTTTGGCTCCATTGCATCAAGCAATGACAAATACTCCAATACCTAGATTGCCTATGTCATGAAAAAACTGCATGCAAATAGGAAAAGACATACAATTGCTTGATTGGTACTTAATGGAAGAATATACTGTGCTAAGATTTTATGGATCAAGAGTACAACCATACAAACTTCCAATACATGTGACATAAATGGTTTTTGCATTGGAATATGTAAGGCAGGTGCAGAGTGCCAATGAACTACACTTTCTTAGTCAACAAAAGAAGACCTTATTTCCTTATTTACCTTTTTCATGTGGAGGGTTCACATTCGAGAGAAAAGCATTTAGTGTGGCACATAATCTTTTAATTTTTTTTTGAATTTGATGCTATTTTTTACTGGAAGTATGATCTATGTGACATAATTAAATCAATGATTGTGGCCAATAGGAATGCTGCAAATAGAATTCAACATCAAAGTAAACCCTTACTTGAAAACTTGAGAAACAAGGATTCTTGGGATGAGGTCAAAATAGCAATGGAGAAAAGTACTGCTGAGAATGGTATTTCTTTTGAAAAATTGTTAGCAAAAATTATGGCATTGCACCGAAAGACAAGTAGGACATACAACATTTTTTATGAAAAAAGTGATAAACCATCTAGTAGAGTAAAAATTCCAAGTTGTCTAGAGAAGGAAGTTATAGATAAAAATTGGTCATGATAAAAAATCACTGCCTTTTGGTCTATGAGGAAGGATGTAGGTGATCCAAGAGCTCTTGTAGAGTATGGAGCTAACGAAGAAGATAAAGATTTTAGAAAATTGTGGAATATATAGCATCCTGATCAATGTGGAAGCAAAGGAAGTGATGAATTTGATGATGAATCTAATGGTGATATTGATAGCGAAGAAGAAGAACAAAGCCATGCCAATTACAAACCTAGGTTAAGTGAGGCTGCAAAAGAAGAATATGCTTTAACATATACTTCAGGAGCAGCCATACTTGAAAAAATTGGTTATGAAGGTGGTCCTTTGGGGTCCAAAGGACAAGGCCCTTGGACAATACTAGGTGTTGAGTATAGAAAAAATGGTGATAAATCTTGGCTTGGCCATGGAGGTGAAAATGTAGACCAAGGGCATTCAAGTCAAACTCAATTTGTTATAGATTCTAATCCTCATCCTCATGGTCAGATACAATCACAACTAGGACATGCCCTTGGTGGACAATTTAGTGCAATTGGGAGTGCCATTGGTGGTGATGGTATGGGTAGTAGTACTAGTAGTGGTCAACATGTGCTAAAACGACAAATTACATACAATACTAAGAGGAAAACAATAAAGGATACCACAGAAACACCAGGTGATCAAGGCAATCAAAAGAGGCAAAGGATTTTGATAGTTCCAAGTCACACTATCAGTGGATCCACTAGTACCACAAAGGAGTTATTTTCAGACACTCCCCCAATTTGAGTTAGTGTGGGTGCAAAATCATTAGCAACTGCAAGTACTCCTATTCCTTCACCATTCAAGCATTCATTGTTCCTACCTCCCCATGTTATGATTTTGATTGAAGAGTTTAAAAATAAATCAAACTTGAATAAAAAAGAAAAGAAGCAACTGATGGAGAGTGTGTCCACAATAACTTCAGAGCCTGCAACAACCATGGTATTACCCAAATTTGACACAAATAAAGAAATCATGGATTACACAATTTTTGCTCCCACAGTTCAAAACAAACCAACAAATCAGATGGGTTGATCTGAATACCAGGTAACCAATTTTCAATTGGATTTTTTTGGCTCGAAAAATACTAAAAAAATTAATGTATCAAAGAAGAATAATGAATTGGTGTACACATCATTGCTAAAGCAAGATAGAGAGAAGAAAAGATTGTAGACCCAAACAAAAAAGTTACAGGCAGACCTAGCAAGTGAGAAAGAAAAGAGGAAAGCAACATATAACAAGAGAAATGAATTAGAAAAAAGAATAATAAAATCTACCTCTACATCAACAAGCAAAGGGATAAATCAAATGAGATAGAAGTGAATGACTTGAAGTGAAGGCTAGATGAGAGAAACAAGAAATATGATGAGGAAAAATCCACTTCAAAAAAATTAAGACTAAGCATTGCGAATGGAAATGCATAGTGGGAACGAAAATTGGAGAAACAAAGAAAAACAAATGAAAGATTGGAGACAGATCTGACGAAAGCAAAAGAAGAAATTAAGTCTTCTCAAAATAAGTTATCTACATTTTGTAGAGATACAATGAGGCATATGAAATAAAAGATCTAGGATGCAATAATTTAGAGGTTTGATCATTTGTGTGACATGTTTGAATTGATTGATGCTATCATACAACATTATAAGAAGCTTAGCAAATATTTAGTGGACAACAAAAAGGTGTTGGAATTAGAGAAATCTGCAAATCAAGTTCTAAAAACAGTCTACAAATCCAGTGACAATGATCTGAAATCAAAAGGGATTACTAATCGGATTGAAACCTCAATGAAGTTGTCATCTATCATTGAAAAGTGTTCAAGAATGTGTGGAACAAAGGAATATTTGCATTTGGTTGTAGACAAGATGAAGGTGGTGGATGAAAAGGTAAGGAACTTCACAAAGCTTGGTTTTCCAGAGGATTTTGACATAAATGAGCGATTCATTAGAAAGGATGGTTTCAAAAAGAAGATGGAAGTTGCAACGAAGATTGATTTGGAGTTGGACCAGTTTTCTCAGAACCCAGATGTGAACTATTTGGATTCCATTAGAACACTAATAACCTTGAATGCAAAATTGACTAAAGAATTCAAGACAGGTTCCATTTCCAATTACAATCATGAAATGTTAACAAAACTTCAAGTCAAACAACATCAGTTAGAGAAAATGGGAATTCCACCACCTGATGAGTGGAAGTTGCTAGAAAATTTGATACAGTGACTTGATTTATTATTTTCAATCTTTGATAATATGAGTTTCAAAGTTCCAACTAGCTCTGTGCAGACTTGTCTTTGGGCATTGGCAAGATTTTGCATTGCAATGCCAATATGTACTCCTTCATGTGAAATTCAATTAAAAATCTCAAATTCAGACTTCAGTAATGTGATGATGTTCAATTATCTAGATTCTGTATTATTTATTTTATCATTTGAAGTAGTGATGAACTGTTATCTCATTATATTTAATTCTTGGTAGAGCTTCCAAGTTATGGATTTTGATCTGTTAGCTCATTATATTTACTTCTTGGTAGAGCTTCTAAGTTATGGATGTTGAATTGTTAGCTTCTGTTATGTTTTGACTAAAAATCTTGATCAGTATCCACCAACTTACACCTCACTCACATCCCACATACTACAAAAATACATTACATTTGATTTTATGATTAGCACAAATTGTAGAGATTTGTGTGACGAGATCCATTTTGTGGCCCACATTACTACTTGATAAATGATCATGTCCATAAATAAATCTAAAACCCCATGGTCAAAACCCCTATTCCTGAAGAATTCAAATTCAATGTACTGAAAAATTAAATATACTTCCACACACTCAATTTGAATAACATAAACAGCCACTTTGGAGACAACCAGATAAGTTAATAACTTATAAGCATATGAATCCACAACAGTTG
The DNA here is from genome assembly GCA_007115665.2 of Sequoiadendron giganteum. Classification (NCBI taxonomy): domain Eukaryota; kingdom Viridiplantae; phylum Streptophyta; class Pinopsida; order Cupressales; family Cupressaceae; genus Sequoiadendron; species Sequoiadendron giganteum. Next base: position 399,646,817 of record CM021106.1, read on the forward strand.
AACACTTGAAAGAAAATCAGTAAATATGTGTAACCTTCTCCATCGTATTGATCTTGAAATTTCAAATGATATGCATTATAAAAATTGTTTATGATATGAGATGGATGGGCGAATTGGTGCAATCTATTATCTATCTTCTTACTATTTTCTACTCTAAAGTCTAATTAAAAATGATGTGATGATCCATTGATCTCCTATTGGGGTCTTGATATCTCTTATATATGAGAGGCAACAAGACATGAACCCCTTGCAAAAATTCATGTCATTTGACAACTAAACATAACTCAAATTATAAATAAAACAATGTTGCAGGTGAATGCACCGATCCGTTAATCTCCAAGAAGAATCCCGTGAACACTGACCACCTAAGATCTGTTCAAGGATTCTACTCCATGATAGGGCACTCATCATGTTGTCGGCTAGCATTCTTCCTCTGAATTTGATGGTTGTCCCGTTGGATCTGATTCTGACACATCTACAATTTGGCTAATAAACAAATTGACTGTAGAGAGGTGATGGATGTACTCCTATTCAGCATAGGTGTCCACGTTAGAGATCACCTCTTTCATATCATATTCCATAGACATTATTTTTTTGAGTTGCTTATGAGTGTTTTGTAAAACCATAACCTCGTCATTTATTTCTTGCAATATAGCAGTTAGAAGCCCAACAAGCTCTTCCTTCCAATCATCATATTTTCACAGATTTCCAATGCCAAAATAAAGTGTCGAGAGTGGGACTGAATCAAAGTAGTCAAAATCTTCCCTAAGCTTGTTATGATATCCATTATGTGATTCTACCAACTTGTTATATGTCAAAAATATTTGTCCTTTCATGGCATTCTTATCTACGAGCTCCTTTTTTTTCTCCATCATTCTAGGCTGCAATCATTCATTCTCCACCAATACAATGTGTGTCTGTTTGAATACTTCCCAATATTCAATAGCACATTTCATCATTTTATTTAACCTTTCTTTTATCATTTCAGATACAGTGTTATATTTGATGTTTTTCACTTCTTTCTCCAATTCTTTGCATTTCCATTGGGATTTCAGAGAGCAATTCTTCCAGTAGGCTGCATCAACCAATGCATCAAGCACTCTCTTATCTCTTTCAAGCCATGGGGAGTACAAATCTGATGTGGAGGAGGAATATTTTTTTCTCTCTGATTTGCTAGCTCCTTCTTCAGTTTGTCATTTTCCTTAATCAGTTTTTTGATCTGTGCTTTGGTAAATTTTGCCACATTTATGTGCAATTCTGTTGTCTCCATAGGGTTGGTATCCACTACTCGTTGAACCAAGAGATGAAAAAACACTTGGTTTGGATTACTAATTATAGAAGGTCTTTTATCATGGGGATACAATGACCAAATAAGCAAGGTGGCTTCGTCTGGGTTGTACCCAGATCCTGAATACATTTTGTCACTTGCTTCTTCTATTAAGTTCATTGTCGTATCCCCTCTTTTTCTGAAGCTATCAAATACAATTGTAGAGTTAATATCCCACCCTAGTAGGAGCAATACTCTAGCTTCTTGAAGTGATTCCCTACCTCTTTCAGGAGTGATGGAATCCATTTCCTTTTCTAACTCCCTTTTCAATTCCTCTAGAGCAGTTGCCTCATGTTCAAGAGTGATATCCTGTATATGTTGTCTCATTTTTCTACCTTTATATTCATAAACAAATGATTAAATTCAGAAGATTTAACAAAATCACAATAAAAATAAACTGTTGTCTAGCCCTGACCCTCACATCATCAAATAGTTCATTTGATGCCTCAAATATTACAATATTCTTCTCTTGAGGGGGCTCGTATTGTGCAATCACAAGAGCATTTATTTGTTTGATTTGCTCACCCTCTTCATCACCCTTCTCTTCTTCACTTATATCAGTATCTACAAAAAAACAAACCTCAGGAGTAGGTTGTGAAGGTATGTAATCCAAGGGCTCTATGTCTTTAGCTTGTACTCCTGAATAGGTTGCATGAGGTGCATAAAAAAAAATTGGGGGAACATCCTTTACTAGTTCATTGACATGAGCGATGAGTTGCTCAATTCTCTATAAAGGATCTTGTATCTCACCAAATGCCTTTGAATAAGATGGGAAATTTTTCCTCTTCCATTTCTCTACAAGCATAATCTTGTTATAGGCGTCTATTCTTTCCTTGGTGGAAGCCTCATCATGGTTTATTATGATGTCTTTGATTGAGAAAAAATTTTCATACCCTGATAGCCCCTGCGATAATCTTGCCTTGTGAATAAACCCTTTTGCATCAAATTGTTTCCTTACATCACCTAGAGGTAGGTTGAACTATGCTAATTTACCATCAATTTCTCCATATCCTTCATTGGAAACCACTATAAAGTCTCCAAAACATAAGGTGTTGGGCATAATTGATTGTGTTCTACGTCCTTTGAGGTGTTTAGAATCAGATTTTTCCAATTGCCTCACAATTTCTAAAAAAGCAATTCAGTCATGAACTACTCGTGGCATCAAATGTGGAGCCCCTTTGAACCCATAAACCCTTATCACTGTACAATCAGGGAAAGCATACCAGTCTCCCCAGTTATGATTCACTTTATTTCTCTAGTCATTTTCCTTTGGTCTTAGAAATCTTTGTACTTCTGGGGATAGGTAATAATTGCACAGATACCCCAACAACTTCATCAATGGTTTTACAAAAAATTCTTCAAAATAAAGGTAATGAGACCTACCAAATCGGTTGTTCCACAATGAAGTCCACATTTGTATAGGTTTAAAATCTCCATTTTTATTTGTATATTTTATCCTTAATTCTTCACTCCAAACCCCTCTGACTTGTCCCTCGTACAATAGCAAATGCATAAGCAAGGAATAGTGTTCAAAATTAATATTATCACTATTATGTTTAATATTTCCAAGCCCTTGATGTAGGGCATTGGCCAAGTAGCTAGAATTATCAAATGGCCTGGCATACTTGCTCTGTATGTCTATAGTTAAGACCATTGGGGCAATCAACATGAGAGGTGGAACCTCTACTCCCAAAACCTGACCAGCTGAATAATAGGTGTATCAGAAATACTCTTCAAACAAATCTTCATGGAAAAGAGGGTTTTCACTGCTAGAGAACCTCCTAAGTTGGCCTCCTTCATCCTTGGGCCTATGCAAAGGTAATTTCCATCTCTTATAGCTGGTATCCATGTGGCGATACTCTGTCAAGAGATCTTTGATCGTGAATGATAAATTCAGTGAACATTCTAACTGAAATACATTAGAAATGAGATCCCTAGAAATAACAAGCATGTCACCCTCGCCATGTGACTGAATAGTTCTTTTCTTGGGGTCATATCTGGTAGCAAGAGCTTTAATTAGCTCTATGTTCACAAACACATTGGGCACCACAAGTCTTTCCAAGTTCAACCTCCATGGATTGTAGACTAGTTGAAACCTAAATTGTTTTCTGTAATGGTACATGAAGAGGTTGTACCCTCGTTGCAGTGTCCAAATATCCCCTAATCCTTTTTGTTTGTCCCATAATCAATCCATGGAAGGATTCATTTGAGCACTCTTCTTGGGTCTTGGCCCCGACCCAAGACATTGATCTATCAAGTCTTCATTTAGGAGTCTCTTAGGATTTTCAATTTTTTTTTTTTTTAGCTTTGGGTTTGTCTATACTCTCTTCCATTATTTAAATCTTAAGATTTTGAGTAAAATAGCTTCTCGGCTAGGTCTGAAAGTGAAGTACTTATGTGAGTCTCACCGAGGCACCTCCACAGTTCATCGATCTTTGCTATGTCAGAATTCCAAGTTTTTTCCTTTCTGCTTCTGCCCTCTGTGAAATCTTCCAGGATTTTGTAACAACTATGCAATCAACTTGTGATATAATTCACTTAAATTCTGGTTCATAAATGCATTGCAGCACGACTGCATGATGCCCCAAGATGTCACATCAGTCTTTCACCAATAGCCACCCTCTCCACCAATGGACACCTATCCTTCATTCTTTCAGTGGGACACCAGATAATGTTTCCCCGATATACTTTATGCATTCAATGATTCATGCCCATGGGCCATGGTTATAATTCATGGTTACTTTTGGTGAAAACTTGACTCTATCGGTATATCAAGAGAGCACCTTAGGATTTAAGAGTCAGCCCGATAGAGTATTGTTACACCGATACTAGGTTGTGAGCTATTTTTATCGGGCCATCGACGGGATTGTGATGGGGGTTCCACTGATGAAGCATTGTTAGGTCGATGGTATTGAATTTTGTTAGGAATGGGGGAAGGACTACATCACTACAAAATTTCAAATTTGTTTAATATTAATGGATGCAATGTGAATGTAGGCTATAATATGGATCTTGTCACACAAATTTCTACAATTTGCATTGTTCATTAAATCAAAGTGTGGTATATTTTTGTGATTATTGATAAAATAAGATAATTCAAATTTCATGCCTATGGTCATAAATTAGAATTCATGGTTACTTTTGTTGACGACTCTATCGGTATATTGAGAGAGCACCTTAGGAGTTAGCTCGATAGAGTATTGTTACACTGATACTAGGTTGTGAGCTATTTTCATCAGGCCATTGGCGAGACTGTGATGGGGGTTCCATTGATGAAGCATTGTTAGGCCGATGGTATTGAATTTTATATAATTTATAAAATATCATCAACTATAGTTTGACTTTGGCATATGTATTATGATTCATGAAGTGCAATATAATATAAAATATCATGGAGACTTGGAGTGCAATATAAAATAAAATATCCTAAACTTGAAGTGCAATGATTCACAATTTATTTGAATACAATATAAAAAATCATCAACTATAGTCTAGAATATGATTCATGCAGTGCTTGAGTGCAATATAAAATAAGATATCATGAAGTGCAATGATTCAAAATTTCAATGTTCATTGAATACAATATAAAATATCATCAGACATCAACTACAGTTTGGACTTTGGAACAATGGAAACTGGTTAATGAAGTGCAGTAAAAATACCTAAAACCTGCTAATTATCTTCCAATTCCCAAACGGAGTCAGGGTCCTCAAGCCGATGCTCATCTTTAGATAAAGTAAAAGAGTCATCTTGATTCTAAGACTGCTCTGCACTTTCTTCAGCCTGTGTCTCAAATTCAACATTCATTGTTTGATTTGTGTCAATTCCAATATCATTGTCATCTGTCCCAGGCCCAATCCCACTGCCACTGCCACTGCCACTACCACCAATACCGACGGTTGTTGGAATTGGAGAGCCTATGTTGCACAAACCAGTCCCTCTTCTTTCACATGTGGACCTCCAAATTGTGAGTTCCCTTTCAAAAGGATTTTTTTTGACATTATATGCATTTCCTTTCATCCTCAAAAAAATTTCTAAATTCTTGTCTAGTTTGTTTCTTAACTTTGATTTCAAAAACCCCAATGTACTGAAAAATCTCTCATCCTCCACCGACCCCAATATCATTGTTTGACATAAATCAACAAGTTTGAAATATTCTGACATTGAACCACACAATATTTCACTCTGACCTAAGCTTGTCCAAACCTTTTTTATTGATCCCGATTCAAAGGCCTTCTCCTTGCCTATGGATTTATACTGCTCCCTCATAGCTATTGCAAAACTCTGACATTGCTTTCTAAGCTTATTTTTATTTAAAATTCCTTCTATTATTTTTTCATTGTATGTTACCTTTTCTAAAAACTGTTCGATCAAGATTTTTACTTGATCATGAAAATATTTTGGGTTATCTCGGTTTACCCAAAATTGAGGATACACAATACCCATGACTTCAAGTATTTCTTATCGAGGAAATCTTTCACGAATCTCTGAGGAAAGAGATTTTGCAATTTCCTTCAAATTATCACTAATAGATTTAACAATGTCGTTAAAATCTTCCTCATTAACAAGTACTTTTCTAGAGCGCCTAGTTGCCTTACAATGGTACATTGGTATCTCATATCCACGTACACAAATACATAAGTTTCCTCTTGCATTAAACTATAAATAATTATCAGGATTATTCAAATCAATAATTTTTTATCACATCAAATAATTTTCACCTGCTTGTGTTAGATCTAGATATAGATGATCAAGGGCCAAGCATGTAAGTTTACATAGATTGGAATATTCATAAATATACATAGTTCTGTCTTGGGATTTCTTCACAAGATTGTTCATCTCATCCAGCATGGGGAGAAGACTAGCTAAAGTGAAGAGTGTCTCTATATCACTTAACCTATGTAAGAGGTCAGGAGCTTTGTCTACTGTGTTGTGATTCTTGTACATCACTCCAATCAAGGATTGATATTCTGAAAGAACTCGTTGTGCTGGTCCATGCAGGGAGATCCATCTGGTATCGACATCCTTGAGAATCTTGTTTCCAGGTGTTATTCCTTCAGCAAAATGTTGGAATTCAAGGAAACATTTGGGACTTCGGCAGAATTATGTGTGGATCTCGTGAACTATATTTTCAACTATTGATACTGTAGGAAACTTGCTTACAATTTTGAATGCTAAATTCATTATGTGGGCCATGTAGTGAATGCCAAGCATGTATGGTGCACAAGTAGTTTGTAACTTTGTGAAAATACCACTCCTTTGACTTTGCATCACTGTAGCTCCATCAACTCCTACACACACCAAATTTTTGGCAATTGTCAACTCATCCATACCTGCAATTTCATTCAAAGATTTATTGACTAGTTCAAATAGATTTTGTGATGTTGAACTATCCTTCATTTTATGAACACAAAGAAGATGAGCTTGGCGAATATGTTGTTGTACAATACACAAATGCATCCAAACCCAAGGAGTATTTTCTACCACAGTAACTTCATCTAAAGATAATGCAATGAAATTTGACTCTTTTGATTTCGCCTTTAAATCTTTCTTTTCCACTACAGCAAGACAGTTCGCCCATTGCCATCGAGCATTTATTGACCAATGTGAGAAGGGGAAGTGGGGAAAACTCAAATAAGATAATAAATCAGATTTGCTGCTGCCATGACTTTTCCAAAATGAGCCTCAAGTGTACCTTGAAATTTTTTAATCTTCGACATTCTATGGTTATGCTCTCCATAATCTTTGGCATACTTAACATGAAGACATTCTTCCCTTTATTTCTATCGTACAATTGATTGTTCCTTTCTATCTATGATTTATTTTTCATAAAATTTTCCGATATGCTTTTCTATAGTGTCAAGATTTAGCTGCATCATCTTGTCTCTTCCACATTTCCAACTACAAATATTACATTTGACCTTTGTTGCCCTTTTAATATCATTTTCGTTTGATACCCTCATTGCTTCAAGGAATGGGTACTTCGACAACCAACCAATTTGAAAATTCCTTGTCATTTCCCACTCGCGCCCTAGTTTTGCTTTGCCTTTTCTTTTCTTGCTACCAAAATCATCCTCATCCAAGTAAATTATCTCATTTTGGCTATCCAGGGTATCCCTTGGAACATCTTCTGCGGTATTGCCATCCTCATTTGATACATTTTGATTTAACACAATGACAATCTCACCTTGACCTTCTTGTGGTGGTGAGGTATTGTCATTGCCATCTTCAATAATATTTGGTGGAAAAGTTGATGGTGTAGCTCCACCTTGATCTCATGGATTAGAATATTTTCTAATTCCAAAGTAAGATTGTATGGTACCTCCATATTTTCAGCATTTTGATGGCCTCCCAATCTCATCATTACCCTCAGGAGTCTTACCCTTGCAGTAGCTTCTCAACGTATTGATATCTCACTTTGAATAAAAGCTGAAAAAAATGTCTTCTTGTTTAAGAAGGAAAAATCGACAAAGAATATAGATCCCATTCCCTACTCAAAATCATGTTTAAGACTGAAGCAAGAATGAAAAATAGATAAAGAAAACTTATTATTATAACTAATAACTAATAAGAGTATGAAGAAATGATCACTCACCTTTGAGTCTACATTTTCGGGTTTCGCTTACTTCTAAATCAAGAAGTAGAACCTCAGAACCGAACAAAATGGGTAAGAACAAATAAAAGTTTCAATTTTATTTATATCAATCCATATTTGGTGAATTCCGTGGGATTTTTAAATGGTATGTTAAAAATTTGGCGAATCATGCGTGCTTATACAATGATACCTTGTAATTTTCAAGGTGAAATAGGTCCTAATAAGCAACTATTTATAAATTTTAATTGGCGAATGGGTCTTCACAAGCAACTATTTGTAAATTTTAATTGGTGAAATGGGTCTTCATATAATGTTGTTTTAATAGTATTGGCGAATATGTTGGTGTTTTATGACATGCTCCCTAGGATTCCAGGCGAAAATATTGATCGGTCCATTGGAAACACGTAGTCTGTTATGGCGAAATTATTGCCTAAACATGCCTCATAAAAAAAAACCGTTGGCAAATGGACATGCATTGGACCAATAGTTTGTGAAATCTGGGTGATTTGAACACCTTGCTGGGTACCTAGAATTTTCCAATTTCGATTTGCCGATTCCTGGAATTCGCCAATTGGCGAAGATTCACCACTAAAGTTATCCTTGTCCTGGAGGTCATACAAAAGAGAGATAATGGAGAGGATCTTTTGTTGGATCGATTAATGGATATTAGAGAGGAGGTAAGGGCTGCTAGAAGGGATTTGACAAAGTTGAGAGACATGGAAGAATTTTCTACTACTGAATTGAAGAGGATCAAGTTTGAAGACAGTTGGATTGATGGACCAAATTTGGATATGCTTCAACAAGTCTTCTCTAGTTATGATGAGTACACTTTAGAACAAACTCCGTATGCATAACTGATAGTCTTATGGATGCATGAATTTCTTTTCTTCTTTGCATGCATGACTGACAGTCTTGGGGGGCGCATAGCTTTCTTTTATTTTCTCTCTTTTTCTCTCCAGTTTAATGGATGATAAATATAGGAACTAGAGATCAATTGATCTGAGTTTCCAAGAAAATTTAAGTTCCTAAAATGGTGGATCTCAACTTTGGATAGAGAGGAATTCATATTTTTTACATCTATATATACCGGTAGGGTACCATATTGTAAAGGTCGGCTAATGAGAATAAGATTAGCCACCTGATAGTAGCAAATAGGATTTTTCATAGTTTTTACAAAGATACTTTGTTCTTATTAGTTACAGTTGAATATAAATATAGGTTTTTATACAACATGGTGTTGGAATTGAGTTTATTGGATAAGGTTAATGAATTATATTCTATCTGTATGCTAGTGATTATGTTGAAGCATAAGTGTTTCTTATGTGATGAAAATCCTTAGAAAGAACTATATTTAAGGATTATTTCATTAAATTATCTGTGGATTGAATTATTGAAAGTCTGTTCATCTATGATTTTGGCAATGAATGAAAGTTTGTTCTTTTTGAATTTTTAAAGTATTTATGATGTGTGATTGTGATGATTAAATTAAGCACATTATATGCATGCAATAGTATGGAATATTCTATAAATTGCATCATGCTATGGTTTTCTTGATCTATTGGAGGAACATTCGTTGTTGAAAATATATGTCCAGATAATTAGATAATTTTATTCATGTTTCACTGATGTATGCCTCGATCTATCTTTTTCTTTTATTTAAAAACCCTTGTTCATTAAATACAGATTGATGAATCTATCATTGCTTGCATTCCTTATTACCATCAAAGGCCCCTTGAATATTACAGTTGTATGGACCAATTGAGTGACACCAAACAGTTGAGAACCAACTACTAGGACCTTGGGAGTTAGGCTGCTATATGTTGTCTTTCTTTTTCAGGATAAATAGAGTAGAGATATTTTGTTTAATGTTGTTTGTGTCATTTTTACCATCAACAGATATGGCGCTAGAAGGAGGGCCTGAAGGAACAAGCTGGCTCACATTGGGTTGTTCTCACTGGAGAAATATGGGAGGATTATTAGATCCTCTACTGACCCTGAACCATTAGAATAACTTCAAATCTCGGTTAGACCTAGACCCCATGCTCATAGAATTCTGATTCCACCATTGCCACCATTGCTTACTCCACCTGGATTTCAACCAAATCCATGTACACAACCACCAGTTCAACCTACGTCACCACCACTAGCTCGACCAGTGTTAGCACCAATCTGACCCACATCACCTCCACCGATTCAGCTAGTATTGCCACCAGTTCGACCTATCTCACCATCAATTTCTCAACCAATCGTACCCATGGATTAATTTTTGAATAACCCCTCTCCGCTAGGGACTATTCCATAGGGAATCCATGATTTACCCAAGAATCCAGAATTTTTTTGTCCCAAGTACATGCATGGGGAATCAAGAAGCGCAGAGGAGAATATACAAGCGTTCAAAGATGCTTGTACTCATGCTCAAGTGGCTCATGAAGATGTGGTATGTAGATTGTTTCCTTATTGTTTAAGGGACATGGCATATAAATGGTACTTAAATTTTCCCTGGGCATCTATTCTAGGTTGGACAGATTTAGAAAATGCATTCATTAATCCATTCCGGGTCTACATGGACCCTGCCATCTTGTATCACCAGTTTGCCACCATAAGAAAGGAACATCATGAGCCACTACCGCTATTAAACACTAGATTCCAAAAGATGTTTCGTAGGATGCAAGATCCTTACTTAGTAGCTAAGAATATTTCCATTCAGGCATATTTAAGAGTTGTTGATCCCTTGATTGGTCTATTATTGCAGAGAACTTATCTACCCAATGATATTGACTCCTTGTCTAAGGTGTATCATCTAGCCATCAAATTGCAATAATAGATAAGTCTACAATCAAGAGGTTTAGGAGCAGCTCTTCCTCCCATGAGTTATCAAATGCCTAACCCACCATTTTACAACACTATCCTAGGGATGTCTTACTCCCAATACGGACCTGTGTTTGAATTTTAGGCCCCACCTACCATGCCTTTTTTCAGCAATGGCATGCAAGATTATTCCCAACAACCTCAAAATCAACAAGAACAAGTGGGAGGATCAACACATGTTCATTCCCCATCCATAGTGCAAAATGTGAAAAATGAACATACTGTTCAACTAACCAATGAGTTAGAGACTCTCAAGAAGACTCTATCTCAAATGTCTAATGATATGGCACAACTTAGCCAAAACCCTCCCCACAACCAAAACCAGAATTATGAAAACTAGGGAGGTTACAACAACTAGGGGAATTACTCCAATCAGAATGGGAATCAGAACATCAACCGAAACTTGTAGAATTAGAATTCCTCTAATCAAAATGACCAAAATAAGAACATAGGATATAACCAGAGGTCCAACAACAACAATAGGCTATGGAATAATGGACCTAACAATGGGGGATTTTCCTATAATTATCAGTCAGGTGAGGAGAGATCACATACTGCTAATGTGGCTGACCTTAATTTCATGACTAACTAGTGTAGGCTACATGATATTGTAGCACATTCTGAGGTTAATTGCCTAGAAATGGAGAAAATGGTAAAGATTGCACAAGCTGATTCCCATCCTCTAGCAAGGAATTCCAATCATGATAATGGGCTAGTAAGTACTGCTATGACTTATGAGACTATTGAAGAGAAATATCAATTTCCCATGTAGGGAGATAATGAGCTAGAGGAGGATGTGTATGATGCCCAAGCCTTCCAGTCCAAAGGATGTCACTTTCTGAGAAATCAAAATAAGGGCCCATTTACTACATCTACACCCCCAAACAAAATGGTCCCACCTAACCAAAATGTAGATAATAACCCACTGCCACTGAAGGGACCTGGTGACCCTCAAAATAGAGGTAATCCACCTCCGTTTCCTAAATATCAAGTGAGGAATGATTTAGAATTTGATTTTATTGCAGAACTGTAGAGACAAAAGACATCATTATCATTATTTGACATCATGAAGTGGTTCCCGACTCAACGTGAAGTGGTATTGAAGGCCCTAGAGGACGCAGACCGCTTAAAAGAAAAAGGTAAAGTGACTCCAGCGAAGGAGATAAATGCAACCATTTATAAAGGAAAGACCAGTACCCCACCTTTTATTTTAAGTTTAAGGATTTTTGGAAAGAATTTGCATAACTGTTTATTGGAATTTGGAGCATCGGGTAATGTCATTCCCTTTTCAATATGTAAGAAGTTAGGATCAAGTCCTATCCTAATCAATAAGAAAGTGATCCAGTTAGACAAAATTGAGGTCAATGTTGTAGGAGAACTAAAGAAAATGCATGTACAGGTTGGATCAGATCCAAGGATCCAAACCTACATAGATATCCAAGTGGCTAACATTTTAAAGACATATGGTATGCTTCTAAGCCGGGAGAAAATATAAAGTATTGGGGGATATTTGTCCTTGGATTTCTCTCACATGTGGCTACCTTGGAAGGGGGTTGCAACGTAGATAAGGATTGAGAGTGAACCAAGACTCAAGCATATGATTACAGAATATGATACTTCAAATGAAGTAGCATATTTTGAGACTAAGATAGGAGTTTACAAATAAGAGGAAGTCCTAACCTTCTCTATACTTAATCCTAAGGATACATTGCCCCTAGAACATAGTGACCCAATGATTAGCATCAACCAATAGGTTTTAATAAGGAAATTGCAACAAGATAAGTTGGTATTAGGAGAAGAAACTGATTTGAGTAGTTTGTTGCTTCCTAATTGGTGTATGATTCATTATCAAAATCATTGGGAGTTAACATGCCCACCATGCCTAGATATCTTAAATCATATAGGCCAGCCTCAACAAATATGTCAAGAGAAACCCCAAACACCTATTAATGAGTTTTTTTTACAGTTAAGGATGCTACCATTCTCACTCGAACTAGTCTTTCTCAAGAGGAAGGTTCATCACCAGTAGAGCAGACTCAGGTGCTATGCTCTAAGATTCAAGAAGAAATTGAGGTGTCTTAGTTATTGTCCAATACACCTACCCCAGATACTCTACAAATGCCTAAGACATTGATAAAAGATGATTTGGATTGCAATTTAACCCAAGAAGTTGTTTAGGAAGTGATTCTTGACCCAACTGTGAATATAGAAAAGTCTCCAAGTGAGCCTTGCCCCAAGCCAATTTTTGATGGCCAACAAAAGTCCGAGCTGCCACATATCCCAAGTAAGTCATCCCTTGCTATCCCCAAAAAGAAAGAACTCCCAGCCAAAGACCAATTGTGGAGTCTTAAATTTGATGGTTCCAAATCCAAAACAGGAAGTGGAGTAGGAATTGAACTAACTAACCTAAAAGGGAAAACTTACTTTGCATCTTATAGGTTGTAGTTTGGATGCACAAACAATGTGGCTAAGTGTGAAGCACTTGCTCATGGACTCATGTTTTCTCATAAAAAGAAGGTTACTGCTCTCACAGTTATGGGGGATTATGAAGTGATCATAAAATAGGTACATAGCCAATATACATGTCATAACAAAATATTGGTTGCGTATAGAAATAGAGTTTGGAACTTAATTGAAGACTTTGATGATTTTGGGATTACTCTGATCCATAGAGAAGCTAATCAAATTGCAGATGCCCTTGCCATTGCTTCTAGCACATTGTAACCCATGCAAGACTCTAATATAAAGAGATTTCCAGTTGAACTAATTTCAGTCCCAGCTCTCCCTGATAATGTTCAAAAAATTTACGTATTTGATGATGATCAACATATATTGTCCTTTTTGGCAAGTTCTGATGTTTTTGAAGGACAAATAATAAATGAATCCGAAAGAGATTTGGGATATTGGGATCTTGAGAAGGATGGTGAAGAAGGGATATTGGATTTGAAAAGTAATAGTATTCCGAAAGGGATGGTAGCCTTGGAGAATATATTTGACTCTGACCCATGGGCTCATCAAAGGGTGCCTACAGAGAGTGATGGAGGAAAATATGAATCTGTTAATCTGACTCATTCAGGCCCTGAAAGGAATGTCCTGATAGGAAAGACTTGTCCTCAAGAAATTAAGGACAAGATAGTCAAAGTTTTGGAGCAGAACATTGCAGCCATTGCTTGGAGTTATGATGACCTCAAAACCTTTGACACTTCGGTGATCACACATACCATACCTATGAAGCTAGAAGCCAAGCCCTTTCATTAGAAACAATGCCCGATCAATTAATTGAGGCCCTGATCCAGAAAGAGGTACAAAAACTCCTATATACAAGGATAATATTTCCTGTTAGACATTCTACTTGGGTGGAAAATTTAGTTCCTGTACGCAAGAAGAATGGTGAAATTAGATTATGTGTTGATTTCAAGAATCTAAATAAAGCCTCTGAAAAGGATAATTATCCACTACATTCTCTTGATGAAGTGCTACAAAAGGTTAATGGGTCCCAGATGATGTCATTTTTGGATGGTTATTCTGGGTACAATCAGGTTCTTGTCAGTCATGAGGACAAAATGAAGACAACTTTCACCACCAAATGGGGGACATTTTCATATCGGAGGATGCCATTTGGTCTTATCAATGCAAGATCAACCTTTCAAAGGGAAATGGACGTATCCTTGAAATATTTGATAGGGAAGTGTATAATTATTTATGTGGATGATTTAACCATCTTCTCGAAGAATAGAGAAGACCATGTTGCTGATCTAGAAAAATTTCTCAAGAAATGTATAAGCTATGGTGTCTCCCTCAATCCAAAGAAGTGTGTGTTTGGAGTATCTGATGGGAAAATTCTAGGTCACATCATATTAGAAGAAGGGATATCCATAGACCCTGATTGAGCGGAGGCTATCTTGAAACTAAAAAGGCCAGGCAACAAGAAAGAAATGATATCCTTCTTCGGGAGGATCAATTTTGTTAGAAATTTTATAACAGGGTTTATGGAGATTGTCAAACCTCTAAATGAAATGATGAAGAAGGAGGAAAAGATCGAGTGGAGTAATGAGGCTAAATCTGTTTTCTCGTAGATGAAATAGTCAATATCTGAGGCACCTATTTTGACAAGCCCATAAGATTTAAAACCTTTTTATATCTATTCCTTCACATCTAACCATTCATGTGTAGCTTTGTTAACACAACAAAGAGGAGAGGGAGAGGAAATACCTATTGCCTTCATGAGCTGTCCATTTAAGAATGCAGAAGTGAGATACCCACCACTAGAGAAACAATCCTTCACATTAGTATGAGCGGTGAAAATGTTCAGACATTATATTCTTCGAAGTCAAGTAATGGCTATAGTTCGTGATCTAGCTATGAAGTCTCTCTTGATGCAAAGTGAATTGGGAGAGCGAAGGGGAAAGTGGATGACAATTATACAAAAATTTGACTTAGAGATTCACTTGATGAAACTTGTTCGAGGACAAGGTTTATCAAAAGCAATGGAAAATGTGGACAAAAACATCACTTGTCAGTAGTATACTATCTAGTCATTTACAAAGGATCCCTGGTACACAAACTTGATTTTCTTCCTCCTCAATAACACATGTCTCAAAGGGATGAATGGTACTCAGAGGAGAGCTTTGAGGATGAAGAGTGTTCACTACATGCTTAAAGGGGGATCCATCTATAGAAAGAATTTTCAAGGGATTTACTTGTGTTTTTTAGATTAGCAAGAGGCCAAGCATGCCATTTCTGAGTTTCATGGAAGACATGGAACATGACATGGATCTACGGATGCTTTGGCTCATCAGATTCTTGGATTAGGTTATTATTGTCCTTATGTATTTCGAGATGCACACCAACATGTTAGAACCTGTCATGTATGTCAAACTTATGCACCTAGGAAAAGAAATCCGAAAATGGATTTCCAACCAGTGTATGAGGTAATGTCGTTTGCTCAATGGGCACTAGATTTTGTAGGTGTTATTAATCCCAATTATTTTGTAGGACACAAGTTCATTTTGACTACAACCAACTATTGTACATGTTGGACTAAGGCCCAACCCTGCAAAAAAAGCATCGCGAAGGTCGTCATCAAATTTTTGACCGAGAACATCACAACCAGGTTTGGAGTTCCATTTGCTCAGGTATGTGATAATGGCCTTTCTTTTTCTTTTGTTTAATTAATTCAATGGAATTATGAACATAAAATTATTCTAAAGTATTCATCTAATTACTACCCTTAGGAAAATGGAGTGGCTGAGTCCACTAATAAAAACCTGTTGGAAGTGATAAGAAAATTTCTAGAAAACAATCCTAAGGATTGGCACACCCAGTTGAGATTTTCCTCATGGGAAGATCGAATCCAAATCAAAGCAACTCTAGGAAATTCGCCTTTTAAGTAAGTTTATGGCCAAGACCTTGTCTTCTCGATTCATTTGCAAATACTTGTTCTTAAATTTATGCAGAAATTTTATTCCAAGGATGATAGGATGGAGGTCAGGTTACTTAATTTACTTAACATGGAAGAGCAAAGAGATTCTATTTTGCAACAATTCTCTAAGCATCAGGCTGTCATCAAATGCTAGTTTGAAAAAAGAGCCAAGATAAAATCCTTTAGGATATCAGATCTTGTATTACTGTGAGATAAAGCTAGAGAAAAGAAGGGAGATCACTAGAAGTTTGATAGAATCTGGTTAGGTCCATATCATGTGGCTGAGATACTAGGCGAGAATTCTTTTCATTTAATTACCTTGATAGGAGAACCTGTTCTGTCACCAGTTAATGGTCAGTATCTCAAGCACTATTTTGGTTCATGAAAGGTCTGATGTTTTAAAGAATGTATTATACTGTATATATTTAATTAAGTTAGTTTTGTTTTATTTTTTTTTTCTTTTTTTATTTTGTCTTGTTTTGTTGGGGATCTTCATGTTTGTCCATCTCAAGACAGGGGGTTGCAATGCAAATTTCTTAGAAAAAGCCTCCAGCATAATCCGGTTTAGAGTTGACTTTTTGTACAAACATAAGAATGAAGTTTAGGATTTTAACAAGGATCTAAATGAACAACTTGATGAGCTAGAAGTTTTTGTTGCTATTCTAGTGAATGTTGATATGCCAGTGAAGGAAGGCCGGCCTTTAAGTTAGTTGAAAGAGAAATGGGATGGTAGACTTAAAAAGGTCATACAAAAGGGAGATAATGGAGAGGATCTATTGTTGGATCAATTAATGGATATTGGAGAGGAGATAAGGTTTTCTAGAAGGGAGTTGACAATGTTGAGAGACATGGGAGAATTTTTTGATGCTGAATTGAAGAGGATCAAGTTCGAAGATAGTTGGATTGATGGACCAGATTTGGATATGCTTCAACAAGTATTCTCTAGTTATGATGAGTACACTTTAGAAAAAACTTTGCATGCATAATTGATAGTCTTATGGATGCATGAAATTCTTTTCTTCTCCGCATGCATGACTAACAGTCTTGGGGGGCACATGGCTTTCTTTTCTTTTCTCTCTTTTTCTTTCCAATTTACTAGATGATCAATATAGGAACTAGAGATCAATTGATCTGAGTTTACAAGAAAATTGAAGTTCCTAAAAAGGTGGATCTCGACTTTGGATAGAGAGGAATTTATATTTTGTACATCTATATATACTGGTAGGGTATCATATTGTAAAGGTCGGCTGATGAAAACAAAATTAGCCACCTAATAGTAGTAGATATAATTTTTCATAGTTTTTACAAAGATACTTTGTTCTTATTAGTTACGGTTGAATATAAATACAGGTTTTTACGTAATATGGTGTTGGAATTGAGTTTATTGGATAAGTTTAATGAATTATAGTCTATCTGTATTCCAGTGATTGTGTTGAAGCATAAGTATTTATTATGTGATGAAAATCCTTAGAAGCAACTAGATTTATGGATTATTTCATTAAATTATCTATGGATTGAATTATTGAAAGTTTGTTGATCTATGATTTTGGCAATGAATGAAAGTTTGTTCTTTTGGAATCTTTAAAGTATTTATGATGTGTGATTGTGATGGTTAAATTAAGCACCTTAGATGCATACAATAGTATGGACTGTTCTGTAAATTGCATCATGATATGGTTTTCTTGATCTATTGGAGGAACATTCGTTGTTGAAAATATATGTCCAGATAATTAGATAATTTTATTCATGTTTCATTGATGTATGCCTTGATCGATATTTTTCTTTTATTTAAAAACCCCTATTCGTTAAATACAGATCGATTAATCTGTCATTGCTTGCATTCCTTATTACTAGAAAAGGCCCCTTGAATATTATAGTTGCATGGACCAATTGAGTGACACCAAACAGTTGAAAACCAACTACTAGGACCTTGGGAGTTAGGCTGCTATATGTTGTCTTTCTTTTTCAGGAGAAATAGAGTAGAGATATTGTGTTTAACATTGTTTATGTCATTTTCACCATCAACAACACCAATGACCTTTCCCATCATTTTTGGTGTTGTTTCCAGGGAAAATTAAAGATCTGGCTATTAATTTTGAAGCCTTAGTGTTGATAAGGAAGACAATTTAGTTTGCAGATGACACAAGCTAGAGACTATCTAGGAAGGTTTCTTTCATGAAATATTGATTTTGATTAAGAATGACAAATTCCATAACATCGTAATGAAAATCAAGAAGAGTATCAGGAAAATTTTCAAGAAGAAGAAACGGGCGACCAACAACGAAATGATCCCGCACCAAATATGACCTTTTCCTATCCTATTAATCTAAATAGAGAACTTGATGAGCCTTCTATGAAGAACATTTCACCCTCAGTTTTACCTACCTTGAGGGGAAAGACTTCTGAGGACTCTGACCAATTTCTCTTTGATTTTAAGTTTTTATACCAGACATATGATTGCACAACTGATAACCAGAAGTTGAAACTATTTCCTTCTTCCTTAAAGGAGTTAGCCTTACACTGGTTCATGGGTTTAGGTGTAGGGACAATCTCAACTTGGCATGAAATTGAAACATAGTTTTTGGATAAATACCAAGATTACTGTCGAGTAAGAGATAGGAAAGAGGAATTGTTCCGAATGAGACAAATGAAAGATGAAAGTCTAGAAGATTATGCTGATAGATTTCATTTTATGCATAAAAGGTGTGGTAATGGGTTGGATAATGAGATTAGTAAGGCATTTTTTTTAAAGGAATTGATGATGAATCTAGAGAGTCTTTGAATCTTATGGGGAAAGGAGATATCAATAGGTTGTCTTTAGAAGATATTATTGAAATATGTAGAAACTTATCTAGGACTAGAGTAGGGACTAGAGGCTCCTGAAGAAACAAAGCTCTCATTGTTGATGTGTCTCAAGTAATGGAGGAAATTATGAATTTGAAAACTAATTTACTCCTTCATCTCAACATGCAAGGAGATAAGAAGACTACCAAGCCTTTAGCCATTTGTTGTTCCAAATGTAGAGGTAAACATATTTTGAGAGAGTGTCCATCAAATCAAGTTAATATTTGTGAAATCTATGAGAAACATCATGCAAAAATTTCTTGTATCCTCTTACCTAGAATTAAGAATCATATGAAGAAGCCACCTGTGGTGGAGGAAGAAATTAATTATGTTGGGTAGAGATCTCAAAATACTAGATATAATGCTAATCAAGGGAAATATGGTCCTAGAACTAATTGGAATCAGAACCCTTGGACAAATGAAAACCAATTTATTCTTCCCTACCAACTACAACCACCACCTACATTCTGGGGTCAACCTGATGGATGAATCCTCAATGGAACCAATCATAGTGGAAATAAAATCAGCCACAATGGCAACAAAATCAACCATAGTGGTAACAAAATCAAACATAATTTCAACCATGGAAAAATCAAGGTCCGAGGCATCACTGGGCATAATCACCTCAATAAACCCATAGTTTTAATCTTGATAATGAACAAGTAAACCATCCTTAGATGCCAATGCAACCTATTCCAAATCCAAAAAATAATCATACTGATGAAAATCCACCTACTCTGAATGCCATTGATGCCAATGATATTCAATTAAGGAACCAAAATTTTCCATCAATACCAAATGATAAAAATCAGGAGGATGAGAAAGAGAAAAAAGATTATTCAAAGGAAAACCAAAACTCTGATGATGAACAAAAATTTAATCAAGTGCCTTACCGGGAACATTTGAAAACATAACAAGTAGCTCCTGAAAACTCACAACCAAATTATATGAATGTGGTAGATTCTCAACTTCTCTGTGAATTGAAAAAGATTAATATTGCGATACAATTATTACAAGCCATTAAAGACATACCAAAAATAAATCAGTTGGTCAACTCTCTTTGTATGAAAAATGCCAGGTAGGAAGAAGAAATTACCTCCTATGATACCAATAGGGACCAAACTCACTAATGTTTTTTTAGGAAGATTTCTCCCTCAGAAATATAATGATCCTAGTAGTCCTATGATAAATTTAAGTATTGGAGGAATTGAGATAACCAATGTGCTAATTAGGAGTAGCTATCAATGTTATCACATCAAACACTGTTGAAATTTTGGGTATGACAAGTGTTCAACCCACAACAACTATTTTATAGTTGGAAGATCAATCTACTAAAAAACATGAATATTTTCTTGAAGATGTCATGGTTACCATTGATACATGGGATTATCTCATTGAATTTATAGTCCTTAAAGCTAGAAAGAAGGATTCTGGATATCTAATTATCTTAGGTAGACTATGGTTAGCCATTGCAGGAACATTAATAGATTGTAGATTAGGAAGTATAATAATTTTCAATGGTCAGAAAAAGAAGGAGTTGTAACTTTATCCTCTAGCCCAACCATCAATTCAGCCTAATACTCAACCTTGGGTTGATGAGGATATGGAGTCAGAAGGAGATAATATTGTAGAATTGGCCAGGGTTACTTTAGTAGAACACGAACTAAAGAATATGAAGAATAATGTCTTAATCCTAAAAATATTGATCAAGTAAAAGATAAGAGAGACTATCATGGAATGCTACATCGGAAAAATTCACATCCATTTCCTCTTAATGCAATTTTAGGGGATCCAGTTGATTCTAAGAATGAGACCAAAAAAATTATGGTAGCAGGGGATAAACCTCTCTTCATTAATTCACCCTTATCCTCCTCACAAGAAAAGGAATTAAATCAAATATCCTAAAATCACACTGAAGAATTTTATTGGAAATACAAGGACATGAGAAGAATTCACCCTTCTATTTGTACTCATCATATTTATACCGAATATGTTAAGGCAGTAACGCAAGGTCAAAGAAGGATCAATCCTATTCTTCGAGACCTTGTTAAGAAATAAATAGAAAAAATACTGAAAGTAGGGTTTATTTATCCAATATCTGATAGTCAATGGGTTTACCCATTGGTTATTGTTCCCAATAAAAATGGAAAATTGAATGTATGTGTGGATTACAGAGAATTAAACAAAGGCACTAAAAATGGTCATTTTCCTTTGCCATTTATTGATCAGGTACTTGATAATTTAGTTGGTAGTAGTTATTTCTCTTTCTTGGATTGTTTTAGTTGGTAAAATCAGATCCAAGTGACTCTTTAAGACCAAGATAGGACTAATTTCACATGTCCTGGGGTATGCATTCTTATACATTTCTACCATTTGGACTGTGCAATACACCAACCACTTTTCAGCGAGTTGTCTTGGCTATTTTTGCAGATTTAACTACCTCATGTGTGGAAGTGTATATGGATGACTTCACAGTTCATGCACAAACATTTGAAGAAGCACTTGAAAGTTTTAACAAGGTTTTGCAAAGATGTAAGGATCATAGATTATCCTTGAATCATGAAAAGTGTTCCCTTATGATGATAGAAGGGATTGTTCTAGGACACCACATTTCTAAACATGGAATCAAAGTTGATCCCAAGAAAGTAGAAATCATTCAACAAATTGAGATCCCTAAAAATCAAACTAGTGTTTGTAGTTTGCTTGAGAATTCTGGGTATTAGAGAAGATTTATTGAGGGGTTTAGTAAAATTGTTGAACCTTTGTTTACATTTCTCAAGAAAGATGTGGAGTTTTTTATGGACAAGTGATTGTCAGAAATCTTTTCAAAAGATTAAACATGCCTTGAATACTTATCGGATTATTAAAGGACCTATTTGGGGAGTTCCATTTCATATACATACTAATGCGTCCAAATTTTATATTGGTGCAATTTTAGGACAAAAAGGTGAGAATGAAGCACTGCATGCTATCTACTATGTGCAGTAAAAATATGAATCCCGCAGAAAAAAATTACACAACTAAAAAAGAGATTTTAGCTATAATATATGCAATTAATAAATTTAGGCATTATATTATAGGTTACAAAATATTCATTCACATAGATCATTCTGCTATTAGATTTCTAATGAATAAGGCTATAGTGGGTGGAAAAATTATAAGATGGATATTATTATTGCAAGAATTTGATGTGATGATAATAGATAAGCCTGGTAAAGATAATATTGTTTCTTATTTCCTTTCAAGAATTATTTTGTAGGGTGATTAGAAGCCAATAGATGATACATTTCCATATGAGCACTTGTTTGCAATATCAATTCATCCTCCATGGTTTGTTGACCGTGCAAATTATCTTGTAACAAGGAAGTGTCCAAATTATTTTAATCCTAAGCATAAAAGGAGATTAATTAATGAAAGTTATAGATTCCAATGGATAAATGGAATGTTGTTTAAGATGTGTCCTAATCATGTTATTCATAGGTGTGTTACTGAAATAGATGTTTATGATGTTGTACATGATTTCCATCTTGAGCCAAAAGGAGGACATTATTCAATTATTAGAATAGTTCATAAGATCTTAGGAGTTGGTTATTTTTGGCCATCTATAACAAATGATTTTTTGTTATTTGTTAAGCTTTCTGATGAGTGCTAGTGCATGGGAAGACCTACACCAACAATGTATATTCCATTACAACCTTATATAGCTCTGGAACCATTTGAGAAATGGGGAATTGATTTTGTGGGACTTGTTGATCCACCTTCCAAAGGACAACATTATATTCTAGTTTACACAAACTGTGTCACAAAGTGGGACGAAGTGAAAGCTTTTCCAACAACAAGGGAAGATAAAGTAACTGATTTTCTATACAAACATATTCTTCAGATATTCAGTGCACCAAGGGAGATAGTGTCAGACCAAGGACCACACTTTGTGTCTACTATGATGGAAAATTTTATGCAAAGATATGTGATGGCACAAAAAATCTATACCATATTATCCTTAGGAAATGGATAGGTAGAATTTATTAATCGAGAATTGGAAAATATTTTGACAAAGACTATTTCATTAAGAAAAAAAGACTAGACATAAAGGTTAGATGAAACAGTTTGGGCTTACAATACAACCTAGAAAACTACTACAAGATTCTCTCCACATGAGGTAGTGTATGGGAAAAATCTAGTTATGACTATTGAGTTCAAGTTGCAAACATTAAAAACAACATTGGATGTTGGCATTGACTTGTATGAAGTAGAGAAAAGTAGGATTCTGTTGAACCGATTAGATGAAATGAGAATGGAAGCTCTTGAACACACAAAAAATATTCAGAAGTAGAGGAAAGAATGGAATGATAAGGACATTGTGACCAAACAATTCAAGAAGGGACATTGGGCACTACTATTTGATTCAAGATTCCATGAGTTTAAAAGGAAATTCCATACAAGATGGTTGGGACCCTATGAAATTGATCAGTTTTTGAAAATGGATTTGTTCAACTGGTACTAATAGATGGAGAAAGAAGGATTATGTTGGTTAATGGTCATCTTCTGAAGACATATCACAAACTTGCATCAAGAGAAGAATTTTTATCAGATTTACAACACAAAATTGAACATTTTTTGGTGGAAGATATTTCTTCCATTAGAGGATGTGCTCCTGAATAATATTTTGGAAAGAGCATGAATAAAAAAGGTAGATTGTAAACTAGAAATGGTAGTTTACCTTCTGAATAAAGGGGATAGATTGAAAACCATAAATGATAGTTTATCTCCCAAATAAAATGAAAAAAATATTAAAAAAATAAAAAGAAAAAAAAGAGAAGGAATGGTTGAAACCCAGAAATGGCGGTCTTCTTGGATTAACTTTGGTTTTCTTCTGATGGCTCCTAATGAATCCTAATGTTCTCTAAGGTTCTCAATAATAAACCTTTTTGTTAATCTGAGCTCCCTTTGATTGAGTCATTGGAGTCTTTACCAAATGGGTTAATTTATATGCTCCTATTGACTTCTACATTAAATAAAAATGTATGCATTTATTGTAGATATTATTTTCAAAATATAATTTTCTAACTTAGTTATTATGATGTGAAATGAAGTAAATGTTTTAAGCATAGAAATATCTGCCTAATAGCTATTAATTTTGTAAAAAAAAGTATTAATCATTTCAAAATCTGGTGGAGAGATAAGGATGTGACATTTAGTTTCCTTCCACAATAATTTCAAGTAATAATGAGATTTTCATATCAACACAAATAAATTTGCTTATGTTAGCATGGCTGGAAAATTTTCAAATCATAATGCAAAGTACAAGATTGTTGCATGCGAATCATTTGAAGGGGAAAAAGGGAAATTAATAACATAAGATTTGACATGATGTGTATTTTTTTTGAAAAGTATTGCATCTGAGTGAAAAAATGCTCGTTTTGTGTTTTTCTTAACAAATTGTGGCTGCCATTTTCTCTGTTGAGTTGAAGAAGTGAGAAAAAAATGGGGAATAAGAGAAAATCAAAGCCTAAAATTTTTAGTTTAGACCATGAGACAAAGAGATTACTCAGAGAAGTTGAGTGGATCAAATTTATACAAATGTATGAGGGTTTTGAGCTTGAATTAGTCAAAGAACTCATCAGAAATTTTCATATTAATGTTACCAAAGTAAGAGGGGAAGTAATAGAGGCTAGTCCTGCTATTGTAAGTGAAATTTCTGGTATTCTAGCTTAAGGGGAACTAGTAAATAAAGGGCATATAAGTTTTGAAGAGTTGGTTTCAGCATT
The DNA here is from genome assembly GCA_007115665.2 of Sequoiadendron giganteum. Lineage (NCBI taxonomy): Eukaryota > Viridiplantae > Streptophyta > Pinopsida > Cupressales > Cupressaceae > Sequoiadendron > Sequoiadendron giganteum. The sequence goes on from CM021106.1 coordinate 399,671,641, forward strand.
TCATGAAGAACCTGGAAGGCAGCTTGAGATTCAATGGCATAAGGGATGTCAAAGGAGAATTGCTCAAAACAGCCTAGAGGAGCCATAGAAAATAGTTGTAATGTGGTTAATGAATTTATTCAACCATGAAGGACAATATGGCACAATCTTAGGGCCAAAAATGTGAATGCTAACAAATTTGAGGTATGGTAATACTAGACCTTTTGCAAAAATTAACCTACCCGCCTTTCTATTTTCTAAAATTTCTTCTATGATATCCAAAGTAAAAGCTAGGGGTGCATCATCCATTAGATATCATAGTTTTATACATTTGATAATTAAGCACCATTTTATGAGAAAATAATCTAGTAGGGAAGGGTGGCTAGAATTTTGGTCAACCCCCATTGTCAAATATGAAAGAAAATCCAAAAAGGGACCCACAACAAAAAAGGAAAAAGTTGAAAAAGGAGAATCTTTCAAAAAATGATAGAAAAAGAAAAAGAGAAAGCTACATGAAGCTATTAGGGTAACCCATAGTACTTTTAAAAGTAAAAAGTGAGAGTTGCAAGAAGAAAAAACTAGTGTTGTTGAAACCCATATTACAACTCTTGACAATTTGTCAAAACAAACCACTAAAACTCATCAAGACACTTTGGGAAGCCTTGAAGAAGTCCAAACCCCTGTGTGTTCTACTGAACAAGTCATTAGTCATCCTGAAGCCCCAATTCCATCTCCAGAGAGAACCCTTGTTATAGCATCCCATGGCTCACCATGTGAAAAAAAAAATCATCATATGTCAAAAGAAGATAGCCCTATTGGAGGGTCTGATAATCAAACAAAAAGAAAAGAAGCAAATGGTCAATTTTAAGATGAGGAGGTTGAATATTCTCCTCCACCTTGTTGGTTTTTGAAAGGAGGAAGGGTAAAGAGCTAATGGTTGAACAAGATAAATCTCCTCAAATGAAGTAAGTAGAGGAAATGGAGGAGGAAGAAGAGATAGTTAGGGCAATGACAATGTCTAGAATACAAGCGGAATTAGAGGAAGATAAAAGAATAATACAGTTTCTTGAAGAGAACTTAAAAAGAAAAGAAGAGGAATTGCAACAATCTATAAATAAGATAGAGAAAATGGAAAAATAAATGGTAGAAAAAGAGAGTATTTTGCAAGGACAATTGAAAAAAAACAAAAAAGGCCTTACAACAAGCTAATGTAGATGCATTAGCTCGAGTAGAGGAGACAACAAGGTTAAGTGCAGTGGAAATAGGAAGATTTGTTGTTTGGTGTTTTTGCATGGCAACAACTCAGACAAAATAAAATTTATCCTATCTCTCTTGAAAGGTTGATCTCTATGAACAAAGAGATAACCCCAAGGTCTCTCGGGTGTCAGGTCATGACAATGTAGTAGAACAAACTCAGTGATAAAATGTGAAGATGTTGGTAATCACAAGGGGCCTTACGCATGAATCTCGGGGCTTCTAAACTCATCAGATTTCAAACATGGTGATGCTTTAACTTTGATTCATAATTATTTAATAAAGAAACAAAAAAAGATAAGGGATTAACAAGTTCTAATTGCTAACACTACCTCTATTGTTAATCATGCAAATGACAGAAAACCTGAAAAGGACCAATCCCTTGAAACTAATTTCTGGTCGACCCAAGCTATACCTGCAATCTTGCAGAAAATAGTGCAATCTTCTAAGGTTTTAGAGATTTTCAAGCTGAAAGTATTCATTCAATGAGATTGAATGAATAAATGCAGCTGAACTAAGCACATGAATGGGGTATAGGTTGACCTTGCAATTCATTCCCATAATCAAGAAGCTAACCAAGATATGAACTAGGAATCACTACAACACTTCAGATATTAGGTCATAAGCATTACAAAATAAAATCTAAACTATATTCAAACATTTTCAAGCATTTCAAAAGATAAAAAACAAGAAAAATGCAAGATTATTTAATGTAAAGGAAAGACCAGTCATAACACAATGTCCGAACCTTTTATTAAATCATCACATTTACAACATTTTTGGTCTATTATGGCATATGCCTGAAACATGAAAGATTATTCTAATTTGCTAACATGTTATCCTATGGATGATTACAAGTGTTTTTCAACTCAATCCTCTAATCCCTACTCATTCCAACCTAGCTGAATCTAACCACCAAAAGAAGCAAAGTGCCAAATATATAGAGAATTTCCCATGCGAGAACAAAGCTAGGGTTACAAAACTCACGACCACCAACCAGATCGGCCTGAAAAATAGTAGTAACTCACCGCCCAACAATGAATGCAATGAAGGATTCCATCAGATCAACCAGGGTCACATGCCACCAAGGGATAGATCCTCGATCCACACCCGTCATTGACAGAGGAATGGAAATGCAAGCGAAAGCTAGAAGGAATGCCAACCATCGATCAAGTTTGAGATACAAAGTGAATGGCCAAGATTAATGTCAACCAAGAAGAGCTCATCACGTCCCACCAACTAGCCATTAATGGCCACCAACTACAACAACCTGTGCATGAGAACGAGCTCTGTGGTAGCATCTGCAAATCACGCTCAAATTCATAATGTACACATCTACAAATCCAAAAATGTTCACCATCGATCTGACCTGCACACAAACAAGACACCATCATTCCCAATACACCGTCGAAATCTAGGCGGGAGTGAAGCTAGAAATAGGAGGAGGTGGAGAGGAAAGGGGAATAGGCGAAACAAAGCCGAGACCCACTTGGCAGAAGTGAAGTGGAAACGGGAACAAAAACCCAAAAGGAGACAGCCATAATCGAAGGCGAAACAAAGCATGGGCGAAGGGCCAAGACAGGTGAGAGTAAAGCACACCTCGGTGAAAGCGGAGTGGGAACCAAAAAAGGGAAACCACAAGAAGCCAGGCGGAACCGAAGTGGGAACCAGAATGGGATCAAGACTAGGAACTTTGGAAAATTTCCTAGTCATGATCCATTCCACGCCCGAATCTGGTGAACACAAACAAAGAAGATAGAGTGCACGTAGGGAAACCAAAGCCAAGGGGCCCAAAAATGACATCGATGAAGAAAGAACCAAACCAGCGAGGCAAAATCAGAACCGAAACTGGAACCAAATCAAGACTTGGAACTTTGGAAAAGTTCCCAGCCATGATCCATTCCACACCCGACTTTGCCAGGAGCAAACGAAAGGGAAGCAAAGCCAACAACCGGAACAAAAAGGGGAAAGCAATGAAAAAGACAAGAAGGACGAGAGTCGGAGCTGGAGAGGGAAAAGAAACCGGACTTTGAACTTTGGAAAATTTCAAAATCCGATTCCATCCCGGCTTTGATCCCGGCAGAAACAAAAGAAACAATGAAAGAAGTGAAAAAAAAAAAAAGACTAAGGGAACCAACCCTTATACCGAAAGCGGGCAACACGAAGACAAAAAGGGGAAAACGGGAAGCGGAGCCGGAGCCGGAAATGAAATCAGACTGGGAACTTTGGAAAAGTTCATAATCAAATTCCATCCTTGTTCCGCCTTTGACAGAACAGGATAAAACAAGGAAAAAGGAAACAAGGGAAAGTTATGGGAGAAAACCACAACCCTTAGGACCCAAACAATGACAACACAGGGGGAAAACAAAAGGTGAAAGAAGACCACCCAAAAGGATATCCGCAAGACACCAAGGCCACCAAGAATTCAACCAAAATGGAACCCAAAACCAAAGCAAGCACCAAAGACCAAAACCCCTAAGATTTTCAAAGATAAGCCCAATAGAGAGGCAGGCAAAAGAGGGTCCCCGCTTTAGTGGGGCGTGTGTGCAAAAACTGCACAACAAATGTTGACTCCACTGGGGAAATGCTCAGAGCATTTCGATGACAAACTGTCATCATGAACTCAGAATCTCTGGTTTCTTTTCAAGCATCAGGTTACACCTAGAAAAGTTTGCATACACCACAAGAAAGCAAACCTTTTTTGTACCAAGGTCAAAGTGTGTGTATATGCAGTCATTTTCCTTTCCTAAGTTGCATCAAGTACCAAATTCAGTTTGACAGGGCTACATAAGGATTCTAACTCCAAAAACAACCTGGATAGAGCCTCATTGCTAGTCAAGCGTCCATAGCTCCGATGAGGTTATCATTGTGACCCTCCCTAGCATAGCTCTACTACTAGTCAAGCATCCATAGCCCCGGTAGAGATACTAGGATGCCCTTGAAAAGGTGAACCTTCCTGATTTTGAATATTTTCTTTCTTTTCTCTTGATATTATTTTTTTGATTTGCTTTTAAAGCTTTAATTTTCACCTTGTGGACAAGAAGCTCACACTCAAGGATGAGAACCACAGCGGCACTAGAGCAGAATTTAAGATTTTTCACCTAGTCAGACCTCCTAAAGACCACATGTAACCTCATAATTCTTAAGATATGTGTGAAGATATAAGACCCAAATATATTCCATAATTAAACTTAGACAAGTGACTCCAATTCATAGCTTATGCAACATTAGATGAAGGAAATCTACCAGTTCAAATGACTCCAAAAGGATGATAAGAGTTTGTAAAAGAAATCCCAAAGCAGCCCCAGACAAGCAACCAACCGTACAGAAGCACCAAGCCCAAAGGAAGCAGGGCAACCCCAAAGAAGAGTAACAGAGAAAACCAACCCAAAATAGATCAAAGTAAACCAAAAACCGAAACAACAAGCAAGCAAAGCCAAAACCAAAAGAAACCCTACCCTAACCAAAGAAAAATAGAATCAAGACAACAAAAAGGAAATATAATCTACTAGTACACAAGGACTGGGTTGAAAACAACTTAAGATTGGAAATAATGCTTTAAATACCGCCCATTGACAAGTAGTGGGATATTTTCTCCAATGAGAGTTTTTAAATGGAAGGCATTATCTCCCAGAATCTCTGCAATCTGATAAGGGCTGAGCCAAAGTCTATTAAATTTCCCATGCTCCCCTCTTTTGTCATGGACTTTATCCCAATAAAGAACCAAGTCAGAGATTCTAAAGGATTTTACCTTTTCTCTCCTATCAAACCATCGCTTCACAACACCCTGATGTTTGACAAAGTTCTCTAAGGCTTCATCTCTTTTCTCTTCAAGGTGTAACAACTCAGCTAAGCGAGCTTCACGTTTATCTTTTCCATCATATTATTCATTGATGAATTGCAAGGTAGGGATCTTCAGCTAGATGGGAAAGATAGGTTCCAAACCATACACTAAATAATAAGGAGAGGTTCCTATGGATGTTTTATGTCTAGTGCGGTCTGCCCAAAGAGCAAATCGAAGTTGGGTATGCCAATCCTTGGGGTTTTTATCTAACAGTTTTCGAATGACGGTCAAAAGGTTATTATTGGAAGACTCAGCCAAACTGTTCCCCTATGGATAGTAGTTAGATGTGAATTTGATGGTAATCACATGGTCATAATCCCAGTTAGAAAACTTTAAAGATGTGAATGTAGGGCCATTATCACTAACTACAACCAATGGACAACCAAAGTGATTAATAATACCCGATTCCATGAAATTGATTACTACTTCAGAAGTACACTATTTGCATGCAAGAGGCCCAGTCCACTTAGTAAAATAATCAGTTATGGTAAGAATATACCTATGGCCTGTAGATGAAGGTGGATTGATTGGACCTATGAAGTCCATTCCCCACTGTGCAAATGGTTTTACCTCTATGACAGGTCGAAGTGGAAGAGCCACACACCTTTCCCTACCTGCTGCAGTTTGGCACACATGGCAAGTTCTCACGTGGTTATGTATGTCCTTAAACAAGGTAGGCCAATAGTAGCCTACCCTCAGGATCTGATTCGCAGTGGAAGATGCTGAACCATGGCTTATGCCCTATTTATCATGAAACTCAACCATCACTTTCCCTGCCTCTTCTTTCCCTAGGTATCTCAGATAGATACCTTCATGATTTCTCTTATATAAGACAACTCCTTTCATCATAAAACTGCCAATCTTCAAATGTAGAGCTCTCCTTTTTACTACATCAAGGTGTTTGGGGCATCGGTGTTTCAGAAAGTAGTAGATAATGTCATCATACCAGCTCCCTGGAGAAACATCCTCAAGATTATAATGATGAGCCACAAGGTTAGGACCCATTTCTGTCATTGTCTTGGTCAGTCCTTGGCCTCTTACCAACTTCGTGGGTTGAATCTCAATGTCATATTCTTACAAAATAGTCACCCATTTGGCTCTACGTTCACCCAACTCATTTTGCATCAGCAACAACTTGACTGTAGGGTCAGGGACTATAGAAAAGACCTTATTCCTCAGTATGTAATGCCTAAACTTATTCACAGTTTGGACCAAGGCATAGGCCTACTTTTCAACACTAGGATACCTCAGTTCAACATCCTTTAAAGGTGCACTCATGAATGCTATGGAATGTTCATTTCCTTGATCAGACTTTTGTGTCAACAAGCCCGCGCAAGAATGATCAGAGGCAAACGAATAGATATGGAATTACCAAAATAGGGGCCTCAATGATAGCTCTCTTGACCTCTGAAAATGCCTCCTTAGCTTCTACATTCCATTCAATCTTTTCTTCTTGCTTCATCATGGCATTCAGTGGCTTGACTATTTCTGAAAATCTAGTGATAAATTTTTTGAAAAAATTGACCTTGCCAAAGAAGGACTTCATTTCCTTTTTGCTTGCAGGGGGAGGGATTTTCAGAATTGCCTCCACTCACTCAAGATCAATGGAAATACCTTGTTCTAAAATAATGTGTCCTAATAGCTTTCCCTCAATGACTCCAAAAATGCACTTCTTTGGATTAAGTGAAATACCAAACTCTCTGCATTTGTGGAATACTTTGCATAGATCTGCAACATGATCACCTCTTTTCTTGGAAAAGACTGTCAAATCATCCATGTAGATGATTATGCACTTTTCGATGATGTCTTTAAATGAAATATCCATTGCTCTTTGGAATGTAGCTCCAGCATTGATTAATCCAAAGGGAATTCTCCGGTAATAAAATGTTCCCCATTTTGTTGTAAAGGCAGTTTTGTGTCTGTCCTCATATTGAACCATGACCTAATTGTACCTAGAGTATCCATCCAAAAAGGACATCATCTGAGATCCATTGACAACCTGAAGCACCTCATCCAGTGAAGGGACCGGATAATTATCCTTCTCTGATGCTTTGTTTAGGTTCTTGAAATCACCACATAGTCTGATTTCTCCATTCTTCTTTCTGACTGGGACCAATTTTGCAACCCATGTTGAATTTCTTACTAGGAATATGATTTGTGCTGACAGTAGCTTCTACACTTCCTTTTGAATAATGGGTTCTAACAAAGCATTGATTGGTCTTTGTCTCTGTCTGAATGACTTAACATTTGGCTTGAGGGGGATGGTATGTGTAATGAACGAAGTGTCATACGTCCTCAAGTCATCATAGCTCCAAGCTATCACATCCTGATATGTGTGCAAGGCATCAATAATTCCTCCCTTTTCCTCCAGAGTGCACACCTTACCAATAAGGACATTCTTGGCGTTACCTTGGGTCCCCATGTTGTATGTTTTACATTGATAGTTGAGGGACTCCCTTTTCATTTTTTGCTCTTGATCTTTAATCCTATCAAAATCAAATATCCTTTCTAATTGCACCATGCCTCTTGGAATGGTGTTAGTATTTAAATTGAGGACTCCTTCCAAGTCAATTTCATCCTCCTGGGGCTCGACCTCATCATTTACTTGGGAAGAAAATACATCACAGCTAGTAATAAAATCAAGAATGTGCTTATCATTTTCAAATACCTTAAATTTGGTGATGTTGTCAGGCACCGAGGGTGTTGGAACAAGTTCCACGGTGAACTTATTTAGGCCCAAAAGTGATAATGGCTGCAATGTACTTGTTGCTTGTGCCGAAGAATCAGCAGTCAAGTTCTTACTCCGAGGAATTAGTTGAATGTTGAAGGCATCAAATCCTTCAATAAGGTCCCAAATTCTATGCCTATAGTTGGTCATCCTTTGTTCATGACATTAGTATTTCTTTCTTACTTTCTTGACCACAAGCTTAGAGTCTCCGAATACTTGCAGCATTTTGTCTTTCTTTCTATGTGCCATTAGCAGCCCATGAACTAGAGCTTCATATTCAGCTACATTGTTAGTTCACTGAAATTGGAGTATGTGAGCAGCAAAGTAGGTCTTTCCCTTAGGACTAATCAATTCAAGTCCTGCTCCAGCACCTTGCTTGGATTTGGACCCGTCAAACCTCAATACCCAACAATCATTAACCCCTTCTTTTCTTGAGATACCTTGGTCCTTCCTGATGCCCGAAGGTTCTTTAGGAGGTTTTGGATCCTTTCCCTTTTGATTATTTTGAATGATCTTTACGGCTGACCCAACAGTTGGGGTTGTTTTGATGTGTCTTTGTATTTGTTCTACTATAGTTTGACACAAGCAACACTCTAATTCAGAATGAGGAGCATTGCGCACTCGACACCAATTAGGAAGAAGCAATTCTTCAAAATTTATGTGTCTACCCAACTGAACCTGATTTTCTACACATTTTTGGATAAATTCCTGAAAGTTATTTAGCAAGCCAAGTTGCTTCTCTTCTTGGTCCTCAAGTTCCTCTCCCATCACTAATCATGTTGTTTGGTCAAGCATTACTTTGGGGCCCTGGGCTTTGGGTGTGGATTCACCAAAAGAGCTTTGTAGCATCAGGACCTCTTCTTCATCCAAAGCAGGGGAGGCTAGGACATAGTTTCCCATACTGACTTCTATCACCAACACCTCATTTGAAGTATTCTAATATTCAGTAATGACATACTTCATTCTTGGTTCCCTCTCAATTTTGATCTAATTTGGGACTCCTTTCCAAGGGGGCAACATGTGGGAGTGATATGTGGATGTGTATCCATTGAGTGCCTTGGTGAAATCCCTACCTAAGATCATACCATAGGTGTCAGGGATGTCATCTACCTGAATATTAAGCACTTGTTGCACTCTAGGGTCCGAGGCAACTTGCATGGGAAACATATTTAGTTCTCCTACAATGTTCACCTCTATTTTGTCTAATTGGGTGACTTTCTTTTGAGAAATGGAAGGGGTAATACCAAAAGCCCTACAAACAACAAATGGCATAACATTTGTGGATGCCTCCAAATCCAGTAGGAAATTGTGCATATTTTTACCAAATATACGAATGAAAATTAGGAAAGGGGGGGTCTCCATCTTGCCTTGGAATAAAATCAACGGTGAGTCAGCTTGGGCGACCTGACTCCTATCCTTTTCTCTACCCCTATCCTTGGGTTGTGAAGGACTAGGACCTTTGGGTATTTGTAAAATAGGGGATCTTGCAACTGCTTCATTAGTAGCTACTCCTAGTGTGGCTATATTTGAATTAAAATACCCAAGGACCACATTTCTAATTTCAGGAACTCTCAATAATTCAAAAGTTGAAAGACTTACCTTTACTTTCTTGAGTTCCTTGGTGACATATTCTCCCAGCTATTCCACATTCATGTCATGGTGAAGCACCCTGGAGTGCCCGACCTTCTTCTCCTTTGTTGTATCGGTCAGGCTTCATTTGGAGACATCCAGTTGTCCCTCCTTGGTTAGGTATTGAGTTGGCACCTAAGGGTATGATGGATTGTTATTGGCATGTGGATCCAGTGGAGTAGTGAAATTGTGTGGAGGGGCGGATGTAGTGAACGGTCCCCTAGCTTGTGGATTCCAGTGGGGCTTGCTTCTTAAACCATACTTTCTGATAGGTTGCTGAAATATTTGCACCTCTTCAACATCAGCCTCTTTTTCATCCAATGGGCCATTGTCATTCTTAGTTTCTTCATCGAACAGTTGAGAAATATCATCTTCATTGAGTACTTGTTCAAAACCTCCGCCTTGGTTGCTTGATTCCTCTTCTGGTTCATTCTCCCCATCCTTAGGGAAAGGAGCATGGTTCAACACTAAAACTAGGGAATCATAGGGGTTCGAGGGCACCAATTATTGGCTGGTGGAGTTGTTTTTGACTTCATATTGAAAAATAGAAGCAGTTGTTTGAAAATTAGGATAGTCTAGCTCTGAGTGTTGACTTGTCTTGTGGATTCTACACCATCCAGACAAGGTAGCCTCTACCAAGTATACACCACCTGGAGATTTTTCTTGATTGGAAGGATGATCCAGTGGAGTGGGAACTCCTCCATTATTAGGCCCAGTATTCCATGGCCTATTTTTCCTAGGTGGCTGTCTTCTTTCAAATCCTTGTCCACCTTGTTGGTTTCTATGATTTTTTTGGCCAAAACCTTGTCCTCTTTCAAAATTCTAATTTCTATCGTAGTGCTTCCCTCTATTATAATTTGATTTCATGCTCTTCTGATTGGCTTGGAGCTGATTGTTCTAGTTCCTTAGATGAGTTACCTCCATGTTCAACTTCTTCACTTGCTCGGTCAGCTCATCTAACCTTTCTTTATCAAGATTGTTGTAAGGAGTTGGATTCATGGTGTTTAGGGAATACCCAAACACTCCTCCAGAACCAGTAGACTGATTCAAAACTTCTGAGTTCTATAAATATGTGGGGAAATTAGCTTTCGGCTATGAATGGAGGGGATGGTTAGCAGTTTGCTGGGGATAACTAGGCATTGGTTGAACTTGGTTTATTGGATGACTTGGGTGAGGAACCAGAGGCAACTATGGAACAAGATTCATGATAGGCATGTGATTGGTCAGAGCCTAGTTGAGAGATTGGGCTTGGCTTGGGTGAGCAGCTGGTCCTAGTGATGGCAAGGGTCCTAAAAAGTGTTGTCTCAAGTTAGTGCTTACCTTAACAACCTCTGTGTATGCGACGAGCAAGGTAGTTGGTGGATTAGTCCTCCACTTGAGGAAGGTACATATGAGAATATCAAGGGCCTCAAAATAGACCTCTAGGGCAGTGGCCTCATTTCCAGCATAGGGTGCTTGGAACCTAGTATATGCTCGATGGAACCTATTATTCAATGGCCCTATAGGCTCATTGATTTCTCTCTTTACCCCGGTAAACTGCATATATAGCTCATTGGCACTAATTGGAATCTTAAAATTTAACAAGAATACGGCTTCAAGCTTAGCCCAATTATGAATGGAAGCTGCAGGTAAGTGGTTGTACCAATAGAAGGCTTCCTCTCCTAACAAATAGGGGAAGAGCCTGTATGCAACATCCTCATGGTTAATCTCTCTATCCCTCACTCAGGTCTGAAAGATCCTGATGTGTTCCTCTATTGTCCTATTCGAGTCATTCTTATGAAACTTGGAGTAGAAGTGCTCGGGTTTCTTGGGCATGACATTGTAGTTGTTGAACGTCAAGGGTGATGGGTTATTTTCCAAGAAAGACATTGATGGGGGTCATAATGACAGATGGATGACTAGTTGGTGTTGTGGAATGGAACCAACCTCATAATCGGATGAAGATGGAGTGGGTGGTGGTGAAGATGACAGGAAGGTTGGATTAGATGATGATTCCTCCCTCCCTTTGGTCCTTCTTGACCTAGTTGGAGGTGATAATTCTTGAAACTCTTCTTCTCCTCTTGTTATGGATTTGGTTCTCCTTCTAAGCCTATTAGGAGAGATGGCATTCAAAAAATGCTCTAGCTTGTTGATGCCCTCCTTCTAGTGCCAATCCTGTTGTTTGGTGTTTCTGCACGAGAACTCAAATAGAATAAAAGTTATCCTATCTCTCTTGAAAGGTTGCTCTCTATGAACAAAGAGATAACCCCAAGGTCTCTTGGGTTTTAGGTCATGACAATGTAGTAGAACAAACTCAGTGATAAAATGTGAAGATGCTGGTAATCACAAGGGGCCTTATGCATGAATGTTGGGGCTTCTAAACTCATCATATTTTAAACATGGTGATGCTTTAACTTTGATTCATAATTATTTAATAAAGAAATAGAAAAAGATAAGGGCTTAAGAAGTTCTAATTGCTAACACTACCTCTAACGTTAATCATGCAAATGATAGAAAACCTGAAATGGACCAATCCCTTGAAACTAATTTTTGGTCGACCCAGGCTATACCCGCAATCTTGCAGAAAACAGTGCAATCTTCTAAGGTTTTAGAGATTTTTAGGCTGAAATTATTCATTCAATGAGGCTGAATGAATAAATGCAGCTGAACTAAGCACATGAACGGGGTACAGGTTGACCTTGCACAACATTCCCATAATCAAGAAGCTGCCCAAGATATGAACCAGGAATCGCTACAACACTTCAGATATCAGGTCATAAGCATTACAAAATTGAATCTAAACTATATTCAAACATTTTCAAGCATTTCGAAAGCTAAAAAACAAGAAACATGCAAGATTATTTAATGTAAAGGAAACAACAGTCATAACACAATGTCCGAATCTTTTATTAAATCATCACATTTACAACATTTTTGGTCTGTTACGGCATATGCCTGAAATGTGAAAGCTTCTTCTAATATGCTAACATGCTATCCTATGGATGATTACAAGTCTTTTTTGACTCAGTCCTCTAATCCCTACTCGTTCCAACCTAGCTGAATCTAACCACCAAATGAAGTAGAGTGCCAAATATATAGAAAATTGCCCACGTGAGAACAGAGCTAGCGTTACAAAACTCACGACCACCAACCAGATCGGCCCGACAAATAGCAGTAACCCACCACCCAACAATGAATGCAGTGAAGGATTCCATCAGATCAACCAGGGTCACACGCCACCAAGGGATAGATCCTCAAGCCACACTCATCATGAATAGAGGAATGGAAATGTGTGTGAAAGCTATAAGGAATGCTAGCCATCGATCGGGTTTGAGATACAAAGTGAATGGCCAAGATTAATGCCAACCAGGAAGAGCCCATTATGTCCCACCAACCAGCCCTTAATGGCCACCAACTGCAATGACTCGTGCACAAGAACGATCTCTACAAAAGCATCTGCAAATCACACTCAGATCCGCAACGTACACATTTGCAAATCCAACAACATTGACCATCGATCTGACCTACACAAAAACAAGACACCATCATTACCGAATACACCATCGAAATCTAGGCAGGGAAAAGAAACCAAGGTCAGAGAACCAACCAACAATCCAGGTGGGAGCGGAGCCAAAAATGGGCGGAGGCAAAGAGGAAAGGGGAATGGGTGAAACAAAGCCGAGACCCACCCGACGGAAGTGGAGCGGAAATGGGAACAGAAACCCAAAAGGAGACAGGCGGAACCGGAGGTGGAACAAAACACTGGCGAAGGGCCAAGACATGTGAGAACAAAGTACACCCCAGTGAAAGTGGAGTGGGAACCAAAAAAGGGAACCCACGAGAAGCCAGGCAGAACCAGAGCAGGAACCAAAATGGGATCAGGACTGGGAACTTTGGAAAAGTTCCCAGTCATGATCCATTCCTCACCTGACTCTGGTGAACACAAACAGAGAAGACAGAGCGCACGTGGGGAAACCAGAGCCAAGCGGCCCAAAAACAACACTGGCAAAGAAAGAACCAAAACTAGATCAGGATTGGGAACTTTGGAAAATTTCCCAACCATGATTCATTCTACACTTGACTCCGCCAGGAGCAAACAAAAGGGAAACAAAGCTAGCAATCGGAACAAAAAGGGGAAAGCAACAAGAAAGACAAGAAGGACAGGAGCTGGAGCCGGAGAGGGAAAAGAAACCGGACTTCAAACTTTGGAAAAGTTCAAAATCCGATTCCATCCTGGCTCTAATCCCGGTAGAACAAAAGAAATAATGAAAGAAGCAAAACAAAAGAAAAGACCAAGGGAACCAACCCTTAGACCGAAACCAGGCAACAAAAAGACAAAAATGGGAAAATGGGAAGTGGAGCCATAGCCGAAAATGAAACCAGACTTAGAACTTTGGAAAATTTCAGAAGCAAATTCCATCTCAGTTCCGCCTCTAACAGAACAGGAGAAAACAAGGAAAAAGGAAACAAGGGAAAGCTAAGGGAGAAAACCACAAGCCTTAGGACCCAAACAAAGACAACAGGGGGAAAACAAAAGGTGAAAGAAGACCACCCAAAAGGACATCCGCAAGACACCAAGGCCACCAAGAACTCAACCAAAATGGAACCAAAAACCAAAGCAACCGCCAAAGACCAAAACCCCCAAGATTTTCAAAGATAAGCCCAAAAGAGAGGTAGGCAAAAGAGGGTCCCCGCTTTAGTGGGGCGTGTGTGCAAAAACTGCACAACAAGATTGAAGGAAAAATCACAACAAAAAGAGGAACAATTGAGACAACAATCAAGTAAACTACATTCTCATGAGGCTTCTACCTCATTTTCTCCAAGAAAATACCTTTCTCTAACATCACTAAAACTTAAACAATAAAATAATCAGTTGAGAATCCAAAATCAACAGTTAGAGAAAGAAATAGATGAAGCGAATGAAAGATTTCAACAAGTTGTAGAACTATCCTTTGGACTATTGTCAATGAGAAAGCCTTCAGAGTTATATGGATTATTTTTGAGAGAAAGATTTATCCAATGGAAAATCAATCAACTTGTTGTAAAGAGAAAATTTGATTATAATGATGACAATAAATTTCTTAGGGACTTTTATAGCAGTCATCCAACTATTTAGAACCATATGTGTGAATATTTTCAGCATGGTTTTCTTCTTGGTGATTTTCCTCAATCTTTTCTAAACGTTTTTATAGGAGAGTTACAAATCAGATCTTTTGTATCATTGTTACAAAACCAAGTTGAATGGGAAAATCGAGCAGCTCAGTACAAGGATGCATAGATGAAATTAGGAATGTCGATGTGAGATGAAACCCCTTGGTCAAGAACTTTCAGAGCTAGGTTCAGGTATTTTTTAATGCCATAGAATGTAGCACCAATGTATAGGAGGAATTTGTCTAAAAGAATTCATGTTTTCAAAAATATTCAAGATCACCTTCCATATAGAGCTTTAACTACAACAAGAGATAGGTTTTGTAGTATTCCAACACCATTAAGAAGAAGAGAACCCATCTCTCAAAAAAACATTACTTGGAGTCTCACTAGAGTGAGAAATTTGATTGACATCATCGAGGAGCAACAAGCCAATTTGATTGGGATGAGATTAAAACCACCCTTGATTACAATGCCTACACCTACATTTGATGCATTACCACAGTTTAGATGGGAGAGTTTGAGAGAATGGATGGAAGAGTTTGAAAAATTGAATGGATATGCTCATCCTAGGACCTACATGGAATATATCTTGCAGGATGGTGATTTGGTTGACTCAGTTTCTTGGATGGTGAGGAAGAACAAGAATTTTCCATATCCTCAACCATGAGGACATGGTTGGCAACAAGAGGGGGAGAAATGACGAGTGCCCAAAATGACACTTCAATTGATCTTTTATGTTCTCAAAGACTTTATTATATTATTAATTAACTATGTTGGCAGTAGATTATATACTTATATGTTTGCTTGTTTTATATTATATTCAACTAATTATAGGATATATTAGAAATCATATTTTGCATTAAATGTGTTTCTTTTAATGATGTTAATGATGAAATGACTATGCAATTTGAAATCTCTGTTTTCATATTAGCATCCTATTCTTGAGGATTCTATGTAGGTGATTAAATGCTTACTGTATGAGCTAGATTTGTTAAACTCTTTGTTTAACACTGTGGAGTCAATTTCACTCCTGAAAGCTCTAGCTGGATACTAATTCATCATGATTTTGAATAGAATTCCTTAGTTGGTTTGGAAAATCCTTGTTCCAGCTATTATGAGGTGAAATTCTCTTTGATACTTTCAGTCATGCTTTAGTTTTAGTTTTAGTTTTCCGCTTTGTGTCTTGGCAGTTAGCGCCATGATTTTGAATTCAAATAAGTGATATTTTTTATGAGTCTAGTTTATGGTCTATTATTGATAGAGTTGTCCATTTCTTGCAGTTTTCTTAAGAATTTTATACTTGGGAGTTGATATTTTCATAGTATTTCCTTAAAACTATAAACTTTGAACATGAGTTTATTTTCATAACTTTCAAATGATATTGACATGCTATATGAGTTGAGTGTGTTAATTTTGCATGTGATTTGAATGTCACTTTAAGATAATTATGGATATGTAGTTTTTATGTGTGCTAACATTGTCATGCAGATAATTAGAGGCCTGTAATTCAAGAATATTCCACCCATTGGTTGTGTGCCATATCGGTCAACAAGGTGGTCATTTAATGGATGAAAGACTCTTAATGGCTGGAGATTCCTCATGCAAATCAGATTGTAACTGCCTATTAATGGTCTTAATTGTTGTTGAAAAAATATAGGTGTTACTCTTGTTCTAGACTCGCGTTAAGGAAAACATGCCTAACAAATTTTGTGCATGTGTAGTCGCCTTTGCTCTTTTTCGTATTTTCCCTAATGTGGAATCTTCTACATCCACTGGAGTTGACCACCTTGCTAGGTGTTTAAATAAAGTCTCTGATATTCCTTCTGAGCTCTCTAGTCGAAGAATGTTAACTTGATGATGTATTCACACTCTTAATCTTTTTAGTAATACAATCATGTTGCTCAATTATATTCATGTTTTCCAATGAATGAAATGAAGTTATACGTTTGTGCATCCGAGTTTACCTTAGTTTTAGGGAATACTTATCCAAGGGATTGGTGAGTATTCTATCCCACACATTAGTTTAGTTTAGTTGTTTTTGTTCAATAATTACATAAGAATATGGCACTAACTATTCCTACAACCACTAGAATTTCATTCTATGACTATTCCTACAGCCAAAATAGACATAGTAGTTTCCTATTTGTTTGCTCATATTTTTATTTCTATCATAGATTTCAGTTTAGTCTAGTCATTAGTTGATGTTTAGCATTTATGTTATTTCCTTCCAAAAAAATTAATTTCAGTATTGTTTATTTCTTAGTTGTAGGATGAATGTGGCTACTTTGGATCCCTAGTGCACATACAGTGCTGACATATTTCAAGTTTACATCCCTGGGTTGACAATTTAAATGCACCTTCATGATGATTGAGATATATATTCAGGTTAGCTATCCAATATCTGAATCATAGTTGTAAAGGTTTAGTTGTTGAATCATTGTAGGAGGCCGATATTTTTTTGCGTCGTTGTCGGGGATGGTGTCAAACTAGGAAGTTATTTGGAGTCATTGATAGTTTTTTGAAGTATTTTTGGAAGTTGTTCTTAGTATACCCTTTGTTTAAAAGAGTTATGACCCCCCTATTCTTTTTCCAATTCTTTGTGTGAGTTGGCTAATAGTGAGTTGATACCGTATGCAAAGAAAAAGGAGAAAATATGTTCATGAGAGATTCCTTCCTAACAATCCCGATCTATTCCAGATAGTTGAGTATTAGAACTTGCTAAGAAATGAAGAAGAAGAAGAGCCACACCTCTTTGCTGATACATTTCTAGATTTGACCAGTTCTAAAGCTTCCTTTAAAAATTAAAGTCTGATTGAAGACCCCTTTGCTTTGGAACTTCATCAAGAAGATATGGGTGATGAAAATGGAAATAGACCTAACAAATCCAACCAACCAAATTTTCCTTTCCCCATTGCTCATCAAAATGAATTAGAAAACCTCAAAAATATCCTTGCTTCAGTCCTTCCTAATTTCTATGGACTTGTCACATAAGATCCTGATATATTCTTGTTTGAGTTTGATATACTCTACAGGAGTTATGACTATACCACTGATTCCCATAGGCTTAAGCTATTCCCTACCACTTTGAAAGAATTTGCATTAAGATGGTTCATGAGCCTAGGCAGAGATACTGTGGAGACTTGGGAGGACATGAAGACAAAGATCCTTGAGAAATACAAAGAGTATTGCAGGGGCAGTGACATGAGAGAAGATGACATTTTTAGGATGCAACAAACAAAAGATGAGAGCCTAGAGGATTACATTTCAAGGTTTATGTTTTGGCTATAGATATATCCAGATGACCATACAATCAATGGAAAATTACATAAGCTTCTTTTCTTGGGAGGAATTAATGACAGATGCACAGATGCCTTGGACCTAATGGGAGGAGGAGATATCACCCAAGTTCCTTGGGAGGATATCAAGAAGATATGTTAGAACTATTCTAGGGAAGCTTCAAAGAAAGGGAGAGATTACCAATCCTCCATGGGTAAGTCATCTACCAGTGGAGTTTCAAGGATGGAGATTACTCACTTATTGGCAGAATTCAAGCAAGAAATCATAAACAATCTGGATACTCAACTAGATTCATTTCAGGCTAAAAAGAAACAAGAGGAGGCAAAGACAATGTTGGCAGAATATTGACCTCATTGTAGACAAAAGAAGGACTGTAGATATGAGATGATAGCTAATATTGACAACAAGCAGATGACACCTGCGTTCAATAAAATATAGGGTGAAGATGATCAAGTCTACTATGCTGCACAAAGGAGGCCATGGGCTCCAAGATAGGGTATGCCACCAGTTCCACTATCTTTTGTTGGGCCATATTTCAATTCTTCTTCATTTGGTAATCAATGGAAACCCCCATATCCATATAATTATGGAGGATATCCACCACAAACTTGGAGTAAACCTCCAAATTCTTGGACCAATCACCAAAAATATCCACCCCAATGGCAGCAACCTCAGGGGAATTGGCAACAGTTTCAAGGAAATTGGTAGCCACCTCCAGGAAACTAGCAACAAATATCTCAATGGAGGGGAGGACAAAAATGACCAAACCAAACAACCAATTACATGCAACCACCTTATCATCCCCAACAACCTACTATAATTCCTCCTCTTTCTAATTCAAGTTAAAATGTACCTAAACCCACTTAGCTACTAACCCAACCCACACCTAAACCAAATAATAAACCACAACAATAGCCAGTATACTTTTCTGATGCAAATCAATTCCCTACATATGTTGTGAATATAAGTGACATTTGTTTGCATTCAGGAACTAATTTTCCAGATCCTTCCACACCCATTATCACTAAGCTTCCTATGGAATAAAAGGAGCCTCTAAATGTCCCTATTTAGCCTTGTGCACCTAAAAATCATGAACTAGTCATAACTAAGCAGACTGAACTTGAACCACCATTTACCTAGAGGTTGGAAACTGTGAAACAAAAAGAAGAAAATGAGGACACAAATTTTGACATTCTAGATCAATTGAAGCATATATGTGTCTAGATAACTCTATTTTAGGCCATAAAAGATGTTCCCATAAATTGCAAAGCAATCAAGGAAGCATGCCTTAAGAAGCTAGACAGGAAGAAGAAAGACCCCACTACAGTTCATGTGGTGCAACAAATTGCTGACATCATTCTTGGGAAAGTAACTATTCCCAAGTATAATAACCCAAGGAGTCCATTGGTAGGAGTTGTTATAAATGGGATGCAAATAAAGAATGCTTTGATTGATTTGGGAGCAACAATAAATGTAATGACCAAGGATATCCTACAAAAACTAAATATTGTAAGAATGAGACCTACTTCTTTTGTCTTGCAAATTGCTAATAGTTATCATGTTAAGCCTGATGGTATAGTGGAAGATCTAGTGGAAAATATAGACTCTTGGGAGTACCCAACATATTTTATGATTCTTTCTCCTAAAGCTACACTAGGCAGGTACCCCATTATTCTTGGAAGACTGTGGTTAGCAACAAAATATTCTTATATTAGATGCCAAATAGGAGACATGACCATTTCTGATGGAAAGAGCACCAAAAATCTTGTTCTCTACCCTCTCACTCAATCATCCCATGAAAAGGATGACCCAGTATGGCCACATGTTGGTGAAGAGGCCGAGGAAGTTAATTATGTAGCACAACTTATGATGTTCAACAAAGGTACTTTCCTACAAATTCAAGAGGAAGATGATGTATTGTCTAACATAATTTAGAACCATTATGAGGTAGAGGAAGAATCATCCTCTCATGTATCTGATTCTACTGATACAGTGAAGACACTTCTGCAACCGCTCATCGTGAAACCACTCATCCTACAGACGTTCTTCTTGCAGCCAAACTTCCTACAATAAAAGGTATGTTTCATGCATTGCTACCAGATTAGCTCAAGGTACCAAGCATTAGTGAAGAATATATGGTTGAGTTAACTACACAAGTGCAAGTGTCAGAAGGGAAATATCTGAATATCAACAATAATTTGAGTGAAGAACAACAATTATCATTGGAAAATTTACTTAGGGCCCACAAAATGTATTTGCATGGGACTATAATGATATGAAAGGATTGGACCCTAAGCTTTGCACTCATAGGATATACATAAGAAATTATTGTACACTAGTGAGGCAGCCTCAAAGAAGAATTAACCATACATTAAGAGAAAATGTAAAAGGGAAACTACAAAAATTGCTAGATGCAGGATTTATCTACCCCATTTCAGATAGCTAGTGGGTGTCCCCATTATTGATTGTGCCCAAAAAAGGATGGAAGTGGCAAGTTTGTGTTGATTATAGGGAAATTAATGCTACCACCAAAAAGGATCATTCCCTTACCTTTCATAGATCAAGTTTTGGACTCACTTGCAAGAAAGTAGTACTTTTATATCCTAGATGGATTCAACGACTATAACCAGATCCAAATTGCACTAAAGAACCAAGAAAAAACCACCTTTACCTATCTATGCAGACCTATGCCTACTTAGTACTTCCATTTGGCTTATGCAATGCACTTGCAACTTTTCAGAGGGTAGTCATTAGCATATTTTTAGACATCTCTCATGATTGCATGGAAATTTATATGGATGATTTCACCACTTATGGTGTCGATTTCAATGAAGCATTGTAAAATATTAAGAGAGACCTATAGAGATGTGAAGATCACAATCTATCTTTAAATAGTGAAAAGTGCTTCATGGTGATGTAGGAAGGTGTAGTTCTTGGCCACTACATCTCTCACAAAGGAATTCAAGTAGATTTTGCAAAGATTGAGGTGATTAACAATTTTCCTATCCTTGAAAAATAAAAAGACGTTAGGATTTTCTTAGGAAATGTAGGTTATTACAAGAGGTTCATCAAAGACTTCAACAAAATGGCAGCACAATTGTATAATCTCCTAACTAAATATGTTGAGTTCTAATGGATAGAAGACTGTGACAATGCATTTTTTGACTTGAAAGAAGCTTCAACTCATGCTCTTGTGCTCAATGGGACCTAATTTGGAGTTTCATTTTCACATCCATATAGATGCATCTGACTATTCTATAGGAGAAATCCTAGGACATAAATAAGGAGCTATTGAAAATGCCATTTACTTTGTCAGCAAAAATCTACAAGGAGCTGAATTCAACTATACAGTGATAGAAAAAGAAATGTTAGCAGTGATCTATGCTTTAAAAAAATTTAGACATTACATAATAGGCTACCAGATCTTTGTGTACATCAATCATGCAACCATTAGATACCCCATGAATAAACCTCTGATTTCAGAAAAGCTAGCAAGATAGTTATTATTGATGTGGGAGTTTGGCATAACCATTGTGAATAAACCAGGGAAGGCCAATCTTGTTGAAATTTTTCTTTCAAGGCTGACCACATCAGAGGAAAATCAAGTCATAGTTGATTCCTTCCCTGATGATCACTTATTTTCCATCAGTGTGCAAACACCCTAGTATGCTAAAATAGCTAATCTTTTGGTCACAGGGAGATTCCCTCCTCACTTCTCTCCAAAAGAGAGGAGAGTGCTCATTGAAAAATATTTTCCTTTCTCATGGATTTTTTGATGTTTTTTCTACACTAGACCTGACTAGGTCATGAGGAGATGTGTGATGGAAGATAAGACATATGATATTCTGCTTGCATGCCATAATGAACCCTGTGGAGGACATTTTCCAGCCAGAAGGACAAAAATGAAGATTTTAAACATGAGATATTAGTGGCCAACACTCCACAAGGATGCGGGGAGATATACAAGAAAGTGTGACAAATGCCAAAGTACGGGCTGACCAACCAAATTTGATGAGATACCACTTTACCCCCAGGTAGTAATAAATCCATTTGATAAGTGGGGACTAGAATTTGTAGGACCCATTGATCCTCCATCAAAAGGTAAATCCTATATTTTGGTATGCACTGATTATGTAACTAAATGGGTAGAATTCAAGGCCATGAAGCATGTAAGAGATAATAAGGTTGCAAAAATTTTGTATGAGGAAATTTTCACACGGTATGGGGCTCCAAGAGAGATAGTGATCAATCAAGGGACTCAATTCACTTCAACCCTTGTTACAACACTAGTCAATGAGTACAACATTAGGCACAAAAAGTCTACTCCTTATCACCCCCAGGCTAATTTCCAAGTTGAGGTGACCAATAGAGAAATTGAACCCATTATGACCAAAATAGTGGCTATCCATAAAAAGGATTGGGCAAGTAGGCTACCAAAATCTATTTGGGCTTACAAAACTACCTGGAAAACAACTATAGGATTCACTCCATTTGATTTGTTGTATGGAAAGACAACCATGATGCCCATTTAATATGAGAATAAGACTCTTAGGACTGTAATAGAATTGGGGATGGATATCTCTGAGGCATAAAGAGATAGAATCATGTAGCTGAATGCTTTAGATGAGATGAGAAAGGTAGCTTTGCATCACACAGAAGCAGTGCAAAATTATCAAATAAAGTGGCATGATAAATTCATCAAGGATAAAAAAAATTCAGCTCGGAGATTGGGCACTGCTCTATGACTCAAGATATCAGGATAATGCAGGAAAATTACAGACAAGGTGGCTCAGGCCATATAAGGTGGCTGAAGTATTTTCCAATGGAGTTATTCAACTTACTACCATTGACCTTATTAGGTTTAAGCTACTATGAATGGTCATCCACTAAGATTGTATCACAAGCCAACTTCTAAGGAAGAGTTCCTACAACAATTCACTCAGCATGCAACACCCGAACTTCCCGCAACCGAAGGAAGTGGACCTAGTGTCCCTTCTTCCAACTAATTAGGGTGTGTAATTTTTCATAATAAATATTCCCACTTTGTGGGGGTCCACTTCTTCACCCATTCACCCATTCATTCCAACTTTCTCTCTCTTCCACCTCGCCACCATCATTTCACTTCACTTCATTTCATTTCATTCTATTCCACCTCATTTCGCTTCGCTTTCATTAATTTATCAACTAATTTTTTGAAAGTGACCGCTAATTTCTCCATAATCTTTACAATAAATCTTGCATAGATTTAGGTACGTGCACATCAATTATTATATCTTAATTGTCTTTTAGTGCATTTATTTAATTGTTGTGAATTAATATGGAAGTTCACCATAACATTTCATTATTCCCTGCCCCTGTCAAATCGTCCTTACCACATCGCATGTGAGGACACACGTGTAAATTTAGGTTTGGGGGGATGTGTCAATGCCATGTCTGCATGTTTATCTGTACCAGTTCATGTCAGCAAAATTTAAGTTATTGAGCCAATTTGAATTCTGAGTGAGATGACGGCTCGTATGTGTGAAATGACAATCCACCACCACCATTTTCCCTAATCATATCCTGCATTTATTACTCCTTTATTGCTTTATTTGTTCAGATGGGGATTGCAAGAAGAAAAACTTTGTAGAGTGAATGTTTGATTGTAGACAATTGGAGGTGGGTTAATTTGAAATGAACCCATGGTTCATGGCATATTACTACAGGATGCACCTTTCCTGGTCGAGATTAGAAACTGTGGATGGATAGATTATTTCTTAAAGCTAAATGGTTGATGAAAAATTTGCTTTGGAATTCATCCAGACATTGTCTGAAGGAAAGGCCACGGTAAAGGGGTTGAAAGTCACAGCTATGGAGGAAAGAATTGTAGAAGTTACAGGCTTTCCTATCGATGGTGAGAATTACCCTTCTGCTAGAGATTCCAGGTCATCTAGGGCTGAATTTACAAAACCTGGTGACCCTTCATTGAGCATGGACAAACAAGAAGCGAAGAGGACTTCTCTTCCTAAGCTATGGAAGTAGGTAGCAATTTATATTTTGAAGTATATCACTTGCAAAGGTTGTCAGTCGAATTTACATTTTGTGCATTTTAAACTCCTGAACCACATGAGGCACATAAGAAGAATTAATGTGCCCAACGTGTTGTACCACCTTCTTTCAATTATGGCGATCGAGACCCAAAAAGGTAGGGAAAATTCCATTTTTCACCATTATTTAATCAAATTGTTAGTTGAAAAGTTTCAGCATGATGTGTCTGATATTTCTTGGGAAGAAATTTTTAATATTGATCAAATTAGACCAGAGCATTTGCGACCTGAGTTTTTTCCTCAACCTAGTAGGGTGGGTAGGAGAAGGATAAATCTTGGGGCCACTCCTGGTGCCTCAACTTCTGACACAAGCCCTAGTGGAAACCCTCCTGCAGCCAAACAAACTATTGAGACTAGTTCTTCTGAGGCAGAGAATTTTGATAAAAAGACTTCCTCTCCTGACACTGATGATAATGTTCCTCTTGGAACCCTAATGAGAACTAGGGCACGAGAGAGGAAGGTAGAACTAAAGAAAGGAAAAGATAAAAATAAAATGGAAGAAAAAGAAGTGCCAAGCTCTAAGAAATGAAAGGCTAACACTGTTCTTGCATAAAAGGAAAAATGAAAAAACCCTCCCGAAAAATCAAGATCAATTGGGCCAGCCTTCAGTGCACCTTTGGAGGAAAGCCCGAAACTTGGAAAAATTCCACGGGAGGATATAGAAGCTCCAATGGAGTAGGTAAATGTTGAGGAAAAGGACGTATTTGAGGAAACAACAAATTTAACATTGGCAGATCTTGTTGATATTGCAGAGAAAGTTGAAAACCAGGCGTTTGAGAAAAATCAGGAACTCCTACAACAAGAGTTACTGTAACAAGAATTCCTATAGGATGAGCAAGAACAAGAATAAGAGGCCATGTGACTTGAACTGAGAGAACAGTTAGCACCCCTACAACTAGAATTGGCTGAGCAAACAAAAGCCCTGTAGCTGGTACTCTACTAAGAGCAAGCACAAGTGCCAGGTAAAATTATGGTAGGAGTACATAGACCCTCTAATTTTTCACTGAACATGGTAGTCCTAAACTTGTGGAAAAAAATAAAAATAAGGGAAGAAGAATGGAAAGCAGAAAAACAGAGGATAAAGAAGGAAATTGTAAAGAAAGATGAGGAGATTGATGATAAGAATGAGGAAATTATTGTTTTAAAGAAGAAGTTGGATGACATGAAAAATTTAGTACCATAGATATTAGAGTTTAGGGCTCCTCTGAGGGTCTATGCTATGTATTTAAAGGATAAGCATATTTATTTTAAGCTAGCAAGGATTGTTTCAGGTTTAAGCCCCTCCATTGAAACCCCTATTGAATTTTTCAATGCTTATCGGATTTCTCCTCCTGAGATGATTTTTTTTTTTGTGAATTTTATCTACATAATTATGTTGTGACCAAAGACCATGATTGGAATCCACTGTTATATGTTGGAGATGTCCAATTGAGGGAATTCATTTCTTGGATACAAAACAAAGTTAGTTGGGGTAAGTAGTATAGTACGTATAAGCAATTTGAATCCAACATTCCCCTACCCATTAGGGCTAAATCTAGACATCCAGGAGACATTTTTAATGATTGACACAAAATTCTATACCAACCAAGCTATGGGAGTAGGATCCTACATGAGAGAGAGGAATTTTATAAAGAATATGAGGAGATGGAAAGAGTCACAAGAGAATCTATAATGGGATACATGTCAAAAAGGTGGAATTTCCTAACTGATGATTTGAAGCAAGATGAGCCTCATTCCATGCACAACTATGTTGTGTCACTTAAGAGAGCTGATAGATATATGTAGATTGGAAGAAAAAAAGGACAATTTTGGCTTCCACTAATTTTTTAGCCACCTATCCTATTGTGGCATGTTCAAAAATTTAGATATTATAGGTATGACATAGTTGATGAGAGATAGATATGGAGTAGGTTGGATGGAAAACAAGGGTTCTATTGGGATCCTAATTCATACACAACAAAAACTAAAGTAGAATAACTTATAGTTGCCAATTTTAGGGCATTGACCAAAAAAAAGCACAACTCTTCCTCTGTTGGGGGACCAACAAGACATTAGGTTGGGGGAATGATGAGTCTAGTTTATGGTCTATTACTGATAGAGTTGTTGTCCATTTTTAGCAGTTGTCTTAAGACTTTGATACTTGGGAGTTGATCTTTTCATAATATTTCCTTAAAACTATAGACTTTGGACATGAGTTTATTTTCCTAACTTTCAAATGATATTGACATGCTATGCGAGTTGACTGTGTTAATTTTGCATGTGATTAATGAATGACTCTTTAATATGATTATGGATATGTAGTTGTTGTGTGTGCTAACATTGTGTGCTAACATTTTCATGTAGATAATTAGAAGCCTGCAATTCAAGAAGATTTTGCCAGCTGGTCGTGTGCCATATTGGTCAACAAGGTGGTCATTTAATGGAGGGAAGACTCTCGACCGTTGGGGATTCCTCGTGAAAATTAGATTGTAACCACCTTGTAATGGTCTTAATTTTTGTTGAGAAAATATAGACGTTAATACTATTCCAGACTTATGTTAAGGAAAACATGATTGACATATTTTGTGCATACATAGTCGCCTCTACTCTTTTCTACATTTTCCCTAATGTGGCGTCCTCCACGTTTGCCGGATTTGACCGCTTTGCTAGGTGTTTAATAAAGGCTTTGATGTTCCTTCTTATCTCTCTAGACGAAGAATGTTAACTTGATTATGTATTCACACTCTTAAACTTTTCAGTAATATAGTCATGTTTCTCAATTATATTCATATTTTCCAATGAATGAAATGAAGTTATAAGTTTGTGCATCTAATTTTACCTTAGTTTTAGGGAATACTTATCCAAGGGGGCTCACTTGGTGAGTATTTCATCTTGTACCTTAGTTTAGTTTTGTTGTTATTTTCTATTCAATAATTAGATAAGAATCTGGCACTAACTATTCTTGTAGCCACTGGAATTCCATTATGTGACTGTTCCTATAGCCAAAGTAGACATAGTAGTTTCCTGTTTGTTCACTCAAATTTTTATTTCTATCATACATTTCAGTTTAGTCTAGTCATTGGTTTATGTTCAACATTTATGTTATTTCCTTCCAAGTAATTTACTTTCAATACTATGTTTTTATTAGCTATAGGATGAATGTGGCTAATTTGGATCCCTAGTGCATATACAGTGCTGACCCATTTCAAGTTTGTGTCCCTGGGTTGACAATTTAAATGCACCTTCATGACAATTGAGATAGCTATTCAGGTTAGATGTCCAATCTCTGAATCACAGCTCTAAAGGCTTAGTTATTAAATCATTGTATGGGGTCGACAATTTCTATAAATATCCATCCTTAGATTTAATCTGGAGTTAGTTAATCTTTCACTTAATATTATAAATTTGGTACTATGCACTTTTGTTCTACTTGCTTATTTGGGCCAATTGGAATGCAAATAAGGAGTTGATTTTAATATCACTGTTAAAGGTCCCACTAGAGGAAGAGTAGGGCCCGCTCAACCGAAGGAGCTAACCTTGTGTTGTGTTCTTTGATTCAATCAATTTTTGTTCAGTTTGTATCAATTGGAAAGTTAAGCATTTTAATTTTTGTTTAATCATTGTTAGTAACTGCATTTACTTACACTCTTAGATTATATCTTAATTTTTCCATGAATCAATTACAATCAAGTCAGGTGGAGTCTAAAATAATTTATTGGGGTCTAAATAAGTATAAATAAGAATTAGTCAAGAGATAAGATACGTTCAGTCTTTAGAAATTAGTTGTTGAGTTCCACTCCTGGGAGCTCCTAAAGGCTCTTGAAGGAGTCAAACCAAAATCAAAAATCACTATTTATAGTGCAAAACCCCCCAATCCATGGAGACATCCTTATCACATACAACTCTAAGACACACCTAATTCGATAATTGAAAGATTAAATGATGTAAGAAGTGACACCAATGACCTTGCCCATAAAAAATAATATAATAGGAAGAGCCACCAAGAGAAGATACCTGAGTTGGTCCCCATACATCTGAATGCACAATCTCTAATTTATCTCCTCTTTCCCAAATTTGAGAAATTTGACTCTTTTTTGTTTTCCATAAACACAATTTTTATAGAATTCCAAGTCAATCTGCTTCAGATCTGGTTGAAAATTTCTAGAGTGAAATATCTTCATCCATTTCTCACCCATGTGCCTAAGTCTATGGTGCCACAATTTTTTTTTTGTCCCTATAGAAAATTCCATAGCAATCTCAACAACAACTGTTTCTATAGCAACTAAGGTAGAAAAAGTATTACCAGTACACAAATACAATGTGCCTACTTTTTTACCTTTAGCTACTACTAATGCACCTTTAGTGACCTTCCATAATTTTTTTGTAAAGGTAACTAGGCATCCTTCACTACCTAGTTGTCCTAAAAAAATTAAATTTATTTTCAAATTTGGAACATGCCTTACCTCCCGTAGCAACCATTCATTTCCATTTTGCAACTTGATCTTTATCTTTGCTTTTCCAACAATATGATAGGGTTCATCATCACCCAAATATACCTATCCAAAACCACCTTGAACATAATCTACAAAATATTTCCTATGGGCCATGACATGAAATGAAGCCCCAAAATCTATTACCCAAGAATCATTAGCATTATCTAAACACAAAATTAAAGCATCTTGTAATTTAGTACTTGCAACATTAGCTTCCTTATTGTCATCATGTTTTTTATCTCCTTGTTTTCCCTTTTGAGATCAACAATCCTTCTTCAAGTGTCATGGATTTCAATAGTGCCAACAATCCATTCTTTCACTAGATTTAGATCTGCCTTTCTTCAAATTACCTTGTGACTTTCCATGATCTATACGGATTTTTCCTCTCTCCTTTCCTATTCCCCTATTCTCTATAGTCAAATCATTACCCGATGTTGAAGTCTCACATGTGCTTTTCCATCACATTTTCTTGCTAAGGATAACACCAAAAACATCATCAAATTTCAATGTATTTGAACTAGAGACAAAGTTACAACCATTACCAAGCTATTCCAACTTTCTGAAAAAGAACATAAAACCAAGAGAGCCCTCACCTCTTCATCAAAATTCACTTTTATATAAATTAACTGACTGGTAATCATATTAAACTCATTTAAATGATCTTTCATAGATCCACCTTCAATCATTTTCAGATTAAATAAAAACATCATGAGAAATACCTTATTTGAGGCTGAGGGTTTTTCATACAATTTAGCCAAAGCTTGCATTAGATCCTCTATTGTCTTTTTTTTTTTTTTATTGAACACCACTGATGGTTCTAGGAACAACCAAATGGTTCCTAAAGGCTTTCTATCCAAAAATTCCCATTCTTCATCAGACATCATAGCCTCTTTCTTTTATTTTCCTTGCAATGGCTGCCATAGATCCTTTTGATACAAATAATCTTCCATCTGCATCTTCCATAATTGATAATTTTGGCCCTTGAACTTCTCAACCTTGAATTTACCTTCTTCTATTGCTCCCACTCAAATCTAGAGGCTTCATGCCAATCAACTGAAAAACACGTGGCTTTGATACTAGTTGTTAGGGTTCAGGTAGATTGAAGCAATAAACATTAACAATTATATGTACATAAATAACCTAGAAATAACAATGAAGAATAACGCAAAAGAGATCAACACAAAATTTAACACGGTTCACCTAATATGGGCTACATCCACAGAAACAACTAGCTAATGATTTTATTATCTAGTGCAAAACAAATTACAATCTCACAAACTCCCTATCACAACATACATCCCAACCGATTATAACAAGCTTTTTGGAAGCTTCTAGAATTAGGGTTTTACTACTGATCCCTTGACGTGTTAATGGGAAAAACTTGATATGTTAACGAGATTTTATTTTTGAGGGTTGCATCCCCAAACTCTTGCTATCGGGGGTTTCCATCCCCAAACCCTCGCTCAGGGCCTAGCCCAATCCCGAACCCTAGCAAGGATACATTATGAGTGTATAGTATTTGCATGATCAGTCACTGCATACCAACATGCCACATGATTAGGAATGTGGATAAATGGATGATTAATACATGTCATTGTAACTTCACATGCAAGGATAAATCTTTATTTTGCTGTAGCACTTAGTGTTATGCACCATGATATAAAGGATTGTGATGACGATGTGTCATGTGCATATGGACTGACATAAAAACAAAGAAATTACAAATAGTCTAGTGATCCAATAGACATAATGCCATTAGGAGAAACACAAAACATAAACTGAAAATTAAAGATAAATAAAATAAAATAAATAAAAAATAGTGTAGTGAACCAAGGAACATAGTGTCATAGGCACATCATCATTTAAATGATGAAGGTGACTAGATGGTGTGATATATGGAACACTATAACTAGATGCAACAAAAAATAAAAAAAATAAAAAATAAAGATGGAAACACAAAAGCAACAAATACAAACTGACACAAACAAAGATAAAGACAAGTAAACAATCTATCAAAATCATGGAAAAAACATAAGTTGGTATCCAATGAAATATGGAAGCCATAGGTGGATGGGATGGATGAATGGGGATGAGGGGTCAATGAGTAGATTCCAAACAAGGACTGAATCATGAATCAATGTGATGATATATAGTTATGAAAAGTTCATGCTCCAATAGATATATATGTGGACCATTCCCTAGGAAATGAAAACATAGGGATGCCCCCAATTAAGTTAAAAAACAAGGAAAGGGTATGGAATTAAATGATTATAAGGGAAATGGATTGGTGAGGGGGTGGGAGGGATGAAAATGATGGGAAGTGTTGGTTATTTGAGAAATTTTATGAATGAGAATAACATGATTAGGTAATGTATGCAGAGGGGATAGAAAAAATGTATGGAATGTGATGGATGGGTAAGGGACTTGAGTGTACAAATTTAGGTAAGGAATATAATGGGATGAATAAAATGTGGTGATGGGAAAAATATGGAAGGATGCATGCTCATAGATTAGAGTGGCTTCTTGTTGCACATGACACCTTTTTACCAAATTTTTATCATGATAATTTCCCAAGGCACCAAAAAGAGTGGTTTTCATCAATGGATAAATTTATTTATGGACTATTTTTAGGAATTTTTGATGTTTTTGTATTTCTATTTTTTTATTAATTAGAAGACTAGTGATAAATGGATTAACCATAGAAGTGCTTAAGATTAAAAATGTTCATAGGCTCATCTATCTCATGACCTTCAAGAGTTTCTAGCTTGTAGGCTCTAGATCCAAACTTGGTAGTAATGACATATGGACCCAACCAGTTTGGCTCAAATTTCCCTTTCTTCTCTCTATCTTGGGTGGCATTATTTTGTTTTTCCTTAAAGACAAGGTCTACAATATCAAAATTTCTAGTGTAGATGTGTTTTTTATAGCCACGATGTAATCAATGTTGATATGATTTAAGGAGATTGAGATTTGTGAGACAATATTCCTCAAGGAGTTCTAGCTCATATAAGTTTGATGTTTGGTAATCCTCTTCTAAGATGAGGTTACACAAATAAATACACGAGGGGATCTCAACCTCTATTAGAAATATTTCTTTAGCACCATAAATAAGTGAATATGGAGTGGTGCCAATGGGAGTGTGAATGGAAGTGGGGTAGACAAAAAGAGTGATATTAAGATGAAGGTGCTAATCATGACTAGCATCATTGATGATTTTCTTAAATATTTTGATAACTTTTTGTTAGAAGTCTTAGCTTGACCATTGCCTTGTAGGTAATAGGGGTGTACTATTTGTTCTTAATATGGATTTTTTTCACACAAGGATTAAATTTCATGGTTTTTAAAGGATTTACCATTATCTATGATGACAGTGGATGGTATGCCAAAATGACAAATGAGGTTGTTAAGGATAAATTTAGAATTGTGGATATCAATGGTGAAAGTGAGTGGAACATATTTGATGCACTTAGTGAAATATTTGACAATGGTAAAAATGAATTTATGACATTGGAGGAGGTGGGATTAATATTACCAATGAGATCAAGGCCCCATGTATAAAAGGGCCATAGATTGGTAATGGGTTGAAGGACTTGTGAGGGTGCATGAATAAGGTCCCCATGTTTTTTAAAATCAAGGCATATATTTACATATTGATAGGCATTATATTCTATGGTAGGCCAATAGTATCCTATGTGAAGGAGCTTCTTGGTTAGGATCATGTCATTTGTATGAGCACCGCAAATACTACTATGGACTTTCTGAAGTGCAAGGTTAGCCTCACCTGAGTTGAGAGATATAGGAAAAGTGTCATCATAAACCCTACAATAGAGTATGCCACCAAGGATGATATAACAAGATCCACATTGGAAAAGGGATTTATGTTTGGTGGATGATATGTTGGGTGGGATGGTTTGGTTTTGGAGAAAGGAAAAAATGTCACTATACCAAGGAGTTTTGGGATCAATAATGTCACATATCATATCAAAATCTGGAAGATCATAAGAGTATATATTAATTTTCTCTATAATGAAATTATATGAACGAGCTTCATCAAGTATTTCTAGAAGATATCCAATGGTATCCATTGCATCAACCACTTTATTATTAATATGAGGAAATTTCTCAAAATATATATCCAAGAAATACTACTTAAATTTTCAACCATACATTTATCGATCACAATTTTTTCATCCATAATAAGTAACTCATCATTGACATGATTGAATACCAACTATGACTCTTCAAAGACTTTCAATTATTGAATGTGACATTGAAATTCTATTTTAGACCAAAACAAAAATGCCTCATAGTCCTCTATGTTGTTTATGCAAGGAAAAGTGATGCATAATTATTTAGGAATGAAATCATCTTGGGGTGATAAAAATGATGCCAACACTTGATCCATGTGATGTGAATGATCCATCAAAGTACAAGGTACATGGTTTGGATTTGTCAATGTGAAGGATGGATTCATCTATAAATCCTATGTTCAAAGGTTGAAAGTTTTGAATAGGAGCCTTTACTAAATGATATTTTATAGCTTGACCTTTGATTGCCTTTTGGTTGACATACTCAATATTGAACTCACTAAGGATCATGAAACACTTTTACATTCAACCAATAAAATTTTCTTTGGACAACAAATATTTTAATGGGTTGTACAATTAAGCATGTAATGATGAATTTTTTGTGTGGAAAATACTATTGCAAGGAAAACTTTATCCATGGATGAGTAATTGAGTTCACATCCAACCATTTTTTTCTAAGGTAATAGATGGAATTTTCTCTTCCTTGATCATTATACTGAGCAAAAATGGCACCTAAGGCATGTTGTGTAACTAAGATGTGTAACAACAAAGGTCTTTCTAGAGTGGGTGCCACTAAAACTGGAGGATTAGACATGTATTCCTTGATTTGATCAAATTCTATTTGGAATGACTAATCCCACTCATATCTAACATTCTTTCAAAGTAAATGTGAAAATGGATGACATTTATCCTCTAATTGGGAAATGAATCATATGATAGATTGGAGTTTCCCTTGTAGACTATGTAGTTGTGTGAGATTCTTGGGAGGCGGCATTTTTTTTATTTCTTTTTCTTTAATTAGATCCACCTCTATGTCATGTCTAGAAACAAAAGGAGCTTGTTTGATGTGACTCCAAAAAAAAAATTCTTAGGATTTAATCTAACTTAATATTCTTTGAGCCTCTAAAAGATACAAAATAAGATGATTGGTTGATTTTATTTTGATTTTGACTTTATTGGGATGTCATCCACATAATCTTCAACAATATCATGTAGCATATCATAAAATATGATAGTCATAGTCCTTTGATATGTGGTACCAATTCTTTTGAGACAAAATGACATGAGTTTATAATAGAGTATATCCCATGGGGTGATAAAATTTGTCTTATGTTGGTATTTAGGTGCTATCTAAATTTGGTTATACCTAGAAAATCCATCCATATGGGACAACATCTCATGACCAACTGTCAAATCTACAATCATGTCAATATTCAAAAGTGGGAAATAATATTTGGGGTAATCCTTCTTGATGTCTCTAAAATGTATACACAATATTATTTATTTGGTTAGATATCTTACAAGTACTATATTATAAACCCACTTTGGTTAGTCAATAAGCCAAACAAATCCAACATCTAGTGGCTTTTGAAGTTTTTCCTTTACTAAAAGGGCCACCTTAGGATGGTTTTTTCTTAGCTTTTGTTGAATTGGTTTAGCATCAGGGTTTATGATAAGGTTATGGAGAACCAAACATGGCTCCAGCCAAAGCATGTCAATGTAGGACCAAGAAATTATATCTAGTTAATCTCAAAGCACTATAGAGATATTCGTGTTTAACTTGGGATCTAAAGAAGTTTCAATATATGTCAACTTAGGTCTCTTATGTACCCAAGTTTGTATCTATATCTTCCTCAATAAGGAGTGGTGACCTATCTTGAAGAGAAGTAGGAGACAATGGAAGGTGAAACTAACTATCAAAGAATGTATCTGTAGGTTTCAATGGTTCCTATATAATACCTTGTTGTTCTCAAAAGTATGCCAATGAACTCAATAGTATTTGAAAACATTTCTTATGATTTCCTAATAGAATATGGGTATGGGATTTCATAAGTTCTAATATAGCCTCATCATTTGGGAATGTGTCCAAATTCAAAGTATGATGTTGGTCCCATTTAATCATCTTAGGGTATGATAGGTCAATGTGGATGGTAAGGATGACGTTATCATGGAATAGGTTTGTGGAAACAATCTCTTTAAAATGACAAGGAATGGCTTACTTCTTTATCGTCAAGATTGAAAGAGGTGTGCATAGAATTATTAGGAAAATATATAAGGACATCTAAGTCATCATCATTAGCACCATATAATAAGCTATTAGTTCTATCATTAGTGAGAATATCAATAGTATCAAGGGAGCCTTGCTCATATAAACCAATACCTTTGCCTTTATAGTTCATTGACTAGAAATGTGCAAGGGAATAGAATATGTGTGTTATTTGAAGTAAATGGAATATTACTCATCTTTTTAAATTCATATAATATCAAAGACTTATATGTGCCCATCATCAAGATAACCACTAAAAAGGAAGGTATCGAGACCCCATTTCAATATAAAAGGGGATTTTTGAACCCTTAGGTGAGGTCAACCATAATATTGTAGTGAAAGAGGTAACTTTGAAATATGAATATATTCATGGATTTGCTGTTCTCTACATCCTTTATCAAGGATTTTGAATGTGGATTGTAAGGATGGTTTCTTAGTGGATGGAGTGGAGGATGTGGAATTTAAATCACTAGTTTCAATGCATGACTTTTATATGGTGGAAGATGATTGGGGAACAATGTCAGAGGAAGGAAAATGGTTGTCATATTTCCCTTCCAAATTTTGACAATATTGATAGGGTTGGAGATCACAAGCAATAGTAATTTTCACACAATTATATGGGAGATTAATACATTGATGATAGTTATATGGTATGGCTTGCAAGGCATGGAGCCATGGTCGACCAAGAAATATTTTGTATGGAAGGTCTAGTTCTAAGTTGTGACATGGGGTAGTTTGGAATGAGGTTCCTACTTTGATGGGAAGGTAAATAGTATTAGTTGTTTCTCTCTCTACATTGTCATAAACTTTGATGGTAATGATATGCAATCCCAAGGATTTTTCTAAATAACCTAAATGGTGCCTTTATCTAATTGTACAAATATTTAGGCTTGACCTGTTATCTATGAGAACATGTTTTTATCTTATTTTAGGAATAAAAGCTTCTATAGGAGGGGGTGATTATGGGATAGATCGAGTGGAGGAAAATTTCCTTGAGTGAAAGTGAGGTGATGGACAATAGAAATGTGGCCAAAAAGGTCTTGTAAACATGAAGGGTCAATATCATTAGGGACTTGTGATTAGTATAAGACATGATTTAAAATGTCCTTATGAGTAGGGGATGCGTGTAAAATCTCAATAATAGAAATTTGGGCCATTGTTCACTTAATATTGTCAAGAAGGTCATATTATTTTTGGGTGTTTGAAATGGATGGTGCAGGACCTAGGATGGTTACTTCTCCACTTTGAGTAGTAACATAACAATCAAGTTTTTTTACTTTTATGGTGTGGATCTATTTTTAAAATTGATCAATGTGACCAACATTGAATCATAGTTGTAAAGGGTATTATGATAAGTGATAGTGTTTTTATTAGTGTCTTGTTCTTGAGTGCACTATTGATCATTCTAAAGGAAAAGGTTTTGATATATACCAAATTCTTGGTTGGGTGAGGTGTTTGATGACCTCTTAATTTCAATCTCCCCTTTATCTATAGGTTCTTGGATATATTATTTTAATTGCTTACACTTTCAAGTGGCATGAACTTTTATATGATGGTAATCACAATATTCATCTCCATTATACCATGAATTCTTTGTTTTATTATCATAAAAAAAAATTGTGAGTGGAAAGGCCACCTTGTTAGCCTTGACAAGTTGATGGAGGACTAACTTAATGGGTTCCCCTAAAGGTGTAATTTTTTTAATTTTTTTGTGTGTTTTAGGGAGTCTGGATGGAATGACAATGGATGAGGTTTGTAGGGAGTTTTAGATATGTTTAAAATCGGTAACCCCATCTCCAACTAAATTATTGTTTTTAATAAATAACTCGAGTTTATCATTGGAAATTTTGGATTTATCATTTTGGTTGTGATCCTTGGAATAAAGTTTGATAACCCCTTTAGCAATACAAATTTTTTTGATTTGAATACCTATTTCAATGAGTACATCAAAAGAAGAGATGCACTGGACTTGAAGATGGAATGGAAAATTTGGATTAAGATTGATGACAAAGATATATACTGGTTATTTTTTTGATATTGGTCATGAGAACCTACTAGATAAATCTCTCCAACGTTGAAGGAATGATGAGAATATTTCCCTCATTTTTTATTTAGTATTAGACAAGTTCATCATGGTAATCTTATGTTCCATGTTATAGAAGAAATGTTTGAATTTTTTTGTGATGATAACCCCGACCGAATCGAGACCCAACACTAACCAACCTTTCATCCCAACTAGAATTGGGTGGGAGTTCCATAGTATAGTTACAGAAACTACCACCCTATAGTTGAGAGTAGGGACCCGACACTATAGCTATAATCTCATTCCCCCCCACCCACTATCATTCCCCCCCCCCTCTTCTTTCTATAGTTGTGTTTATATCAAAGATGGGGGATTCTAATATTGGAGATGGTGGATTATATACGCAACATGCCCCACCATTGAGGATAGGGCCCCCCTATGGCTCTCCCCCCTCGTCTGCCTTATGCCCCCTCCTATCCATATGGTGTTGGATAGTAGGGGGAGTTGACCACCCACCCGCCCTGCCCTTCAGGACTGACCCATTCGCCAAAAACCCCACCTGCTATAGTAGTTGCCATATGGTCGGTCCTGAAGGCATGAACTACTATAGAGGGTGTGAAGCACACAAGGGGCCATGGTTCTCTGGTAGTTGATAGATTCTTGTTGATGTGAAACTACTATATTGGGTTGGAATTGAGCGAAGTGCAGGTCGGTCCCAACCCCACCAGCCCTTCAGGACCTAAGGACAATATGGTCGACTGCCTTCAGTAGGCAACCCAAGGGCGAATGGGATGGTGGGGTTGGTACCATCCCATTCGTCCTTGGTACCGACCAAAGACGAATAGGCCTGTCCAACCCCACCATCCCATTTTCCAACTCACTAGAATCTACCGACTATCAAAGAACCACAACCCCTTAGAATAGTAGGGGCCCTCCCCGGTTGATTCCCCCCCACCCGATGAACCTACTATTCTAAGGGCCCACTCGCCTTTGCCACAGTAGGGGTGAACAATCCTTCCTCCGGGTAGCTCCTCATCCTTTGAGAAATGAACAATCCAACAACTAGTATGGGAATTCCACTTCCTTCTTTTGAGAAGAAACAATCTCCTCCTTCGGTAGTTGTTGGTTGGGTGGCTAGCCTAACTTCTATTTCTATATCCTCCATCCATTCCCACCCAACTCAATATCCCCACCCCCCCTAGCCTAACTTCTATATCCGGGTGAGACTCTTCATCTAGCTCCTCTGGGGTGAAGGATGGATAATCTATTAGTAGGATAGGACTACCTTCCATCCAGCCACCACCGAGTCCTCGAACAAAGAAGTTACCGCCTACACAGACAATGCTACCTCATTGAAGTTACCGCCTACATGGGAGGACAATCCTACCTCGTTGGACCTACAGTTCAGTAATTGAATTAGGAAGGGAGTTGCTTAGCTTCCAACTAATCTAGCTCCTCACCCCCACTATATTACATTAGCCATCCAGTTAACATTCTCAATAGATAAAAACTTTGGATGGCCTTCCGGATAGAACTATCTTTCTGGGCTTGCTTTGGCTTCTCTTTCTTTTGTATCTTGCCAATGCAGGGCAAGAAAGGTAGTTGAAAAGAGGCGATGATTCCCTAGATGGAGCAAGGGTAATGTTCCCTGGGGGTTTAGGGTGGGTAGGATGGGGGACTAGAACTAGACAATTCATCGTGTGGCAGGATTAAGACTTCCTTCATCCTGGCTCCAATAGTGGGAAATTTAAGAAATGACAGGTCGAATGATCTTTCCTCCTAGGGGCGTCCTCCTATAATTCCCTCCCTCCCTAGAACTCCTTGCCTCCTTGATCTCCCACTTCCCATCTCGAACGTTGAACCTAGGCCCCCTACTATTTTAAATTGGCATCGAACCTACCTAAATCTATGTTTTCCTTCATTCACCACCGGTCCTTCCAAGAAGGGTAGTGTGAGGTAGGTAGTCCTAATCTAGTCAACCAGCTAATACACCGAATAGAACTACTCTCTTCATATCCAGCTAAGGAGTTCAACTAAGCATTACTCCAATGTAGGATGGATACTTTTGTCGAACTCCCTTTCGAACCAACATCCTTTGAGAAACTAACAATCAATATTATTTCTAGGTGGCCCGCCTCGTACTATAGATTCTTGAATAGAATCTACCCATTAGAATAGTAGGGGCCAACGCTTCGTGCCCACCCATATGGGCCAACTATGATTCCCTCCCACCCGACCCACCTGCCCGAGTTCAATGACATCTAGATCTAGCAGAGAGAAAGCAGAATGAGGGAGTTATTTGAATTCTCCTTCTCTAGGAGAGTTCCACCCAGTTCCCTACTATTCTAAGAGGCCCAACTGAACTGAAACTGGAGTTGATAAAGGTAGTTCTTCTGACCTTCCTTAGTTGAGCATGTTACGTATCCGGTTGTCAACTCGTTACTTCCTTCCCATGATCACTTCACCGGAGTTCACCAGGGGCACGGTATAACAAAATCAAAGGAGGTATTACATTAGTAAATGTGTTTGCTTCCTAATTCTAGAATTCGCTGGGGTTCTAGCCATTTCTCAACTACTTATCCCACCCAAAAACCCCACGATTCATGGGGGGGAGTAGGGGCCAATCGTCAGACTCAACCGAAGTTCACACTTACTTTCATTCTCTCAACAATAGGAACTCGACTGTAGTGTGAAGGAGCATGAACCCTTCTAACCGGTAGCTGGCCCTACCCTCTGTTGAGGAGCTACTCAGAAGGCCCTACTATTCTAAGGGGGATTGTTCATTCAGGCTTGCCCACACCCCCGATTTCTTGGGTGAGACTAGTTCAACTAGTTAGGAGGGTGACTCTCCATTAGTCTAATCAGAATTCCCTTTCCATAGTAGTTCTACTTGTATCTTCTATTGGGTGAGGGGCCAAGCGAGCCTTCTATTAGTCTAGCGAACTAGCTACCGAGCTACGATCAAGATGAACTAATAGTTTTAATTTCTTGAACTCTCATTTCTCAACAATAAAGTAGTATTCTGAATGGATGGAGAAGAGACTCCTCACTTTCCTTCAGCTGGCCAATCAAAACTATTGCCCCACCCACTAGCTGAAGTTAGGTCTTGTTAACTCATTACTCCCTTCTGATTGAACAACTAAAGGAGGGGCCACCCTTTACACCCCCTCTCCTCACTCATTAGGCTACTCCATCCCTCACCCCCTCCTCGTTAGGTGATGTTTTAGAGGCCATCAATAAATATCCTACCCGGGAGCATGCTTTCATTAGCCGGGTAACCGATTGCCCTCGGATAGAACTACTCTCTTCATAGCTGGATAGAACTACTCTCTAAGGATGGAAAAATAGTAGTTTCTCTGTGAATTCCATCTGCGGAGTTGCATCCAATGAACAATCCAATGCTATAATGGAACTCCCACCCATCTTTCTCAGTATTTGAGTTAGGACAACTTTGCCCTTAGAAATAGTAGGGGCCCACCATGGGCCATCCCATCCAAAGTTACCTTCTTTCCAACCGGATACCAAACTATAGTTTAGAAGTTAGGCGTCAGGTGGGAGGAACTATAGTTGATTGCCTTCCTTCCTTCCTTTTGGATTATAGCTAATACACCCTCGGAAGAACAACTTGTTCAATAAACAAAAATACTAGCTTGAGTTACCATCGTTCATCACGTTCTATCGGACCATGGGCCAGCCCTAAGTTCTATATAGCCAGGCAAGTATTCTCTGCACTCCATCAATAGCAAAACCAACTGAAGATGTGTTCAGTGAGAACAGGTTGGGTTTCTATAGCCATCATGAGCAAAGACACCAGTCAGAGGTGTTCAATGACGTGGGTTGTTCCCTACATCCCCCTTTGATGGTCCCATGGGGTATCGCACTGACCTATTCCTAATGTCAGTAGCCACGCCCTATTCCCTTGATATACCTTTGATCACAACTGCTTTCCAAGAACAACCGTTATCATTCCATCGACCTAGAATACCCAATCACATTTTTATGGAATAGTGGTCCATGGAACATCTATCTTTGTAAGATATATGTATATCGGTGGATGCTATGATTGATTAAGATACTTGAGGCCACTCATTAGATGACACTACCAAGAGCATACCCAATGCAGTCTTACGAATTGGGCACTCTCATGCCGACCCATTGGCCTGGGCTCTTTTCAGCCGACGACCCAACGCTAGCCCTTCTTATGAGGATTAATTGGATTGCCGAAGGCTGACCAAACCCTAGCCCTTCTTACGGGGGTTAATTTTTGCCCTCCCTACGGAAAAATTTGTCCAGTCCGATCCAGATGGCAGTGACACAATTTATCACTGACATTCCTTATGCATCCTACCGTCTATGTGCCCTATTTGGGTTTTACCTTTCTAAAAGAACCATAGAGAAGAACAATGGATAGCGTTAGATACTCGTAGTAGCATTTCATCCTGAAATTGCTGTAGTCCTATCTCAATTCATTTTCTCCCTTAAGTCCATCAGATAGAGGAATCGGTCATCTGTAGTTAGGCCAACAATGGTATGATCCGATTCTATATGTAACATGATTGATATCATGAGATGGAATTGAAGTGAAAAGTGTCGAAATGCAAACCACCCTTATTACGTAAAGATCAATAAAGGTGGATGTTCATCTCATGACCCCACCCCATCTTAGAAGTTCCGGGACAAAATTCCCGTCAAAAAACCCATAAATCGATATGCTTGACTTGAAACCTTCATTGTCCAAGAGGATCGCAAAAAATCACAAACTGCTCTTTGTTTCCAAAAATGTCTTGAAGATCCGCTTTAAAAAAGAAAATCTCAAAGTTTTCCTTTTGTTATGTTTGGCATTACTGATTGGAATTCTAATAGGATATCTCAATAATTCAAGGTTTATGAATGGGGAGTCCTTTCTCAAAGGTTTGTGGAAGTCCAGCTCCCTAGAATTCAATGGGGGGGAAACAGCTCCCCGGAATCCGGTGGGGTGGATTCCAGCCAAACCGTGAATAAATCATTGACTGACAAGGGGGGTGAGAGCTCCTCACTATTAGCAAGATTGAAGAAAACCTTTCTTGATCAGTTTTTGGTGCAAGACATTTCATGGCTAGGGAAGATTTTTTTCACCTTGCTAGAATTCATATTCGGCTCTAGAGCTGTCGGTTCAACAACAACATAAATGATTGTTGCGATTGATGCTGGGGGTGAACTAATGGCTGAGCACACCCCCGCCGAACCAATGAATCTCCTCCCCAACAATGATGGGGGTGAACCAAATCATCTCCTCCCCAATGCCAATACCCAACAAAATCTCCTGGCAGCTGCCGCGGAGAGTCAACACTTACATAACAACCTGATCGAAATCCTCGACCAATTGGAGTTAGCCTGAGAAAATAATCTCTTGGATCAAGTTTCTCTCGAGGAACTAAATGAAACTATTAGGTGACTCACAAATGCCATAGAGAGTACTCTCTCAAGGATATAACTTATACACCAAATGCAGACTATCCTACACTTAGATTAGACCGAGCAAACTCCACCACCAGAACAACCACCGCCCCCCCCAACCGGACGTTC
Source organism: Sequoiadendron giganteum (assembly GCA_007115665.2). Classification (NCBI taxonomy): domain Eukaryota; kingdom Viridiplantae; phylum Streptophyta; class Pinopsida; order Cupressales; family Cupressaceae; genus Sequoiadendron; species Sequoiadendron giganteum. The sequence goes on from CM021106.1 coordinate 399,714,002, forward strand.
TCTTTCAAGCAGTACAAAGTAGGTGGCATGAGCTCTACGATGGGCAAACTATACAGGAAGTCAGGGACAATATTACCTAGTGCCTACTCTCTGCCACATCACAAAACATCAACAACTTGGATTCTAACAATCAACCAAATCCGCAGATCCCCTCCGCTCACCTCGGGCTGGCATCTCTACTCGAAGAAGTGGGGGCCCTCGAATGGCCAAGCAACACTCCTAGGAGTTCAGCTGACATTATTGTCCAGGAATCAAACCGTTAGAACTCACCCTAAGACTTACATGCAATTTCACCTCCTAAGTAGTTGTCATTCAGTTTTCCTCTATAATTAAGTCACAAAATATAAACCGAGCCATATGTATTGGGTGGGGCGGCACCCAAGAGACATGGCTCACCCATGGTCGCCTAATAGGCGGGATCGAATCCTACCCTGCTGGGGCAGACCCCACTGGCCAATCCCACCTAAGGTAGCCATATGGTTGAAAAGGGGCATTCCGCCCATGGCATTAGGTTAGCCAGTCCCCCCACCCTCATTTTTAGCTTAGGGTGAAAGTGGAATTGTGTTACGGCTCAGTATTAGCTTCTTCTTTCTGGGAAGGCCCCTTCAAACTATTAGGCGAAAATCCTTAGTTTGGGCAGGCCTCAAGACGAAGGCCAAACCAAGGATAGATGAAAGGGAAGGCCCTTGAAAGCCAAATTCGGCCTAAGGACATTTTGACCTTTTTTCCAAAATCAGGCCATTGGGGCCACCGACCAAATTTGTTCATTACCAAAGGTCACAACCCACCCCCTAATTATTGCCCCCACCCCCGCCATTTTCCATCCAACTCCCAAGCACCTCCCACCAAGCTAAATTCATTTTCGAACATTCAAGTTTGACCTTTTAGTCCCCCACCCACCAATTCATTCATTCTATTAGGCAGAAATCCTTAGTTTGGATAGAAAGGTCACAACCAACCTAACCAACATTCAAGTTGTTAGGTCAGTTGCAGAGTTTCCCTTTGTTAGGTCGGTTGTTAGGTTGGTTGCCCATAGAGGGGGGAGGCCCATAAGCCCATAGAGGGGGGAAGCCCGTAGGTCGGTTGTTAGGTCAGTTATTAGTGTGAAGTTTCCCTTTGCTGAGGAGGCCCATAAGTGGTTGTTAGGTCGGTTGTTAGGTCAGTTGTTAGTGCAAAGTTTCCCTTTGCTGAGGAGGCCCATAAGTGGTTGTTAGGTTGGTTGAGGAGTTTCCCGTTAGGTCGATTGTTAGGTCAGGTGTGGAGTGTTTGAAAGGAGGAGAGAGCTTAAATAACTCAGCTATCCAATACCCCCCTTTAGAAGGGGTGTATTGTGCCGAGGGGATGGAGGCTCTCGAAGGGTAGAATCCATCAATAACTAGATGAAATCTATACGTAACTATCCAGGGCCCCACCAGAAGAATGCAGTCCTGCCATTACTCGGGACCCACCTAGGTCCCTATCGTAATGGGGTGGACTGGATTATGCTCATTTGCTTTTTGATTGTGCCCCCCCTACCCCCTGTTGGGTGGTTAGGCCCCCTTCATTTTTGGACTATGGGGGCCCATCGTCCGTAAGGGGGGGAGGCAAAGTCGCAAATGGAATGAACACCCACCCCCCCTCCTTAGCACAGGGCTCCTGAGGGAATCCCTACACTTCGGTAGTTGGGGGTGGGAACCCAAACCTCCCAAGATTGGTGGTCAGATGGATGGTTTTCAAGAAGAACCCGGGTGGAGAAGTAGGATGAATCCTAACTCCACCCAACCTTACTTCTATCTAGGCTTTCAGGGGAAGTGAGAAGTCAAGTTAGGTGTCGGGGTGAGGGAAGGAGGAGAGAGAAAGATCTTTGTTCTATTGGAAAGGACAACCGACTATTCTGACTTTCTTTCTTTATTAGCCAACCCCATCGACCATTCTTTCTGTCTTTTCAGAAGAACAAGGCACCGGGGGGGAACACAAAGGAGTTAGATACTTTTGGGTTGGGAGTGAAAATGCTCCTTGGGGTAACGATGTTAGGTTATCACAACAAACCCCAAGGGGGTGGGGAGAGGTTGTCGATGGAAGGTTAGGCGAAAGGAAGGAAGGATGGTAGATGAAATCTATACATAACATTAGTTGATTGGATAGTGTTACGTTATTAATTGAGTTCTTTTGTGATTGAACAGGCCAAATCCGGTAACAACCATTCTTTTTTATTATTTCGGTCCGGCCCAACCCTGCCAAACAAGATATTATTTATAGTGGAAACAAGACCCACCTTACCAAACAAGAGATTCTTTTTGTTCTTTCTAGAATGAGGAGAGATAAATTCTAATTATATAGATTTGGTTGCTTGGTCAAAGGGGTACCTCCACCCCTGAAGGGGCTTCAGACCATGATTCCAACAATGATGAATTGGCCAACCGGAAGGAAGGAAAACCAAGATCTTCTTTCTTGATTGGCGAACCCCACTGACCAAGAGAGAGATTCATTCTTTCTTTATTTTCAAACCCCACCAACCTATCTTTTCTCTTTTTGACCGGTCGGCCCTAAGGGGACTAGGTCGTGGGGTCAGGTGGAAGGAAGTGGAGGAAGGGACTAAGTAATATTTTCTAGATCAGCCAGGTAGCCTCCCTCTTCTCGAGGGAGTTTAGGTTTGAATCCTGATTGATCTTTACATGTAGGGCGAATGCGACTCCCAAGGAAAGGAAACCCCCTACTTGGGATAGTCCTACATCAGCCTCCTTTCCTTGGCTATTGTTTTCCAGTAAGGCCCACACTTCTCATGACAACCATACCTATAGTTGTAAACGGATGACCCAACGTTAGAGATTAAGTAGATGAGTTAAGGCGGGGGATAATAGCTAGCATTGGGTTGTCTCAAGATGGCCCAATAGAGCTCATCATTATCGCCTTCTCTCTAATGTGGGGGCCCCGACACTGCTCACAGAAGGGTGGTGAAGTAGGAGGGTCGAGGTAAATGGGGTGGGGCCCCATCCAGGGGGGCGGTCGGCTGCTTTTTGGACATACACGTAGTAGTTTATTCAGGTAGGTACCTTGACAAAAATAGTCTTGCGATAGAATGAGCTCTGCTCACTGGAGGTTAGTCAGTAGACTTATGGGTGGGTGGAGTCAGGAGCAGTTAAGGTTGGTTGGATAGTTAAGTTGGGTGGGTGGATAGTGTAGTTGGGTAGTTCAGGATGGTCGGATGGATTGAAGGTTAGCCTTAACTGTTTGGTAGTGGAAAGGGGTTGGTAAGCCTTTCTCTAGATATCAGAACACTCGATAGCTACTCCTCACTGGACAACTACTCTCTCTCACCTAGCGATTAGAAATTCTATTACCTTCCTTTCGGAGCTAGATGTTGTTGTTCCGCTGGCCATCAAATTTCTATTAGGAGAGGAAAGTTATCTACTTAATTAATATACCTCCAAGCAGGGGGGTCAGGGGTTCCTATCTATAGTTACCCTAACTTCCTAGTGGGGCTAAGGGAAGGACTCTTCTTGACAATACTAGCTCTATTACTTTCTTGCTTCCTTCTCGCCAGACAAAACAAAAATAAAAATTGACTCGGAGATGGGTTAGGGGGTAAACTTCACTGATGGTCAACAAAGGATGGCCACTTCACTCAATTGCCTATAGGGGTCAACCAAACTACATTAGGGATTCAAAGGGGAGGCATACAGTTACTTCACATGGTAGGGATACAATTCACATGATAGGGAAACAGAGGGTAGTTTCTCGATGGGAGGGTAGGGCCAACGGATGCTAGGATGGATGGAATTACCCCATACCAAAGGATGGGTAGAGCTATGATTCCTTGGGGTCGGACAACAAAACTCGACGATGCCACTATAATTCCTTCCCTCCCTAGTTGAATTACCCATCTGGATAGTTGAATGAAGCTTTCTTTGTCGGATAGTCCAGCTAATCAAAGAAAAAGGAGCTAGTTGTTGTTTCTCGTTTGGAGGGATGGACCACTCCTCGGGAAGGACAAAGAATGTTAGTAGGCCCTTGAGAAACTATAAGGTAGGAAAACCTCTTTGTTAGGCCAATCCAACTCGTTACTGTACCTTCCATCCATCCGATCAAATGTTGGAAGATTTTTTTCAACTGGCTAGTTTGAGAAATCGACCGAGCTAGTAGTTGAGGTCCGACCATCCTTTTGTTCTTGAGATAATCCTAGTTGAGCTATTTTGATCTCGTGATAAAGCTCAGCTAAGTCCCTATCTTTCTTGTCGTGCCACCCTTTATCACCTCCGTTGGTTGCCCTGGGTCGGATTAACCTTCTTTCCAACCAATAGTAGTTGATAGGCCAATTCAAAGAGGCCTAGTTGCCTTTGCTTGGATAGTGAGTCTGACCAACCTCATGGCCCACAACCTGACCAAGGATTCATAAAGTTTATCTAGAACTGACAGAGGGGTTGGGAGGGAGGGAAGTTGTGTGCAGTTTGGTGGGAGGAGGTCAAGACTTGCCAAAGCAGGTAAGGGTATAGAGAATACTTTCACCCAATGTGTAAGCGGATAGTATGAAAGGAATAGTTTGTGCATGGGTTAATTTCCCACCATCCAAACATGGATTGATTTAAGGCATTCAACCATGAATAAAAGGTGGGCCCACTTGGTGCACTGGGCACCCACTATCTTGGGGATTAGGAAATGAGATAGAAAAATCCTCTTAATCACAAACTGTTTGAACAAGAGGTACAGTTGACTTTGCTTCTGAAGAACAGTAGATATAGTTATCCCAGGCAGGGCAGCATAGAAGGAAGAAGGCCCAGGTAAGAAGGTAGGTTCACCTGAAGGTAGGTAGGTGGTGGCGATTCCACTCTAGCTAGGCCAGGGGCAGCTCACTATTGGGGCCAGCCCCTTGGCCCAATACACCCTTACCTAATAAGGGGGGTATCGATAAGGCCGAGGAAATTCTCCACCCACTTCCTCCTCCACCTTCTTATCAGTGGCAACTCAACACCCACCTTAGTTGGGAGGTAGATCAAAGGTAGTTAAGGAGTTAGAGGAAGTAGGAGGTGGAGTGAGTGATCCTTGAACTCTACCTCCAACTTGCGTCTATCCTAACTACCTTCCCCCACTCTAGTGGTCTACCCCCAACTTCCCTGGCACCCTTGCCTAACTAGGGTCGGCGCCCTAACATCTATTAACCTTCCCACTTAAGATCCCCTTCCTCCATCCCACTAACTGGCCATCGATACCAACCTTCCACTATGTAGTTAAGGCCAACCCATCCATTTGACCATCTTGAATTAACACCCAACTCAACTATCCACCCATCCAACACCAACTACACTATCCAACCAACCTTAACTGCTACTAACTCCATCGACCCATAACTCTCTACTTCGATTCCAACCATAACTATACCAACTAACCTCCAGTGAGCTCTGCTCACTCTCTTTATTAGACTCATTTGGGTGGCATAACTACCCGAATAGACTACTAAGTGAATGTCCATAAAGTCAGGGCTCCTCCCCGCTAATGGGGCCCTACCCGATTTACCTCGACCGTCCAACTTCACCGCCCTCCCGTGAGCAGTGTCGGGGCCCCCACGAAAGAGATAAGGTAGAAATCAAGAGCTAGAGTGGGCCGTCTAGATAAAACCCAATGCTAGCTATTTTCTTTCCATCTTAACTCAATTAATGTCTCTTTCATTGGGTCCGTTTACAGCCGGTATGGTCGCTATGAGCAGTGTGGGCCTTGCTGACAAATGATAGCTGAGCAAGGAGGTCAATGTAGGACTATCCCAAGTAGGGGGTTGCCTTTCCGAGGGAGTCACGTTTTCCCTACATCTAAAGATAAGGAAGGATTTGAACCTTCACTCCCTCTTCTCGAGGGAGGCCACCTAGCGAATCTAGAATAAGAATTAGGTCGGTTGGGCCAATAAAGAAATAATCTCTTGGCCGGTGGGGTTGGCCAATAAAGAAATGAATGGTCTTCTAGTGGGGTTGGCCACTTAGTCCCACATTCCTCCACTTCCTTCCACCTAACCCCACGACCTAGTCCCCTTAGGGCCACCGACCATGCCCTTTGGGTTCATCTGGGCCCCTACTATTCGGCTGGTAGGCTTCTTCTAGCCCCCTACTATTCTAAAGGGTTAGCAGGATTATTAATGAACTAATTAATTGATGAGGTAGATTCTAGAAGTGGGAGGATAGCCCCCCCTATTCTAAGGGGCCTTAGGTCGATCCAACCCCAGGGACCAACCCCACCTGCTATAGTAGTTGCATGCCTTCGGCAACCGACCATATTGGCAACTACTATAATGGGTGGGTGGAGGGAAATAGAGGGGGGCCTCCCACGAATAGAATATACCTCTAAGCAAGGGGGGCCCTGCAGAAGGCAGGAAACTCACTGGAATCTACCTAGGCCTCCCGCCTCTACCATTTTTTTGGGCCTACCTTCGGCAGCCGACCATATTGGCCAACTAACTAGAATCTACCGACTACCATAGCCCTACTATGGAAAAGGGGAGGGGCCCGACCCACCTGCCCCCTATAATTCTAAGGGCTCCCACCGCTATAGTAGTTGCATGCCTCCGACAGCCTACATATTGGCAACTACTATAATGGGTGGGGTTTGCTGTCAAAGGCTGTCTTAGGGCGGGTGGGAGGCAAGAAATCTCAGGTCAGTGGGCATAGCCTTGGTGGTGGCAAAGCCTGGTGGTGGTGAAGCCTGGGCGGTGGGGTTCCCACCCATGGTATAAAGTTAGTTTCTCCTTGCCCTAGTAGTCTAGCTGCTTGCCTTCCTTTCTTGAACTCTCTTTGAGAATTCCAACTGGTATGGGTCTCGTTTAAACCTTACTTCCGATTATAGTTGTATCGATCCCTCTCCCAACTATTATGACTAGTTGTATGGGATCATTTTAGTGTCTCCAAAGGATGTGATGGACCCCTAGGGTAGGTGCAAGAACCATTCAAGTGCTTGAAAACTTGAGCTATGATAGAATAGGAATAGTAATTATGTATATTTGTGTGTGAGTTTTTGACTATCCATGAAGAATTATTTGACATGCTCCCTCGAATCTCCCTTCCTAGGTTTTTTTAGTATTAGACAAGTACTTCATGGTAAGCTCATGTTCCATGTTATAGAAGAAATGTTTGACCATTTTTTTTACTATCTCTGAAGGATGTGATGGACCCCTAGGGTAGGTGCAAGAACCATTCAAGTGCTTGACCACTCGAGCTATGAGAGAATAGGTATAGTAATTATATTTCTTTGTGTTCCACTTTTTGACTAGCCATGAAGAATTCTTTGACATTCTCCCTAAGATCTCCCTTCCCCTTGTACTTGTCATATTTATGAATTTAAAACGATATAAGGAAAGGTAATAGTGATATTGACCAATAGAAATGATATGGGAAAAATTCCTCAAATGTATAGTCTTTCTTATAAGGTTCTCCTTGAAGTTATTTCAGGGAATTCTTTATGTATTTCCATTCTTGATCAAAGGATGAACTAGGTGGTGGTGGAGAGGTGTATGGATGATGTTGTGTGTTATATACCTTAAGTGAGATGGTATTGTGATGTTGGTTGAGATGAATCTTGGAATTTATGTTGACCTTGGGTGAGTTTGTTATTGTCATGGTGGAAGTAGTGATATTAGGGATTTTTGGATTAGGAATAGAGATGGAGATGGCGTCTATATGGGTAGTTATGGTTTGTGCTCCAAGTGGGATGTTTATTGTGGAAATGGGATTTTGAAACTCATTAGGAATGTAAGTGGATAATTTAGGTGGTACAAACCATTATTATAAGGGATTACCTCTAATGGCTAAGGGTTGTTTCCCTTTAGTAAGAGTGATAAGATCTACATGAGGATCAATGTAGTCATGTGTGGGATGAATGACTTCATGGGTAGGATCAATATGAAATATAGATCAATATTGGAGAGGTAATAACTAGGAGTTCGGTGTGCCCCAATTCTATGACTTGTCTAAGGATGAAATCTTTTCTTATTTCAATGTATTAATTTATAATATCTTGCCCTTGTTCAGAATCTAGGATGGTATTGTGATTAATAGTATACTAAAAAAATGAAGGTGAAAGTGAAGCAAAAGAGAGAGGGCCAAACCAACAGAAGAAAAGCAAAAACAATGGGGTCCTTTCTTTTAGTGGGGCATGTGTGTAAAAAATGCACAACACAACTTACCTTTGTATTTACCAGTACCCTTTTTCATTCTTCTCACAAAATTTGATTCTACATCATCAAGATCCTATTGATCTGATTCCTCGGTCTTCTTTGATTTTCCAACCTTAAAAGCAGTCTCAAATTTTACATTACTTGGACCAAATTCTCTCATTTCAAAAGTAGATAAAGCACCATACAATTGATCTCTAGAATATTTGTTTAAATCTTTAATTTCCTCAATAGCATAAACTTTATGACTATAATATTTAGGAAGAGTTCTCAATACCTTCTTTACCACTTCTTCTTCAAGTTTTCCACCAAAACCTCTAATAAAATTGAAATTTTTTCCCACCTTCTACATGTATCTTGTAATGTTTTCATCTTCATACATCTGTAGGCTCTCAAATGTGATCTTTAGATTCTACATCTTAGCTTGCTTGGCCTTATCATCTCCTTCATAAATACTTTATAATTTTGTCTAGATATCTCTAGCATATTTCAAATTCATAACTTTCACAAGTTTAGTGTTAGAAATAACACTTCAAAGAGCATACCTTTCTTTACCATTGTTCTCATAGGCCTTGATATCATCATTAGTACCCACACCACCAATAGGAATAGTATATCCAGTCTCAAAAAACTTACAAAATCCAAATCCAAGAGATACGAAGAAACCTTCCATCTTTGTCTTCCTAAATCCATAGTCTAATCCATCAAACAAAGGAGCATCCCTCTTGTGCACCATCCTAGATCTATCTCAAGTGGTTAAGATTTCTTCCAAGGAACCTTTCTCTGATACCAATTATTGAATGCACAAGACAAATGAGAGTGGGGGGTAAATCAGTTGTACATTAAAACATCGAAACTCTCATAAATATCTAGATCCACATCAACTTAATTAACCCTTAATCTATTAGAATTATTTAGCATGAAATAAAATAATAGAAATTAAAACACATCAACACCATTCACAATAGAACACCAAATTTACGTGGAAAACCCAAGAAGGGAGAAACCACAATGAGGATTGACTCACAATATAAAGTAATTACAACACTAAATACAAAGGGTTTAGTGTCCAAAAGAAATAAAGGCTCACTACCAATGGCTCACTTCCAAATTATAGAAAAGAAGAAAAGAAAAAATTTATAGTGATAAATCCATCTCAATGCAATAGAAAAATCCACCACAAAATCACCAACACATTCATAGCCTTTGTGAAGATTGTAGACTCCTTCTTATCACTGCTTCCAATAGTCTAACTCATTAAAGCTTGCACTACACTTCAAAAATCTGCACTTCATAATTCTATAATTTGCATCACACAATCTACTCACATCCTCCATCAACACAAACATTTATTTATACCTTCCTCAACCTTGAGAACATTCTCCAAGATTGGTTATGCACCTCAACCGTGAAAATTCAAATTAGGTTGACACAAAAATGTTCCTGTAGTGGAAAGGGATAAAGGAAAACCACATCACACCTTATCTCGGACCTAGATCATACATATACACCATGGAACGCTTCCACAATCATCAAAGAAAATCTATAATTATTGTAAACACTCAATGTCAACTGAACCTATGTAAACACCATAAAACTTTAATTACATGCTTCCTCAAATGCAAAGACGAATCATAGAACACTCACAATTATTAAACATAATCTAGATTATTCTAAAAAAACCCTAAAATACAACAAATTATTTCACAACTTCTGCTTGAAGAACAAACTCATCCCAATCACCAAGATAATCTTCCACACACTATAACTCAAAAAATAAACTTTTAGAGCACCAAACCATGAACGACTTCAACTAAAGGTGGATATGAACCTTATCAACACATTTCCAAAACTGCATGACCAAAAACCAAACTGTGGAGAAATGCGGAGGAAAATAATTTCTCCCAGACAACCTTGTAACACAATTCACACACTAGTGAACACTTCTTCTACACAATGATCCATACCAAGAAAGTATAGATATAATATCTATGAACACCTCTGATCAACATATCTGAACCACACAAGTGGATATTCAACACAAAAGAAATTCAGAGCAAAACTAAAACACCACTTAGTATACCAGAACACCTCTACAACACACTATTTTCTCTTTTATTCAAATTTTCTCAAAACCACTTTGAAACCAAGAATCATAAACACATTATCATTATCTTCAGTGCTTCCTTATCACCATCAGATGCGTTGCAACATAGATATACACACATAAACATAAGCTTATCAAAGAAACACTAGATGTTGACACCAATAACATTTACCGGTAAGAATATAATGAAACTAATCAAAGAATCATCACAACTTCTCAACCATCATAAGTTGGCATCAATGACAACATAAAATACTTATACTTGCAACACCATGTGTTTTTTTCCAAGATCCACCTTAAGTTGTTAGGCTACACCAAGGAACTCAACTCTACTACCAATACTTAGAACACACTAATATACTGAGAGGGCGGTGAATCAGTATATACCACAATTAATCCAATTCAAATTTATCAACTAAATATTCTTACTACCCTAAATAGATAAATTATCAAACTATGCAACTCAAAATCATAATGAAAGGGAAATCGGGACATCTCAGAAAGAAACATCTAAGAACAACAGTGCCTTCGATGATTTTAATTCCTTCAAATTTCCACAAAGACACATACTACTATGCCATAAAGTAGAAACTGGTACAGTTGATTTCCCACATTAACCCTTCTAAGAAAATCACATGAAAACTTAACTAGATTCAACACTATGCACATATTCAAATTTATAAAATCAAACAACATGAAAGATAATCATAAATTGACACACAAATTTACATGGGGAAAACCCTTTCAGGTAAAAAAATCCACACTCCAAAAGCCCAGATCGACATTGTATTATTCAACAACAAAAGGTTACAATACAAGCTCAGGCTTATAGCCTTTCAAGAGTTTTACATCTCGTCCATCTGGAGAATACAGGCAACAACACTATTCAGAATAATCACATTGTTACAGTACCCTCACACAACAAATAGTGTAGATTCATCTCCTCTAACCAGTCGACTCTCTCCCCACTAGCCTCTCAGCCAGCCCAACATCTTTGGCCTTCATAGGTTCGCATTCTTCACATCATCTCTCACAACATTCCCACTATCACAATGCTTATCAGCATATAGTTACGAACAATCACATAGAAAAATCCATATCGAACCCTTGTCTATCTGAATGTTTCGATGCTATCACAAAGACCTTTTGATCTCAAATATTTTTTGTCCAAACCAATTCAGTTCGTTTAACTATCAAGGAAGTCCAACTGTCGACCATTGTAAATTTCTAGGATTACATTATCCCACATTTTATAGGATAGAAATAGTCAATAGTTTAAATCCAAAATCCCAATGACTTTATGTGTCCATGAGTTAGCCTTTTTTTATTTACCCATTCAAACATATACGACCTCAATGCACCCATTGACATAGTTCCATCAATATGAAAACCCATTAGCATAGGTCCCTTCTTCGATATAGTATTTCCATGATCCTCCAACTTGCTAAGTTACACCAAATTGATCAATAAGATCGATATGGCAATTGAACTCTCTATCGGTGTAACATCTTCGGGTTACATTGACGTTCAATAGCCATCAACAAGACAACCAATGACCCCGTGTCACACTGATGGTGCTTATAATTCTACCATTGGGACTATTGATCGAGTTCTGCCAATAGAAACAAGCTACACCAATAGAAGCAAATTGCCAACTGCTTCATCGATAATATTTACACTAAAAAAGTACATCAACATGACCAACACCATCAGATAATCCTGAGAACTCATCCTGATAAACCATGTCACACCGACCAAGCACCTTTGGCCAGACTCACATCGAATAGATCACATCATCCAGACTAACACTATCGGTTCAACATTCCCAGCTCTGACCAAAGGCCAATGTCACCCTAACGCTAATCTAAGCTCGACCATCGGCAAGAGTCATCCCAACGGAACTCTTCAGCCAAAACACAAGCACCATAGTGACATTCACAGTTCATTCAAAAAACCAATGTCACCCCAACGACACTCATCATCCGATCATTAGCTAGATTCATTCTGACAAAACTCATTTAGGCTACTTAGCATCCACTTCTCATATCAGCAAGAGTCTCTCTGAAAAACCTCATCGACCAAACTTCTATCATCGATATCAAATAGAAAACTCACATCGATAGTTCAGGTCACACCAATAGTTCACTTCAAGAAGACCGATCAGTTGTCACACCAATCTAATCACTTCAAGCCTTTAGAAATAAACTAATCATCGACAAGATATCCTAGGTGTCTCACCGATTTTTCTCTTTTAGGGGGTTCATGCTAGTAAGATTGAGATACATATTTCCAAAAACTCCCACTTGATGAAGATCTTACTGACCACTCTAGAGCACCAACAAAAAACCATATAGAAGTACAAACAACATCAACTTCCAAGGCCCAAACCATAACACAATTGCAAAAAAATTCTCTAGAAATAAGATAGAACATCATCCAGAACAACAACCAGAAAATTGATTGCTCCCATCCAATGATCAACCCACATGATTCATAATAACACCCACAACTTGTGTTATCCATCCAATCTCTCATACCTCTGAGGTATCATCATTAACAAACTGATGCCAATAGCACAACCAACCCACCAATTTCAGATACAAGCTCCATGTACAAACCAGTCGAAGAAGACAAAGCACAACCAGAAACTCCCACTGCATAGGTAATGCCAAATCTGAAAGATCAAAGGCATAAAAATTCTACCAATGATAGCACGTAGAAAGAGTAACCATGTAGTACTAAGGAAACATCCACAATTATATGCACAACTTGCAACCAATTTCTACAAGAATCATTTCTCTCAACAGTCTTCCAATGATCTTCCAAGTTCTTCACACCCAACATAGGAAATAGATAAAGGACCTCCAAGTTACCACTCAATAACTTGAGTGAAAACAAAATCTTTGACCAAGTCTCAAACCAATGTAAAATGAAATCAAAATTCTAGGAAGACAACCTAGAACAAAGAGAGAAACTTTGCACAACATAAACCTATAGAACATCCTCCTACATACACCTCTAAAAGCCAGTTGTGCCAAGTATGATATCCTTCAAATCCCAAAGGAAAAGCCATAACAATACCCAGTTGTTCAATCACCAAGATAAAACTTAACATCTGTAACATGTAATCAATCATGGATGTAAACCTCTTAAAGAAGACCAAACTACCTTATTTCCTATTTTAGGAAATCAACCCATAAAGCATCTCCTACTAGTTCTCATCAAAAAAATATCACATAAAAGCTCAAGGAGATTAACCATTCTTTCTATCTTCCACTATGAATCCTCCATAACCATTAAACAATAGTTCAAGATCCATATCATGAAAGAAATCATAAAACACATCTGAAAGATACAATGGGAAAATACCTCTCAAATAGAATTCATGACTGAGAAAACCAAGAGTGAGGAAAGAGAATGCTCCTCCAAGATATACAAGCCACCATGACTCATCCAAGAGCAATTTCCTCATTAGTCTCTATTGAACTCACATTCAACCAAGGTGTAGGCCTCTCAGACTTTATGCTGAAATCAACACCTTTCTCGAAAGAATTACAACCTCACCTTATTCTCCATGTATCCATGAACACCTGCAACCTATCATCTCATGCTAAAATACAATTTGTATTACTTCAATTAACATAAAATCCTCAAGCATATAACCAATGTACCCAAAACACAAAGAAACTCTAGATCACTGTCAAAGCTCCAAACATCTGAATCAGGAACTTATCATGACATCATGATCTACACACCCCCCTTAGGAGATACCATGCTCCAAGTGACCTCACCATGGTCTCAGGAGTAATGCCTCATGCCAAAACTCTAAGGCACAAGCAAGAGTATAACATGACATAAAAAAACTACAAACCAACATCACTTGTCAAGCACCAGCAACACCCTACCAAATAATTTAAACATCCTCCATGGTCCTAAGATGTTGGACATCCTCAAATAGTCTCCATGCAAATGCAAAAGAACCCTTCTACAACAATAGGATCTATGATTCCATCCTAGTAACATCTGCAACACTAAATAAGATCATTCACCACCAAGTGATGAACCCATAGTCACTGCTAAATCTCCCATTGAACCATGACATTTGAGCTTTCCAAGAATCATGACCAACTTCTATTGATATAATAAATAAACCTTCAGGTCTAATTGACAACATGTCCATCTGACAACAATGTCAATTAGCACCAAGATCTCCAAACCACACAAATCACACCATCACTATCAAAAGATGACACTAAAATTCATATCAAGCTCTCTATGAAATTGTGATACACATGCTACAGGTCCCCATAGTCGATTATTCAGGTACTCAATGCCATCCTTCCTCTCATCTAGAAGAAATCATGCCAATGCACAAGTGACCACAGACAAGGCCAGTAACAGATCTACACCATCATAGAATCAAACCTCATGGATATTGGCAGTCCACTTCTAAGTTATCTCACTACAACCAATGGGTAGCTAATCCACCAGCCACATAACTCGAAGATCAATCATAATGAACATGCACACCCATCATCGCACTAGAAAATGTAAAACTGAGATCTCAGGGAGAATAACCACGTAGAAAACATGACTCAAACACTAGATCAAGTTCAAATCCAGTTCACCAATCATGTCCATAACTCGAGCACCATAGTCTAGGAAACTAAAAAATTAGCACTTACATGCAAAACTGCAACTATCTCATCGAGTCACACCGCACAAACCAGGGTCTAGAAAATAGTTTTAACAACTCCATATAGCCACAAGTTTTCTTGACCATGTAAAACCTACAAAATCACTGTGTTTATAAAACACCCATACACACCCAAATCCACTGCGCATCTGGATGACTCAAGAGTCTTCAAAACCAAAGAACACAAATTTGATCCATGCAATTACATGACATCCTTAAAAGGAACAAGTAGTATAGGAACTCCAAGCCCATTCCAAACCAATTCCAGAACCACAAGAATGCACATGAATTCGAGAGATCCAGGCTATCTGGAAGTTTTCAGACCACCCAAAGATCAACTTCATAGCCTGCATACAATCAAGGTAACAAAGAACAACGCCTTCAATGCCATGTCAAAGCACCTAGTACAAACACAATACTCCATGGTTGAATAAAAACCCAAGCATCTCCATACCATCAAGGAGCCTCACACAGAAACACCCAGTATGAATCACACTCTATTGTAACACAACCATAAGCATAAACTCGCACCCCTTGCATCAGGATCATTCACTACCAACCAGGAGCCTCATACCACATAATTACAATATGATCAACTCCAATTTATCCATCTTTGAATTCATGTTGGAATTTTGTGCCTCAATCCCACTGGCCTAAACCTTTGAGAGAGGAATTTCGGTGTAGCCATTGAGATGTTTGGCTGAATTGCATAATTGTTACATTCATGCTTGTATGGCTGTACCACCAAGTAATGGTGAGAGAGGTGTGGTGGCACGGTTACTGCCATACCATGGGAGCCTTTTGGAAAAGATGTGGTAGTGCGGTGTATACCACCATACCGCGAGAAAATTTTCATAGTCGAGTGGTAGTGTGGTATACCACCATACCACGAGAGCCTTGTGACTGTCTAGTGGTAGCGCGGTGGTACCACCATACCACAAGAGCTTTCATGTAGAGGTGTGATAGTGTAGTGATACCTCCATACCATGGGAACCTTCAACCTGGTGATCAGTAGCGCGGTATACCACCACACCGCAATAGGAATTGGAGGAGCTATGGTGGTGCGGTGTAGTCACCGCCACGCCATGAGGGTGTTGTGTCTTGGTTGCAATAGAGTGATGGGCGTTTAAATTTATCTAGCTAGATGGAGGATGTTGACTTGGCTGACCAAATGATTGTCCTACATGGTTGGTTGTGGACAAATGGGATAAGTAGAATGTAAACCATTGGCAGTTGGACTGTTGTGACTGTTAGAAGATCAATAGATTGTTTGAGAATTTGAAAATAATGGAACTCTCTCTATATGTATAGTTGTGGGAGTTGGAGGACGAGTATTTTGTTCTAAGAGGTGACTCTGCCCTCTCTCTGTGATTCGATTGTGAAACCTCTCTCTGTGAATCTTCTCTGTATACTATTTGAGAGTATTGTAATAGTGTGAAGGCTATAATGGACTGAGAGGTTGATCAGAGAAGTGTAAAAAGGAGAGAGGGAAACTCTTGTCATAGGGTTGCTTCCAGTCTGTCTCCAGAATGAAACAAGATGTAATATTTGTAAAGGCTTAGTGCCTGAGTTTTATTTGTAACTATTCTATTGCATGAATAATATAATGGTGATTTGGGCTTTTGGAGTGTGGGGTTTTTTACCCGAAAGGGTTTTCTCCACGTAAATCTGTGTGTTTTGTCCCATCTTTCATGTTTCATGTTTCTTGGTTAGAATTTGTTGATGTTTTTTGTTGAAACTAAATTTGCATAAGTTACTCTCAGAAGGATTAATGTGGGAAATGAATTGTCTGATTCCACTTTGTGACATAGTTGTACGTGTTTTTGAGGCAATCTAATTAAAATTAAAGTTACCGAAGGCACTACAGATCTTAGATACTTATTTGAGATGACCAAGATTTCCCAACAAGTGGTATTAGAGCCTTCTTTTGGTTGCTGGTACTAGGTATTTCTCCTGCGAAGATTTCTTAGTCTGTCAGGCTTGAGGAAATCTGAAGGAATCGACTGTTGTATTGATCCTTTGGTGAGTGGAAGTCTTGTGGTATATAGAGACAACACACAACTTGAAGGATGGTGAAGGTGGAGACAATGGAGCTGGTCATGTTGAATTGTTGTGATCTGTGTCTCCTAGTTGGTAGCAGTATAACCTTGATGTATGAGGTGGAATTCCTTGCTTCGTGGTTGTGTAGGAGTAAAGCTTTCATATTGGGTGTTTGTGTGAGAGGCTCCTTGGTAATATGGAGAGGCGTGGGTTGTTTCTCAGCCATGGAAGAGAGCTTTTATGATGGGTGGTGTTTCCTAGTGTTGGAAGGCATTGTTTTCTGTTAACCTCGAATGCATAAAGGCTATGGAGTTAATCATTAGATTATTTGAAAGCTTTCGAAATAGCCTATCTCTTTCTCAGATTCATGTGCATATTGTTGGTTTTGGAGTTGGCTTAAAATGGGCTTGGGGTTCCTGAATTATTGTTCCTTTTTAAGTATTTACTATACTTGCATGTTTTTTATGGTTTTCTAGGTTTTACATCGTCGGGAAAACTTACTATTTTGTGGATCTGCTGAAGAGGTATTTTCTAGACTCCTGCTTCCTCAGGGTGCTATTAGATGAGATAGTTGTAGCTCTAATTTCATGCTTTGAGCATGGTGAGAGAAGGTGTGATTCTTTATCTGCATAGAAATTTTTGGTATGTGATTAGTTACTCATCATTCTATGGTAATTCTTGATGGATTCTTGTACTCTGGTGCTTAGTGTGGACATAATTGGAAAATCGGATATGTACTTGATTTGGTGTTTTAGTCAGGGTGTCTACATGTTTTTTCTCCTGTGAGACCTCATATTTTGTAGGTCATTGATGTGATTGTGAGTCTTCAGGTTTTATTTATTGGATCTACAGGTTGTGCAATGTTGTGGGTTGTCTTGACCCATATGTTTGTAGTGAGACAACCTAGAAGTGGACTATCTATATCCACATGATTTGGTTCAATGTTTATGCAAACTTGTAACCTATCCCTATATGTGGTCATTTTTGTGGTGGTGTGGCTATTTTGAGGTAAGAGGATGGATGATAAGTGAATTATGGAATCATGTAGCATGGTGAGTCTCCTTACTTATGAGATCTTGGTTTTAGTTGGGATAATTAGCAGTACAACTATATGTTTGTGGACCTAGAAGTTTTTTTTTTTAGTTTTGGAGATGGTTGGTCATGATGCTTGGAAAGCTCAGTATCACTATTCAATGGGAGCTTTAGCAGTGACTGTTAATAATTTGTCTTCTTTAGTTTACAGATGTTACTAGGAAGAACTCTTTGTTCCTATTGTTGCAGAAGGGTTCTTTCGCATTTGCAGGTTCACTATTTGAAGATGGTTAGAAATTTGAAACCATGGAGGACTCGTGTGTTCTTTGGGTTGATTTTTTGTTGGTACTTGATAGGTGATGTTGGTTTGGATTTTTTTTTCTTGATTTACTCTTGATTACGCATAAGAGTTTTGGCATGAGGCTTTTCTCTTGAGACCGTGGTGAATTCACTTGGAGCATGGTATCTCCTAAGGGGGATGTGTAGATCATGGTGTCATGATAAGTTCTTGTTTCAAATTTTTGGAGCTTTGATAGTGGTCTAGAGTTTCTCTATGTTTTGAGTACATTGGTCATATGCTTGAGAAATTCATGTTAAGTACAGTAATTTAGATTGTAGTTTAACATGATATGATCAGTTGCTAGTGTTCATGGATACATGGAGAATAAGGTGAGGCTGAAATTCTTTTGAGAAATGTGTTGATTATAGTTGAAAGTATAAGTATCCTACACCATGGTTGGACGTGAGTTCAATAGAGACCAATGAGGAGATTGCTCTTGGTTAAGTCATGGTGGCTTGTATATCTTGGAGGAGCATTTTCTTTTTTGACTCTTGGTCTTCTCAGTAGTGAAGTATATTTGAGAGGTATTTACCCATTATATCTTTTAGATGTGTTTTATGCTTGCTTTCATGATATGGATCTTGAAATTATTGTTTTAAGGTTCTAGAGGATTCATAGTGAAAGGTGGATAACATGGTTTATCTCCTTGAGATTTTGTGTTATATCATTTAGTTATGAGAACTAGTAGGAGATAGTTATATGGGTTGTTTTCCTGAAATGGGAAATGAAGTAGTTTGATCTTCTTTGAGATGCTTACATCCATGATTGGTTACATGTTACATATGTTAGTTTTGAATGGTTGGGTGTTGTTATGGATTTTCCTTTGGGATGTGAAGGAGATCATACTTGACACAGTTGGATTTTAGAGGTGTATGTTAGAGGATATTCTACAGGTATATGTTGTGCAAAGTTTCTCTCTTTGGTCTTGGTTGTCTTCCTAGAAGTTTGATTTCATTTTACATTGGTTTGATATTTGGTCTAAGATTTTGTTTTCACTCAAGTTTTGAGTGATAACTTGGAGGTTCTTTATCTTTATCTATGTTGGGTGTTGAAGAACTTGGAAGAACTCTGGAAGACTACTGAGAGAAATGATTCTTGTAGCAGTTGCTTGCAGGATGTGCATATCATTTTGGATGTTTCCTTGGTACTAAATTGGTTACATTTTCTATGTGTTGTTATTGGTAGACTTTTTATACCTTTGATATTTTAGATTTGGCATTACCTATGCAGTGGGAGTACTTGGATGTGTTTGGTCTTCTTTGATCAGTTTGTACATGGTGCTTGTATCTATGATTGATGGGTTGGTTGTGTTTCTGGCATGAGTTTACTAATGTGGATACCTTGAAGGTATGTGTGATTGGATGAACTAGCACTTGTTGTGGGTGCTATTTTCAGTCACGTGGGTTTATCAATTGGATAGAAGAAATCAGTCTGATTGTTGTTCTAGCTGATATTTTTATCTTATTTTTTGGAGTGATGGCAACGTCTTATTGTTAATATCACTAGGATATTTTTCTTGTGTTTGTTGGTCTGGTGTGTATTCACCTTGGCTTGTTCCTTTCTTCCATAGGTGGCATGTTGGAGGATGACAGGGATTATTTCTTGAATGGTGGAGATCTTACATGTTGTTGTAGAAGTCTTGATGGAGCATGAGAGCATGTTTGAGATCTATGTGGTTTCATGGATGAATATCATTGGTTACAATGTTGGAAAGTTAGTTATAGTTGGATACTTGATTTTTTTATAGATTGTATGGTAGATTATTATTTATGGAAACTTGTTGGTTGGGTATCCTGAATTTTGTTAAATAGGGTCTGAACTGGTGGTGCCAATATGATCTTAGTAGTTCCTGAGTACTCTAGAGGTTCCAGTGTGATCTTCGTCAAGTGGGATATTGTTGGAATTGTGTGCCTCAATCCCACTAGCCTAAACCTCTAAGAAATCAATGTCGGTGTGACCGTTGAGATGTCTGACCGAATTTCATAATTGTTATGTTCATGCTTGTACTATTGTATTGCCAGGTAATGGTGAGAGAGGTGTGGTAGCATAGTTACTGCCATACCACGGGAGCCTTATGGCTGAGACATGGTAGTGCGGTGTATACCTCCATACCATGGGAACCTTTTCATAGTCGAGCGGTAGTGCGATATACCACCATACCGTGAGAGCCTTATGACTATCTGGCAGTAGCACGATGATACTACCATAATGCAAGAGCTTTCATGCAAAGGTGTAGTAGTGTGGTGATACCACCATACTGTGGGAACCTTCAACCTGGTGAGTAGTAGCGCGGTATACCTCCACACCATGATAAGACTTGGAGGAGCCTGCGGTGGTGTAGTGTAGTCCACACCACATCATGAGGGTGTTGTGTCTTGGTTGTGGTAGAGTGGTGGGCATTTGAATTTATCTGGCTGGACGAAGGACGTTGACTTGGCTGACCGAATGATTATCCTATGTGGTTGGTTGTGGACAAATGGGAGAAGCAAAATGCAAACCGTTGGTAGTTGGACTGTTGTGAAAGTTGGAAGATCAACAGACTATTTGAGAATGTGAAAATAATGGAAATCTCTCTATATGCTTGGTGGTGGGAGTTGGAGGATGAGTATTTTGTTCTAAGAGGTGACTTCAACCTCTCTCTGTGATTCAATTGTGAAACCTCTCTTTGTGAATCTACTCTGTATACTATGTGAGATTATTGTAATAGTGAGAAGGTTGTAATGGATTGAGAGGTTGATCAAAGAAGTGTATAAAGGAGAGAGGGAAAATATTGTCACAATTTTTCTACCAGTCTATCTCTAGAATGAAACAAGATGTAATCTTTGTAAAGGCTTAGTGCCTGAGTTGTATTTGTAATTATTTTGCTACATGAATAATACAATGGCGATCTGGGATTTTGGAGTGTGGGGTTTTTTACTCGAAAGGGTTTTCCCCACGTAAATTTGTGTGTTCTATCCCATATTTTATGTTTCATGTTTCTTGGTTAGAGTCTGTTAATGTTTTTTTTTTTAAATGAATTTGCATAAGTTTCTCTCAGAAAGATTAATGTGGGAAATGAACCGTGTTTGATTCCGCTTTGTGGCATAGTTGTACATGTTTTTGAGGCAATCTAATTGAAATTAAAGTTACTAAAGGCACTATAGATCTTAGATACTTATCTAAGATGACCAAGATTTCCCAAAAAGTATTTCATGTTGCGTATTGTCTCAAAAGAGAAAGGACTTTTACTCATCAAAGGATCAATCATCAGTCGACTCCTTTAGATCTCCTCAAGCTTACCAAGCTAAGAAATATTTATAGAAGGAATCCACATAACCGAAACACCAAGAACCTTTACATGCATCACCATGTAGGCACATGCAAGACACATGTGAGTCCATGCACATAAAAACAATAAACATGCAAGTAATTGCAACTCACAAAATAAACCTACACATGTAAGCATAAGAAAATCTTGGAATAAGGTTGTGATACCACTTGAAAGGGAAATCGGGTCATCTCAGAAAGAAACATCTAAGAATAGCAATGCCTCCGATGATTTTAATTCCTTCAAATTGCCTCAAAGACACACACTACTCTACCATAAAGTAGAAAATGACATAGTTTATTTCCCACATTAACCCTTCTGAGAAAATCACATGCAAACTTAACCAAATTCAACACTATGGACAAATTCAAAATTACAAAATCAAACAACATGAAAGATAATCATAAATGGACACATAGATTTACATGGGGAAAACCCTTTCAGGTAAAAAAGCCCCCACTCCAAAATCCTAGATTGCCATTGTATTATTCAGCAACAAAAGGTTACAATAAAATCTTAGGCTTATAGCCTTTCAAGAGTTTTACATCTCGTCCATCTGGAGAATATAGGAAACAACACTTTTTAGAATCATCACATTGTTATAGTAACCTCACAGAATACACAGTGTAGATTCATCTCCTCTAACTAGTTGACTCTCTCCCAGCCAGCCTCTCGGATAGCCCAACCTCTTTGGCCTTCATAGGTTCACATTCTTTACGTCCTCTCTCAAAAAATTCTCATTGTTACAATTCTTATCAACATACAGTTACGAACACTCACATAGAAAATTCCATATCGAACCCTTGCCTATCTAAATTTTTCACTATTCTCACAAAGACCTTTTGATCTCCAAAAATTTCTATCCAAACCAATTCAGTTCGTTCAACTATCAAGGAAGTCCAACCATCGACCATTTTGAATTTCTAGGATTACATTATCCCAAATTTTGTAGGATATAAAATGGTCAATAGTTTAAATCCAAAATCCCAATGACTTTATGTGTCCACGAGTTAGCCTTTTGTTATTTACCCATTCAAACATCTATGACCTCAATGCACCCATTGACATAGCTCCACCGATATGAAAACCCATTGGCATAGGTCCCTTCTTTGGTATAGTATTTCCACGATCTTTCGACTTGCTAAGTTACACCGAACTGATCAATAAGATTGATATGGAAATTGAACTCTCTATCAGTGTAACATCTTTGGGTTACATCAATGTTCAATAGGCATCAACAAGACCACCGACGACCTCGAGTCACACCAAAGGTTCTTATCATTCTACCATTGGGACTACCAATCAGGTTCCACCGATAGAAACAAGCTACACCGGTAGAAGAAAACTGTCAACTCCTTCATTGGTAAGATTCACATCAAAAAATTACATCGGTATGACCAACACCATAAGACCAATCCTGAGAAATCATCCCAATGGACCATGTCACACCAACCAAGCACCTTTGGCTAGAATCACATTGAATCGATCACATCAACCAGACTAACACTATTGGTTCAACATTCCCAGGTTTGACCGAAGGCCAATGTCACCCCAACGCTGACCTAAGATCAACCATTGGCAAGAGTCATCCTAATGGAACTCTTTGGCCAAACCACAAGCACTAGAGTGACATTCATAGGTCATTCTAAAAATGAATGTCACCTCGATGACACTCATCATCTGATCATCGGTCAGAGTCATTCCAATGAAACTCATCCAAGATACTTAGCATCCACATCTCATATCGGCAAGAGTCTCTCCAATGAACCTCATCGGCTATAATTTTATCATTGATATGAAACAAAAAACTGAAATTGACAGTTCAGGTCACACCGATAGTTCACTTCGGGAAGACCAATAACTTGTCACATCGATATGATCACTTCAATCCTTCAAAATTAAACTAATCATCGACAAGATATTCCATGTGTCTCACCGATTTTTCTCTTTCAATGGGTTCAGGTCAGTAAGATTGAGGAACATATTTCCAACACATAATAACACAATCATAACACTAGATTTACATGGAAAACCCTAGAAGGGAAAAAGAATGGTGAGAAATTTACTTGGAACTACTATCCAAATCCAGTCTCACAAATAAAAAAATATTTACAAGTTTTATAGGCTATAATCTAAAGGAAGCTACAACTCCTTGAAACACATTTTTTATAGCTTCAACCAATGGAAGCTACAACTACCTATAGATTATAATATTTAAAGAAAGAGGCTACAACCTCAGTACAACATAATTTACACATTCTACTCACAAAACACCACCGCAACAGGGTGATCCCACAAAGCTGGTTTACAATTTCTGAAAGGAACTGATTTTTGTTGAAATCACATATTTTTAGAAAATATAATGATTTAAGCCCTAAAAATTTATATTTTAAGGACTGTAATTAAAGAGGCTTTGATCAAACCACCTTAGATCAAAATCCCTTGTATAGAACCTCACTAGTTTTAAACCATACTTATAAATGAGTCTCCTTTACACTTATCAAAATGCTGATAAAAACCCAATTTTGATTTACCTTTTGGGGGATCAAATTAATTCATTTAAAATTTATTTGAAATTATTATGGTATTCCTTGGAATGATCTATCCAACGAATATAATTTTAATATTTTTTGGTTTTATTATGTATTTGTCTTTTTAGTTTTATTAAACATAGGTTTTTCATCGAAAATGAAGTTCTATGTTCTACACATGTGGAAAAATAGTAGATTATTAAAAAAAAAATTGAAAAATATGAGTGCACCATATTGAAGTCCTTGATCCAACAAAAGATATAAAATTGAATTTTGACATATACAAAAAAAATTACGTGTTATATGGCAACACTATGTCTGAATTGTTGGTTTGACTTCGAAACTTGATTAAAGAAAAAATATTCAATAAAAGACTATCTAACCAAGTGGAAGCACTAGATATCAGAGTTACAAATATAAATTCTAAATACTTATAATTTTATCCTTCATGGAAAAAAAATTATACGTTATACGGTGTTTGTCACTTTTAAAAAATGTTGTTTTATAAAAAAAACCAGTTCTCATGGGAGATGCAAAAAGAAGTGCAATTTGATTCCAAAAAAAATGAAAAAAATATTTTTGGAATCTACAAACAAAATGTGATGAGACTCAAGTTTGCATCATCTTCAAATTCCTCACGGTTTAGCTTCTATAGGTGCCCGAATGTGAATATATAGTTAAAAACAATAATTTCAGTGTCCAGTTTGGCCAAAAATTGTAAACCACTTGTTGATGGTGAAAATGACAGAAACAACGTTAAAACAGAATATTATCTACTTTATTTCTCCTTAAAAAGAAAGACAACATGTAGTAGCCTAGCTCCCAAGATCCTGGTAGTTGGTTCTCAACTGTCTGGTGTCACTCAATCGGTTCATGCAACTATAATATTCAAGGGGCCTATGTTGGTAACAAGGAAAGCAAGCTATGACTTATTTATTGAATTATCTTTAATAAAAGGGGTTTTTTTTAAATAAAAGAAAAAGATAGATCAGAGGGTAAATCAGTAAACATGAATAAAACTTATCTAGCATCCAGACATATATCTTCAACAATGAATTTTTTTCCAACAGATCAAAAAAAACATAACATGATACAATTTACAGAATAATCCATACTAATGCATACATCTAAGGTGCTTAATTTAACGTCATAGTCACACATCACAAATATTTCAATTTTTCCAAAAGAACAAACTTTCATTCATCACCAAGATCATAGATCAACAGACTTCAATAAATTCAATCCACCGATAATCTAATGAGACAATCCTTAAATCCGGTTTCTTCTAATGGCTTTCATCACATAAGAAACTCTCATGCTTCAACACAATCATTGGCATACAGATAGATTATAAATCATCAACCTTATCAAGTAAAACTTAATTCTTAACACCATATTGCATAAAACTTGTAATTATATTTAACTATAAAATGAAGTAACAAAGTATCTCTGTAACAACTATGAAAAATTATATCTCCTACTATCAGGTGGCCAATTCTATTCTTTATTAGCCGACCTTTACAATATGATACCCCAAGGGTATTTATAGATATACAAAAATCCGACGTCCTCTCTATTTTAGGTCATTCCACCTTTTTCAGGAATTAACTCTTCTTGGAAACTCAGATCAATTTGATCTCTAGTTCTTGCTTTGATCACCCAGTTAAACTAGAAGAAAATAAAATAGGAGAGAAGAGAAAACCATGTGCCTCAAAACTGCCAGTCCTGCACGCAACATGCAAAGAAGAGAAGAAAGCCATGCATGCATGAGAAGTTTGTTCTGCAATGTACTTGTCAAGACTGGAAAAGACTTGTTGTAGTATGTCCAATTCCGGCCCATCAACCCAGATGTCTTCAAACTTAATCCTTTCCAACTTCGCAACAACAAACCCTCTCATATATTTTAGCTTTGTTAACTCCCTCTTAGCTGCCCTTACCTCTTCTTTAATGTCCATTAATCGATCTATCAGTTGATCTTCACCATCATCTCCTCTTTGCATAACCTATTTAAACCTTTCATCCCACTTCTCCTTTATTTGGCTTAAAGGTAGGCCTTCCTTTACTGGTACATCTACATTCACAATGATAGCAATGATGGCTTCCAACTCCTCAAACTATTCATTCAGATCCCTAATAGAATCTTGAACTTCATTTTTATGTTTATATAAAAAATATGATCTAAACTGGAGTATGCAAGAAGTCTTTTCCGAGAAATCTTTATTATCTTCTTCAAGTATCAACTGTTCTAGAAGAGTAGTTTTAGGCAATTTATTAACTTATTTTAATTTCTGACTATATCCTTTGTACTCTTCCTATTTTCCTAATGTTTCAACATATTGATTCATTTCCTCTATCAGCTCCTCAATCATTTTGTAAACCCCAAAACTGTCTTCTAGTACTTCACTTATTTCTTGATTCAATTTATCAACCCACCTATCCAATGTCTCTACCTTGCCCCTAACCTGTACCAAATCATCTACTTCTTTCTTACTCTGCAAAATTGGCATCTCAATAGTGGTAACCTATTGTGACCTTAGAGCAAAAACTCTTTTTAAGAAAACATGCAACTGATCTAACTGAGCCTTAAGCTCATCTTTCCTTTCTTTATCCTTCAACATTCTTGACTTGGTTGACGATGCTACCACATCAATTAAATTCATTTGTTGATCTCTGGTAGGTCTCCCAAATTAGCAGTGCCCAACTGATAATCTATCAATTACATGTCTCCTACATCCTTGTCTATCATGGGTATAGCTCATTCAACAACAATCTCTCCTTTGTCGGTGAGCCTAATGGAATGTAGGATCTTGGCCTTCATTTTAGGCCTTTCTTTCTCAATTTCCTTCATCATATCCTCCCAATTGAGAGGTTGTGAAGGTGTCAATGATCTCTTCTGAAGATCTAAATTCAACCAAGTGGGAGCACCTAGAGTAACAGTCATCATAGTTGAAGAAGAAGAGGCAGTAGTAGAGGGTGGTTGCACATTTACTTGAGGTTGAGAATCAACCCCTTGTTTCTCTTGTTGCTCTTGTTCCACACTTATCTGTGCAAGATTTTCAACTTCTTCCCTATCCTCTTATTCTTGTATTCTCTTATCTTCTTCCTCCTTCTTCAAACTTTCTTCTTCTAATCTTCTTTTCTCCAATTCCTTGTTTCTTTCTTCCTCTAATTCCTTAAGCTTTTATGCATCTTCCTTTTATTTTTCTTGCTTCTTGATCAATTCCTTGGCATCTTTCTCTTTTCGCACTCATTTTGCTTCTCTTTCTCTTTATGAGCCTCTTCAGCAAGCTTCAACTTCGCCACAAGAACTTCTCTTTCTCTTTGATTCCTTGCCTTTTCTTCCTCCAAATCATGGATCTTCTATATTAATTCCAGTTTGTCATTTTCCTCTTTCATCCTCAACTCCTGCTCCTTTTGTTTTTGTTGTTTTTCCATCTCATTAGCTCTTCTTTTGGCTTCTACCTGTTGTTGCTGGAGTAAGGCATCAGCTTGTGTCTTGGCATCAATTGCCTTTTGCTTCTCTATTGCTGCAACATGTGCTTGATTATCTGAGGCCTTCTTTTCCTCTTCAAATAACACCTACTGATCCTCCTCTGTCAACACCTGTTCAGTATCCTCCTCTAAAGGCATATTTTCTTTTGCACCCCTCTTTGACAGAGTCTCATTAGAGTCTATTCCAACATCATGAATCTCTACCTCTAATCCTTTTCCCTTCATGGATTCCACAATATCATGAAGAGTCCCTTTTCGCACTTCTTCACTTTGATGCTTTGTAAGTGGGACTTGAGTAGAGGATTCACCTAATGCAGGTGTTGAAGCCATGGGTCTTATTTGGGCATCTCCCTCTTGTGTCTCTAGTTCATCTTGAGCCATTGCTTCAAGCTCAATCTCTTCAATGTCTAGAGGAAATAATTCCAAGGACTCCTTGGAAGGCAACTTCCTCTTGATTCTTTTGTATCCCTTTCCCTTATGAGGAGCTAGATCTTGAGGAGTTTTAGTTCTTAGGTCAACCCAATGAATACTTCTATCCAAAACTGGCCTCCTTATTTTCTTTATGTCAATGGTCTCCTCTAAATTCCAGTCCACCGGATCCAAGCTTTTAGTGCCAATATTTAATGCCTCATATGATGGATCCAATACCACTCTATCATCTACTAATGTGTCAGGGATATCATCTTTGATCCCAACCTCTACTATGAGTGAGATGGGTAACCTCTCATAATTCTTCTTCCTGGGGTCATACTCATCTTGAAGGTCACTCCATAAATCTTCAAACAAGTTGAAATGCTTATCAAAAATAGAAGGTAGCAAGGCATTCATCTTCTTTCTTAGGTCAAAGTACATTTGTTATGTGTACAAGCCTAGTTTCAAATGTATCAACTCACTGCACACTACCTTAGCTCCCACCAGATGTTGACAACTATATTCACCCAATTGCATGGGGAACTTATGACATCCTATTTTGTGTTTCTATCCAAACCAAGTATTAACCCCCAGAGCTTGATATACAAATTCCATCAACACTATCCTATTGCTACAACATCTTGGGAATAAATGTGGATGACCCTCAAATCTAGCCAGCCTAAAGTATGTGAACTTGGGGTATTGAATGTACCAACATCCCCATTTTGTGATAAATTCCATAGCAAATACTTGTAAAGATAACTGATCATAATGGTCCCACACTTTCCTTTGTCCACCTGCCTCTCCCAATATCCCCACTCTCCTTAAACTTGGAAATATACCTCCTCTAGCAGCTACATAAACAACCTAAGAAGTCATAAAGAAACATTTGGTTTCCCTTATCCTTGTCAATTGGTCATGAATAGCATTAGAAACCACCATTGGCCAATCAAAATGTTGTTTTCCATTCAATATGGTCTGAATGAAGGGAAACATCCACTCCCTGAAGTGAAATGCATCCCTCTTCCCAAATACTCTAGACAACATCATGATCAAATTTGATACTTCTTTATAGAATTCGGTCCTCTTTGGTTGATCATGAAGTTTGGTCAAAGACTTCTTCTCTGTTCTTAACCATTTCTTATTCAAGTGAGATTTTTTGGATGCTTTGTATTTTTATATTTCTCTAAAGCTTCTGCCTCCTTCAATTGTACCAAGTTCTTTGGATCCGAGACACTAAACATAGTTTGAAATATTTGAGGAGTTAAATCAATAATAACATTGTTCTACGCATCCATACACTGCCTAGTGGTTGGATTTTAAGCACCATCTACAGTCATAATCAACTCCAGACATTGAACAGATAGAGGGAATAAGGTGATATGAGCCAAACCAAACTAAACTATTCTTTGATTTCTCCCTATTATATCTTAAGCGAATGTTTCTGAATGTAGCTCCTCAAAATTGTATGAGCCCAGATTGGTGTCGGTTATATCAGACCAATCCAATTCCACTATGCTTGCAGTGACAACAAGACCCCTATGATTATACCTCAAAGTATAAGGTAGATGCTCCGGGTTTATCTTTTTGGGCTTAGTTGTTGCCTTTGATGTTTCTGCAAGTTGACTCCTTTGGGAGGATTCTCCTGAGACTCCTAACATCCTTTAGCTTTCCTGCAACACAACCTCTAATTAGATCCTTGAACAAACATCAAAAAATATTCCTTAAAACCTTACCCTTCATATATACATCGGAGGCGGAACCAAGCAAACAAACATTATAAACAGTCTCCTTTAATACACTGTCGGGCTCAGAGTCAAAACCATTATTGAGATTACAATAATAACAAGCGGGATCGGAGTCGAAACTGGAATGACAGCTGAAACTGGGACCGGAATGGAAACGGTTTTGGCTTCTTTCAGATTTTCAATTTTCATATTCCGCTTCAGTTCCACTTCCGCCTCCTCTTGAATTATCATTATTTTGAAAGAAGGCTTCTCACCATAAGCGGAGTCAGAGATGGGATGAAAATGGAATTGATACCTATTGAAAAACATGGTTCAAAGTCTAGATCGACTCCATTTCCGCTTCCGCCTAAAACGACCATGATGTCATAAGTGTTTTCTAACAGTTTGGTAAATGACTTCATAATTTTAAGGCTAGGTCATATCTACACAAAAGGGGCTTAAAAATAACCTAATAAGACCCTCCCCACATGACCGAGAGGCAAATGTACTTTCTAGGGCATCATATTTTAAATTAACACACGAAACATAGAAAGCATAAACCCTAATCTAAAAAATGTCAATATAAAAACTACGGCACGGATTTAACCCTATTTATTTAACCAGATTGAATGCACAACAAGATTTCCTAAGTAAAAAACAAGATTTACAAAAACCCTCCTCACTGTGGAACCCTAATTTAATCTACGTATTAAAAACTAAAGCACGATTCGGTCACAACTAAAACGTGAAAATGACCGTGCCCTAAAAAAAAGAAACCAGATACAACTGTAAAAACAAAGATAGGAAATCCAAACAAAGAAAGAAAGAAAACAAAACACACAAACTTATTGAGAAACATGAACCTACCCAAAGCAAAGAAATCCAAAACGAACAAAACAGAAAAACACGGAAGTAAAAAGAAGAATGAGAATAGAAAACCCTACCTCAAATGATAATAAATAGGCAAACCTTCTAAAGCAACCTACGCGCAACGGTCTCTCTATCAATTGATTCACTCACACAACAGCTTCACTGCAACTCTGGTTCGCACTTCAATCTCTTAAAAGTAATGGTAACAACTATGCATTAATTCCTAATTAAGGTAAAACTCTAAGTTTCATGCATGTATGGCACATGTCATTAATGCAATAAATGTAGTAGATTGGAGTCAGAACTGCAGAAGGAACTGGCCCATTACTACTGTGTGACTTCAGTAAAAATTCAATGCCCAAGAAACGGTGGGAGTGGAATCGGAATGAAAACTGATTCGAAAAATTATTTAAATTTCCAACTTGGCTTCTGTTTCGGGTCCATTTCCAGCAACAAAGAATAAAACAAAACCAAACAAAAAACTAAAACAAAAAGACCGAAATAAGAAACTTAACATACAAAATCTAGTCCAAAATGAAAGACTAAAAAGCAGAGGCGGAACGAAATTTGATTTTGAAATTTTGAATAAATACCGACTTAACTTCCACTCCGTCTCTGATACTGACAAAGACAAAACAAACATATCAAAATAAATACTGTCGGGATGGAGATCATAATGCATTTGAAAGGAAGTTTCAAAACCCGATCCAGTTCTGGTAGTCTAAACCAAAGAACAACAAAGTGTTGGAAAAGAAAGACTCCAAACTTTGTTTGAAAAATCAACCAAGGACAAAATCATAAAAGGGGGGACCCATTTTGACCAAGGAAAAAGATGGGGTGGTCATGCAAGGCATAACAAATGGCGACTCTATTGGGAAAATGGTTTACCCGTTTTCAAGATACCCAAATGAAATTTCAGTCACCCTAAAACTACTTGGTTTATGAAGCATGCTAACTTGAATAAGATCAGATATGTCTAGAATAAGATTGAGCTAGAATCTCAAATGTATGTGCTCATGAGTTATTTCTTAATATGAGTATGTGCATATATTGTGCATCATTCTTTATAGATACTTTCTATATTTTTGGACTACACCTAAGATTCAAGCTACATAGGTTGAGTCCTCCAACTATCGTGCAATAAAATCCTGGGTATTGCTCTGCTACCAGACAGACGTCCATAGCCCCGATGGAGATACCTCTAGTTCTCTCAAAGAATTTCTCTACTACCAGCTAGGCGGCCATAGCCCTGATAGAGATACTTGATCACCCATTTGATATTGAGTTTGCCTTTTCTTTCTTTCTTTTTATTTTCTCTTTTTTCTTTACTTTACTTGTGGAAATCTTTTATGCACCTTCCTCAATACTCAAACACAATATATCTGAAATGTGGGTTGAGAACTAAAATGAATTTCATGATAGTCTTGGAATCGGATTTTTCACTTGAATGAAAAGTAGAACCATCCTAAATAGACAGGCATTTACTTAGGCAGATGTTTTTCTAATTTGGTGACAGACTTTGATCATAATTCATGAGATATTCATAATGTATCTTCTATTCTTAATAACTTTTCAAACCCACACTAGAATAATCATAAAACATAAGTTTCAAAATGAAATCCTTTTCAATGGTGATGATGAGAATACCTAAACCAATTTCTCTCCTAGTACCAGTAGCATACTTTGAATAACAACCCCTTGTCTTGAGATGAACAAAATGAGAACCCCAACGAAACAAGACAAAACAAAAC
The DNA here is from genome assembly GCA_007115665.2 of Sequoiadendron giganteum. Lineage (NCBI taxonomy): Eukaryota > Viridiplantae > Streptophyta > Pinopsida > Cupressales > Cupressaceae > Sequoiadendron > Sequoiadendron giganteum. Next base: position 399,746,434 of record CM021106.1, read on the forward strand.
AAACAAACAAAAACAAAGAAAGAGAACAAACAAAACACAAAAACTAAAAAAAAAAAACTAAAAATAGAAACTTAATTACATATGATATAGTATAATACATTTTCCTTAAAACATTAGACCTTTTATGCACCAAAATAGTGTTTGAGAAACTGACTATTAACTGGTAATGGAACAGGCTCTCCTGTTAAGGTACTCAAATGAAAAAAATTCTTGCCTAGTATCTCAGCCACTTGATAAGGACCTAACCAAAGTCTATCAAAATTCTGGTGATCTCCTTTCCTTTGCCTAGCCTTATCCCATAATAACACAAGATCTGATATCCTAAAAGCTTTTATCTTGGCTCTTTTGTCAAACCAGTGTTTGATGGCAACCTGGTGCCTGGAGAATTGTTGCAAAGCAGCATCCCTTTGCTCCTCCATGTTAATAAAATTAAGTAGTCTAACCTCAATCCTATCATCCTTAGTATAAAATTCTTGCATGAACTTAAGAATAGGTATCTGTAAATGGATCAAGAAAATAGGGTCTTGACCATAGACTAACTTAAAAGGTGAATTTCCTAGAGCTTCTTTGATTTTGGCTCAATCTTCCCATAAGGCGAATCTCAACTGGGTGTGCCAGTCTCTAGGATGGTTTTCTAGTAATTTCCTTATCACTTCCAACAAGTTTTTATTAGTGGACTCGGCCACACCATTTCCCTGAGGGTAGTAATTATATGAATACTTCAAAATATTCTATGCTCATATGCCCATTGAATGAATTCAGTAGAAGAAAAAGCAGGGCCATTATCACATACCAAAGAAAATGGAACTCCAGACCTGGTTGTGATGTTCTTAGTCAAGAACTTGATGACCACCTCAGTAGTGCTATTTTTTCAGGGTTGAGCCTCAGTCCAACATGTACAATAGTCTATTGCAGTCAAGATGAAATTATGTCTTGCAAAAGAATTTGGATTAATAACACCTACAAAATCTAAAGCCCATTGTTGAAACGGCCTTACCTCATACACTGGTTGCAAAGGCATGGCAGGATTTCTTTCCCTAGGTGCTGAAGTTTGGCATACATGATAGGTTATGACATGTTGATGTGCATCCCAAAATACATACGGCCAATAATAGCCTGATCTAAGAATCTGATGGGCCAAAGCATCTGTAGATCCATGTCATGTTCCATGTCTTCCATGGAACTCAGAAATAGCATGCTTGGCCTCTTGTTGATCTAAACAACACAAGTAGATCCCTTGAAAATTATTTCTATAGATGGATCCCCCTTTTAGCATATAGTTATCACTTTTCATCCTCAATGATCTTCTTTGAGTAGCATTCATTCCTTCTGGACATCTGTTATTAAGGAGGAAGAAAATCAAATCTGTGTACCAGGGATCCTTAGTAAATGACTGGATGGTATACTAATGACAAATGAAGTTTTTGTCCACCTCAGCCATTTATTTTGATAAACCTTGTCCTCAAACAAGCCTCATTGGATGAATCTCTAAGTCAAATTCCTATAGGATCATCATCCACTTCCCTCTTCGTTCTCCTAATTCACTTTGCATAAGAAGAGACTTCACAGCCAGATCTAGAACTATGGCCATCACTTGACTTTGAAGTATGTAATTTCTGAACTTCTTTACCACTCGTACTAATGCAAAGGCTTATTTTTCTAGTGGCGAGTACCTCACTTCTGCATTTTTAAATGGAGAGCTCATAAATGCAATAGGTCTCTCCTCACCCTCTTCTCTTCACTGCGTTAAAATGGTTGCACATGAATGGTCAGATGCAAAGGAATAGATATAAAAAGGTTTTTAATCTGGGCTTGTCAAAATAGAAGCCTCAAATATAGACTACTTGATCTACATAAAAGAAGATTTAGCCTCTTCACTCCACTCAATCTTTGCATATTTCTTCATCATTTCATTTAAAGGTTTGACAATCTCTGCAAACCCTGTTATGAACTTTCTAACAATATTGATCCTACCAAAGAATGATCTCATTTCTTTCTTGCTACCTGGCCTTGTCAATTTCAAGATGGCCTCCACTCGATCAGGGTCTATGGATATCCCTTCTTCTGATATGATGTGACCTAGGAGTTTCCCTTTAGATACTCTAAACACACATTTCTTTGGATTAAGAGAGACACCATAACTTATACATTTCTTTAGAACCTTTTCCAAGTCAGCAGCATGGTCTTCTCTATTCTTAGAGAAGATGGTTAAATCATCTACATAAATGATTATAAATTTTCCTATCAGATCTTTGAAATCTACATCCATTTCCCTTTGAAAATTAGCTCCAGAATTGATGAGATCGAATGGCATCCTCCTGTAAGCAAATGTTCCCCATTTGGTGGTGAAAGCAGTCTTCATACTATCCTCATGACTAACAAGGACCTGATTGTATCTAGAATAACCATCCAAGAATGACATCATCCAGGATCCATTAACCTTTTGTAATACTTCATCAAGAGAAGGCAATGGATAATTGTCTTTCTCAGAGGCCTTGTTTAGATTCTTGAAATCAACACATAATCTGATCTCACCATTCTTCTTGCGCATAGGAACTAAATTAGCCACCTAGGTAGAATGTCTAACTAGAAAGATTATTCTAGTAGATAAAATTTTGCGCACCTCTTTCTGGATCAAAGGCTCAATTAAAGCATTGAATGGGCATTGCTTCTGGCGAAAAGGCTTGGCTTCTGGCTTGAGAGGTATGGTGTGAGTGATCACTGAAGTGTCAAAAGTGTTTAAATCATCATAACTCCAAGCAATATCTTCAAAGTTCTATTGCAAGACCTTGATTATCTTGTCCTTAATTTCCTGAGGACGAGTATTTCCTATAAAAACATTCCTTTCTGGGCCTGAGTGAGTTAAATTAATAGATTCATACTTCCCTCCATCACTCTCTATAGGCACCCTTTGACAAGCCTGTGGGTCTGAGTCAAATATCCTCTCCAAAGTAGCCATCCCCTTCAGAATGCTATTAATTTTCAAATCCAATATCCCTTCTAGACTCTCTTTCTTAGGATCCCAATATCCCTGATCTCTTTCAGATTCATCCATTATCTACCCTTGAAAAACATCAGAACTTTCTAAAAAGGCCAATATATACTAATCATCATCAAATACCTGAAAGTGTTGGACATTATCAGGAATAGTTGGGACTGAAATCAACTCAACTGAAAATATCTTTAGATTAGAATCTTGCATGGGTTCCAAAGTGCTAGCAGCAATAGCAAGTGCATCTGCTATTCGACTAGCTTCCCTAGGGATCAAATTAATCCCAAAAGCATAAAATTCTTCAATTAAATTCCAAACTTTGTTTTTGTATGCAACCAGTCTTTTGTTATGACATGTATATTGGCTATGTACCTATTTTACAATCACCTCAGAATCTCCCATAACTGTGAGAGCAGTAACCTTCTTCTTATGAGAAAACATAAGACCTCGAGCAAGTTCATCATACTCAGCCACATTGTTTGTCCAACCAAACAACAATCTATAAGAAGCAAAATAAGTCTTTCCTTTCAAATTGGTTAGTTCAATCCCTACTCCACTTCATACTTTAGATTTGGAACCATCAAATTTAAGAGTCCACAATTGGTCTTTGGCTAGAAGTACTTTCTTCTTATGGGCAACAGGAGATGACTTAATTGAGATATGTGGTAGCTTGGACTTTTGTTGGTCATTAGAAATTGACTTGGGACAAAGCTTACTTAAATAATTTTCTATGTTTTCAGCCTACTCATAAATCACTTCCTGAATAATTTCTTGAGTTAAATTGCAATCCAACACAGCTTTCATCAATGCCTTGGGCATTGGCAAAGTATCTAGGGCAGGTGTATTGAATGGGAATTGAGACACCTCAGCCTCTTCTTGAATTTTAGAACATAAAACCTGAGTCTTTTCTACTACTGAGGAACCTTCCTCTTGAGAAAGACTAGCCCGAGTAAGAATGGTAGCATTCTTAACTTTGAAATAAAACCCATTGATGGGGGTCTAGAGTTCCTCTTGACATATTTGTTGGGTCTGATCTACATGAATTAGAATATCTAGGCATGATTGACATGTTAATTCTGAATGATTATGATAATGAATCCTACACCAATTAGGCAGTAATAAGCTACTCAAATGAATTTCCTCTCCTAAAACCAGTTTATCTTGTTGCAATTTCCTTATTATAACTTGCTGGTTGATGTAGATCATTGGGTCATTGTGTTCTAGGGGAAATGTATCCCCAAGATTAAGCACTGAGAAATTAAGGAATTCCTCTTGTTTGTAAACTCCTATCTCAGTCTCAAAGTATGCTACTTCATTTGAAGCATCATACTCTGTGATCATGTGCTTGTGTCTTGGTTCAATTTCAATCCTTATCTATGTTGCAACCCCCTTCCAAGGTAGCCCATGTGAGAGAAATCCAAGGACAAATATCCCCCTATAATTTTTATTAGCTCCTGACTTAGGAGCATACCATATGTTTCTACGATATCAACCACTTGGATATCTATGTAGGTCTAGATCCTTGGATCTGATCCAACCTGTACATGCATGTTTTTTAGTTTGCCTACAACGTTGACCTCTGTTTTATCTAACTGAATCACTTTCTTATTAGTCAAGATAGGACTTAATCCTAAATTCTTACATATTGAAAAGGGCATAACATTTCCCGATACTCCAGAGTCCAATAAACAGTTGTGCAAATTCTTTCCAAAAATTCTTAAACTTAAAAGAAAAGGTGGGGTACTAGTCTTACCTTTATAAATGGTTGCACTTGTCTCCTTTTCTGTAGTCACTTTACCTTTTCCCTTTAAGATATCTACCTCTTCCAACGCCTTCAATACCACTTCACGTTGAGTTGGGAACCACTTCATGATGTCAAAGAATGACAATGATGTCTTCTGCCTCTGTAATTTTGTAATAAAATCAAACTCTGAATCATTCTTGATTTAATATTTAGGAAAAGGAGGCGGATTACCTCTATTCTAAGAATCAGAAGGCCCCTTTGGTGGTGGTGGATTATTATTTGCATTCTGGTTAGGTGGGACCAAATTGTTCGGAGGTGCAAATGTAGTAAATGGGCCCTTATTCTGATTTCTCAGAAAATGACCACCTTTAGACTAAAAGACTTGGGCATCATACACATCTTCCTCTAGCCCATTGTCTCCCTGCATGGGAAATTGGTATTTCTCCTCAATTGTCTCATAATTCATAGCAATACTTACTAGCCCATTATCCTGATTGGAATTTCCTACTAGAGGATGGGAATCAGCTTGTGCAATCTTTACAATTTTCTATATTTCAGGGCAATTAACCTCAGAATGTGCTACAGTATCATGTAGCCTACACCAATTAGTCGTGAAATTGAGGTCAACTACATTAGCAGTATGTGGTCTCTCCTCACCTGACTGATAGTTATGGGGGACTCCCCCATTGTTAGGTCTAGTATTCCACTGCCTATTGTTGTTATTGAACCTCTAGTTATATCCTCTATTTTTATTTTGGTAATTTTTGTTAGAGGAATTTTGATTCTGAAAGTGCTGGTTGGTGTTCTGATTCCCATTCTAATTGGAATAATTTCCCTGGTTGTTGTAACCTCCATGATTTTGATAATTCTAGTTTTGGTTATGGGGAGGATTTTTCCTAAGTTGTGCCATGTCATTAGACATTTGAGATAGAGTCTTCTTGAGAGTTTCTAGCTCAGTAGTCAGTTGAACAGTTTGTTCATTTTGCACATTTTGTACTATGGTTGGGGAATGAACATGGGTTGATCCTCCCACTTGTTGTTGTTGATTTTGAGGTTGTTGGGAAGAATCTTGCATGCCATTTCTGAAAAAGAGCATGGTAGGTAGAGCTTGTAACTCAGACACAGGTCCATATTGGGAATAAGACATCCCTGGGGCAGTGTTGTACAATGGTGGGTTAGGCATCTGATAATTCATGGGAGGAAGAGTTGCTCCTAAACCTCCTGATTGCAAACTTATCTACTATTGAAATTTGATAGCCAGATGATAATATTTAGACAAAGATTTAATCTCATTAGGTTGATAAGTTCTCTACAAGAATAGGCCAATCAAGGGATCAATAGCTCTTAAATATGTCTGTATGGAAATATTCTCAGCTACCAAGTAAGAGTCTTGCAACCTATGAAACATCCTTTGGAATCCAGTATTGAATAGAGCTAGTGGCTCATGATGTTCCTTTCTTATGGTGGAAAACTCGTGATACAAGATGGCAGGGTCTACATAAACCCAAAATTGGTTAATGAATGCATTTTCTAAATCTGTCCAACCCAAAATGGATCCTTGGGGCAGATTTAGGTACCGGTTATCGCCCAAACAATAAGGAAAAAATCTACATACCACGTCCTGATGAGCAACTTGAGCTCGTGTACAAGAATTTTTGAACTCTTGTATATGTTCCTCAACACTTCTTGATTCCCCATGTATGTGCTTGGGACAAAAAAATTTTGGGTTCTTTGGGAAGTCATGGATTCCTCCTGGAATAGTCCCTAATGGGCAGGGGTTATTCACAAAATAAGAAATGGGTAGAATTGGTCGAGCAGGTGGTGATATAGGCCGATTTAGTGGAAACACAGGCCTAATTGGTGGTAGTGATGTAGGTTGAACTAGTGGTGGTGTGGGTGGATTTGGTTGAAATCCAGGCGGAGTAAGTGGTGGTGGCAAGGTAGGTATCAATATTCTAAGAGCATGGGGTCTAGGTCTAACTGGGTTTTGGAGTTCTTCCAATGGTTCAGGATTAGTAGAGGATCTAAGAATCCTCCCGTATTTCTCCGGTGAGAATGACACAATATGAGCCAACTTGTTCCTTTTGGCCCTCCTTCTAGCACTAGATCTATTGATGGTCAAAATGACACAAACAACGTTAAAAAAAAATATTATCTACTCTATTTCTCCTAAAAAAGAAAGACAACATGTAGTATCCTAACTCCCAAGGTCCTGGTAATTGGTTCTCAATTGTTTGGTTTCACTTAATTGGTTCATGCAACTATAATATTCAAGGGGCCTATACTGGTAACAAGGAAAGCAAGCTATGACTTATTTATTGAATTGTCTTTAATAAAAGGGGTTTTTTTTAAATAAAAGAAAATGATAGATCAGAGGGTAAATTAGTAAACATGAATAAAACTTATCTAGCATCCAGACATATATCTTCAACAATGAATGTTTTTCCAACAAATCAAAAAAACCATAACATGATACAATTTACAGAATAATCCATACTACTACATACATCTAAGGTGCTTAATTTAACGTCATAGTCACACATCACAAATATTTCAAAGTTTCCAAAAGAACACACTTTCATTCATTGCCAAGATCATAGATCAACAGACTTCAATAAATTCAATCCACCGATAATCTATTGAGACAATCCTTCAATCTGGTTTCTTCTAATGGCTTTCATCACATAAGAAACTCTCATGTTTCAACACAATCATTGGCTTATAGATAGATTATAACTCATCAACCCTATCAAGTAAAACTTAATTCTTAACACCATATTGCATAAAACTTGTAATTATATTTAACTGTAAAATGAAGTAACAAAGTATCTCTATAACAACTATGAAAAATTATATCTCCTACTATCAGGTGGACAATTCTATTCTTTATTAGCTGACCTTTACAATGTGATACCCCAAGGGTATTTATAGATATACAAAAATCTGACGTCTTCTCTATTTTAGGTCATTCCACCTTTTTAGGAATTAATTCTTCTTTGAAACTCAGATCAATTTGATCTCTAGTTCCTGCTTTGATCACCCAGTTAAACTAGAAGAAAAGAAAATAGGAGAGAAGAGAAAACCATACACCTCAAAACTGTCAGTCCTGCATGCAACATGCAAAGAAGAGAAGAAAGCCATGCATGCATGAGATTTTATGCATGCAAAGTTTGTTTTGCAATGTACTTACCAAAACTGGAGAAGACTTGTTGTAGTATGTCCAATTCTGGCCAATCAACCTAGCTGTCTTCAAACTTAATCCTTTCCAACTCTGCAGCAGCAAACCCTCTCATATCTTTCAGCTTTGTTAACTCCCTCTTAGCTTCCCTTACCTCTTCTTTAATGTCTATTAATTTATCTATCATTAGATCTTCACCATCATCTCCTCTTTGCATAACCTCTTTAAACCTTTCATCCCACTTCTCCTTGATTTGGCTTAAAGGTAGGCCTTCCTTTACTGGTACATCCACATTCACAATGATAGCAATGATGGCTTCCAACTCCTCAAACTGTTCATTCAGATCCTTAACAGAATCTTGAACTTCATTTTTATGTTTATATAAAAAATCTGATCTAAACCAGAGTATGCAAGAAGTCTTTTCCAAGAAATCTTTATTATCTTCTTCAAGTATCGACTGTTCTAGAAGAGTAGTTTTAGGCAATTTCTTAACTTCTTTCAATTTATGACTGTATCCTTTGTACTCCTCCTCTTGTTTTCCTAATGTTTCAACATATTGATTCATTTCCTCTATTAGCTCCTCAATCATTTTGTAAACCCCGAAACTTTCTTCCAGTACTTCGCTTATTTCTTGATTCAATTTATCAACCCACCTATCCAACATATCTGCCTAGCCACTTACCTATACCAATTCATCTACTTCTTTCTTACTCAACAAAATTGTGGTCTCAATAGTGGTAACCTATAGTGACCTTAGAGCATAAACACTTTTTAAGAAAACATGCAACTGATCTAACTGAGCCATAAGCTCATCTTTCCTTTCTTTATCCTTCAAAATTCTTGACTTGGTTGACGATGCTACCACATCAATTAAATTCATTTGTTGATCTCTAGTAGATCTCCCCAGATTAACAGTGCCCAACTGATAATTTGTCAATTGCATGTCTCCTACATCCTTGTCTATCATGGGTATAGCACATTCAACAACAATCTCTCCTTTTTCGGTGAGCCTAGTGGAATGTAGGATCTTGGCCTTCTTTTTAGGCCTTTCTTTCTCAATTTCCTTCATCATATCCTCCTAATTGAGAGGTTGTGAAGGTGTCAATGATCTCTTCTGAAGATCCAACTTCAACCAAGTGGGAGCACCTAGAGTAACAGTCATCATAGTTGAAGAAGAAGAGGCAGTAGTAGAGGGTGGTTGCACATTTACTTGAGGTTGAGAATCAACCCCTTGTTTCTCTTGCTGCTCTTGTTCCACACTTGTCTATGTAAGCAGCTTCGTCCCTATCCTTTTTTTCTTGTATTCTCTTATCTTCTTCCTCCTTCAACCTTTCTTCTTCTAATCTTCTTTTCTCCCATTCCCGATTTCTTTCTTCCTCTAATGCCTTAAGCTTTTCTGCATCTTCCTCTTCTTTTTGTTGCTTCTTGATCAGCTCCTCGACATCTTTCTCTTTTTGCACTCATTTTTCTTCCTTTTTCTCTTTATGAGCCTCTTCAGCAAGCTTCAACTTAGCCACAAGAACTTCTCTTTCTCTTCGATGCCTTGCCTTTTCTTCCTCCAAATCATGGATCTTCTGTATTAATTCCAGTTTGTCATTTTCCTCTTTCATCCTCAACTCCTGCTCCTTTTGTTTTTTTCTATTTTTCCATCTCATCATCTCTTCGTTGGGCTTCTACCTGTTGTTGCTAGAGTAAGGTGTCAGCTTGTGTCTTTGCAACAAATTCCTTTTGCTTCTCTATTGCTACAACATGCGCTTGATCATCCAAGGCCTTCTTTGCCTCTTCAAATAGCGCCCACTGATCCTCCTCTATCAACACATGTTTAGTATCCTCCTCTAAAGGTATATTTTCTTGTGCACCCCTCTCTAACAGAGTCTCATCAGAGTCTATTCCAACATCATGAATCTCTACCTCTACACCTTTTCCCTTCATGGATTCCACAATATCGTGAAGAGTCCCTTTCTGCACTTCTTCACTTTGCTTCTTTGTAAGTGGCACATGAGTAGAGAATTCACCTAATGTAGGTGTTGAAGCCATGGGTCTTATTTGGGCATCTCCCTCTTGTGTCTCTGGTTCATCTTGAGTCTTCTCTTCAAGCTCAATCTCTTCAATGTCTAGAGGAAATAATTCCAAGGGCTCCTTAGATAGCAACTTCATGTTGATTCTTTTGTATCCCTTTCCCTTCTTAGGAGCTGGTTCTTGAGGAGTTTTAGTTCTTAGGACAACCCAATGAATACTTCTATCCAAAACTGCCCTCCCTATTTTCTTTATGTCAATGGTCTCCTCTGAATTCCAGTCCAGGGATATCATCTTTGATCCCAAGCTCTACTATGAGTGAGACGGATAACCTTTCATAATTCTTCTTCCTGAGGTCATACTCATCTTGAAGGTCACTCCAGAAATCTTCCAACAAGTAGAAATGTTTATAAAAAACAAAAGGCAACAAGGCATTCATCTTCTTTCTCGGGTCAAAGTACATTTGAGCTGTGTACAAGCCTAGTTTCAAATGTATCAACTCACTGCACACTACCTTAGCTCCCACCAGATATTGACAATTATATTCACCCAATTGGATGGGGAACTTATGACATCCTATTTTGTGTTTCAATCCAAACCGGGCATTAACCCCCAGACCTTGATATACAAATTCCATCGGCACTATCCTATTGCTACAACATCTTGGGAGTAAATGTGGATGGCCCTCAAATCCAACCAGCCTGAAGTATGTGAACTTGGGGTATTAAATGTACCAACATCCCCATTCCATGATAAATTCCATAGCTTCTTGGCTCAATCTATACCTCGCATCTCCATTAAGCTGGTTAATGATCACATATAGAAATGCATCATTAACCCTTCTAAGTTGTGTTTCAAATACTTGTAAAGATAACTTATCATAATAGTCCCACACTTTCCTTTGTCTATCTGCCTCTCCCAATATCCCCACTCTCCTTAAACCTATAAATATACCTCCTCTAGTAGTTGAATAAACAACATAAGATGTCATAAAGAAACATTTGGTTTCCCTTATCCTTGTCAAATGATCATGAATAGCATCAAAAACCACCATTGGCCAATCAAACTATTGTTTTCCATTCAATATGGTCTGAATGAAGGGAAACATCCACTCCTCAAAGTGAAATGCATCCCTCTTCTCAAATACTCTAGACAACATCATGATCAAACCTGATAATTCTTTATAGAATTTGGTCCTCTTTGGTTGATCATAAAGTTTGGTCAAAGAATTCTTCTCTGTTCTTAACCATTTCTTATTCAAGTGAGCTTTGTTGGACGCCTTGTATTTTTTATATTTCTCAAAAGCTTTTGCCTCCTTCAACTATACCAATCTCTTTCTCTTTGGGTCCGGGACACTAAACATAGTTTGAAACATTTGAGGAGTTAAATCAATAATAACATTGTCCTGTGCATCCATACACTACCTAGTGGTTGGATTGTAAGCACCATCTACAATCATAATCAACTCTGGGCATTGGACAGATAGAGGGAATAAGGTGATATGAGCCAAACTAGAATCAACTATTCTTTGAGTTCTCCCTGTTATATCTTCAATGAATTTTTCTGAATGCAGCTCCTCAAAATTCTATGAGCCCAGATTGGTGTCGATCAGACCAATCCGATTCGTCTTTTCTTGCAGTGACAACAAGACCCTTATGATTATACCTCAAAGTATAAGGTATATTCTCCGGCTTTATCTATTTTGGGCTTAGCTATTTCATTTGATGTTTCTACATGTCAATTCCTTTGGGAAGCTTCTCCTGAGACTGTTGACATCCTTTAGCTTTCCTGCAACACAACCTCTAATTAGATCCTTGAACAAACATCAAAAAATATTCCTTAAAACCTTGCCCTTTATATATACATCAGAGACAGAACCAAGAAAACAAACATTATAAACAGTCTCCTTTAAAACATTGTCGGGCTCAGAGTTAAAACCATTATTGAGATTACAATAATAACAAGCGGGACCGGATTCAAAACTGGAATGACAACCAGAACCGGGACCAGAATGGAAATAGTTTTGGCTTCTTTCAAATTTTCAATTTGCATATTCCGCTTCGGTTCCGCTTCCGCCTCCTCCTGAATTATCATTATTTTGAAAGAAGGCTTCTCACCATAAGCGAAGTTAGAGATGGGATGAAAATGGAATTGATACCTATTGAAAAACATGGTTCAAAGTCTAGATTGATTCCTTTACCGCTTCCGCCTAAAATGACCATGAGGTCATAAGTGTTTTTTAATAGTTCGGTAAATGACTTCATAATTTTAAAGGCTAGGTCATATCTGCATGAAAGGGGCTTAAACATAACCTAATAAGACCCTCCACACGTGACCGAGAGGCGACTGTACTTTGTAGGGCATCATATTTTAAATTAACACATGAAACACAGAAAGCGTAAACCCTAATCTAAAAAACCTCGATATAAAAACTAGGGCACGGATTTAACCCTATTTATTTAATCAAATTGAATACGCAACAAGATTTCCTAAGTAAAAAACAAGATTTACAAAAACCCTACTCACTGTGGAACCCTAATTTAATCTACGTATTAAAAACTAAAGCACGATTTGGTCACAACTAAAACATGAAAACAACTGTGCCCTAAAACAATGAAACCAGATACAATAGTAAAAATGAAGACAGGAAATCTAAAGAAAGAAAGAAAGAAAACAAAACACGCAAACTTATTGAGAAACATGAACCTGCCCAAAGCAAAGAAATCCAAAACGAACAGAATAGAAAAAATACGAAAGTAAAAAGAAGAACGAGAATAGAAAACCCTACCTCGAATGATAATAAATAGGCAAACCTCCTGAAGCAATCTGTGCACAATAGTCTCTCTATCAATTGATTCACTCACACAAGAACTTCACTGCAACTCTGGTTAGCTCTTCAATCTCTTAATAGTAATGGTAACAACTATGCGTTAATGCCTAATTAAGGTAAAACTTGAAGTTTCACACATCTATGGCACCTGTCATTAATGCAATATATGTAGTAGATCAAAGTTAGAACTGCAAAAATAACTGGCCCATTACTACTGTGTGACTTCAGTAAAAATTGAATGACCAAGAAACGGCGGGAGCGGAATCGGAATGAAAACTGATTTGGAAACTTGTTTAAATTTCCAACTTGGCTTTCGTTCCAAGTCTAGTTCCACCAAGAAAGAATAAAACAAAACCAAACACAAAACTAAAACAAAAAGACTGAAATAAGAAACTTAACATACAAAATCTAGTCCAAAACGAAAGACTAAAAAGCAAAGGCGAAGGCGGAACAAAATTTGATTTTGAAATTTTGAATAAATACCGACTTAACTTCCACTCTAGCTCCGATTCCGACAAAGACAAAATAAATAGATCAAAAGAAAGACTGTCGGGATGGGGATTAGAATGTGTTTGGAAGGAAGTTTCAAAACCCGATTCAATTTCGGTTCCGGTTATGACAGTCTAAACCAAAGAACAACAAAGTGTTGGAAAAGAAAGACTCCAAAATTTGTTTGAAAAATTAACCAAGGAAAAAAACATCAAAAGGGGGACCCATTTTGACCAAGGAAAAATATGGGGTGGTTATGCAAGGCATAAGACCACTATTGTGGGATCACCCAACAACAACACCCTTCACACTGACATATATATTCAACACCTCAACTCAACAAAATTTTCTCTCTTCAACTCACTTACACAGACACACATACTCACAAATAACTCCTTGCATGATCACACACACTCTTTCCTTTTATAACAAACTTTATCTTTTTTTTATATCCTCCATAAACTTCAAAAAAATTCTCCTTTATCAACCAAGATAAAACATGTAACATGAAATGTGCAACCACAACAAGTCAGCTCCCAACACATCTGTAGTAAAAGAAATCAAATGTGATTCAAACCAAAACATAATTAGGATCTATTTTACCTTAGCACACATCTCCAAATTGGAATAGACTTTCAAATAGTTGGCACAATCCTCTCAACATACTAAGTTAGCCCAACAACACTTAACCTTCCATGCACATTAGCTCAAGACCTAAAGTGATACCAAAGAGACCAAATAACATCATTTGTATCACTTTACAATCATTATATGACATATTAAAAATATTATCATACACTCCTTTCATAACTTTATGTTACATCATTCTGGTGCAAACAAATAGATATTAAACTCAACATCACTTGCAAACTTTGAATACACAATATTGAAATAGAAAAGTTAAAAAGTAGACTTGCGGTACTCCTTGACACCTGAAACTTGAAATGAAAGAACACACATGAAATTTGAACTTATCTTCCAAACCATAAAAAATATCTTCAAATGTGGAGAAATGTAGAGCATTCCTCTAACTCTTTTTTTATTGCAACCACACTGTACTATTGTTCTTCACTCTACTAGCTTTGGAAAATTATACAGAAAATTTAATGCACTAAAATCAGGAATATAAATACTTCACATCTATCTTTTTCAATGTTCCAAACTGCAAGGCCATATGTTCAAATGTAGAGGAATACAAAGTATTCTTCTGAGATTTTTTCAGTACAATTTCTTGATCATTTGATTGCATGAAACTTTACATCAAGAGACAAATAATACAAAATTCATACTACTATAGACAACAATTATAACTATTTTCATCAAAATTAAGAAACCACAACTTCTACTATGAGGCATAGCTAGAATTACTCTAGAGACTTTGGTTTGATTTCATATTTTTGTAGTGTGGTGTTTTGGGCATGGATTATGTGGATATTTTGGTTTATAGATATTATCATTTTGTATTATAGGCATAAATGTTAACTCTACATGCTTAGACATTTATTTGTTTATATATGATATGATATGTTCATTTAATAAAATAAATTGGTCATAAAGTGTTTTGACTAATGTTTAATTTTTGTAAGAATGAATGTCTTTAATTATTATGATAGATCTTATAATTATTTGATGCTAGAAAAATTCAATGTTTATATTTAATGTTTTGATTATAATTTCCAAAGTGTACTAATGCTTCTATTGAGATGTTGCAGGTGGGTAGCGTAGGTTCCTTAAGAATTGGAGACAAAGTCCAAATCCTAAAAAACTATAATTGTTGGCTTTTAATTTTGAAAGGGGGGCTTAATGTTAGGTGTAATTTTATTTTTATGAGTTTTTTTATTTGAAGAGGGAAATATGTTTTATTTGAGTAATCTTTTCATTTGAGGGAAGTTGAAGAGTTGGGAGGAATTCTATTTTAGAGCAGGTTTTGGGTATGGTTTGGCCCTCTCAATTATTTTTGCTATTTTACTTCATTGTTTTTAGGGAAGAGTGGGGGGTGTGAATATTGTTTATTCTCTCGAAAAATTAGCTAAAAGAGCATGGGGAAAAGGGACCTTGATTGAGGGAATAAATTGAATACTTTTCTTTGGATATTGGGTTGTTCCTGATTTGGAAAACCAAGGTAAGTTTTTGTTTTGATTTAAATTTTTTGATGAAGTTGTTGTATGTTTGATATATTTTATTGTTGTGTGGAGAATATTTGTGGTACTCCATGTTTTGTGAAGAATATTTTTTTGTAATGGGGTTTTGGATGTGTATAAGGAGAATATCTTTCCTGAGGGCCGAGAGCCTCCTTCGTTTGGGGTTGAGAAGGGCACATAGCCTCTCTTAGATGGTAAAATGTATTTTTTTATATATGCGGTAATGGAGTTGGGTGTTGGGTGGGATAAGAATCATCTAGTCATGGAAGTATTTAGAATGGTAGGATTGGGTGTTGGGTGTAAAAAGGAGTGGCTAGTTGTGGAAGTATTGTGAATGGGAGGATTGGGTGTTGGGTGTAAAAAGGAGTGGCTAGTTGTGGAAGTATTGTGAATGGGAGGATTGGGTGCTGGGTGTAAAAAGAAGTGGTTGGTTGTGGATGTTGTGATGGAGAAGGTTATGTGTTGAAGATGAAATTGAATGTGTATGAAAATGTAATGTTTTTCCCCAAGAGGGAAAGGAACCCCCCTTCTCCCCCTTTGACAGAATCCTGTGTGTGGATTCTTTGTGAGTGTGCCAATGTTAATTATTTTTTGTATTTATTTATTTGTATTTTGCATACGGAATTTTTCTCTCGCTCAGGGGTGGACTTATCAATCCTATGGTTGGGAGGTGAGTAGGACTGGGCTACTCTTTTTGATGTTTGCAGGTTCTATAGAATGTTCTAAATTTATTGAAGAAAATTAGATGTAAGAAAATCCTTTTGTATTCATGAATCAATATAACTATAGTTGGTATGAGTTTTCCACATTCCATGTAACTAATTAGAGTAATCTTTTGGATTAAACTATATATGAGTTTCAATCGACGTTTCGGATCACACCCAGTGATGTGATCTGAAATGTCAATTGAAACTCATACACAGTTTAATCCAGAAGATCACTCTAACTATTATTGAAATAGTTCAAGTGCATGTTTTTCTTGAACTTGAACTATTTGCACTCATGTTTGTCAGAGTTTCTTTCCTTAGAATGATATGGAGATGAGCACGTTTTTGTGCATGTTTCTACCTTGTCTGATATTTATTGTAGTAAAATTTTCTATATTAATCAATGGAAGAAAAAAATATTTGCATGAAAAAGTGAAACTATTGAAATTGTAAGTTGTTTACTGTATTCCCATTATGTGGTCAAGACTCTGAATTAGATTTGGTAAGCCTATAGTTTTTAGATGCTTATTGTTTTGGATATACAACAAGATATGTGACCCGTACTAAAAAAAAATTCAAGAAAACCTAGTTCCAAGATTGTCTGAAACTAAAATGTGAGTGGTTTTATTACCACAGACTACAACTAAACTTCTAGCTATCCTTCTTGCATGTTTATTTAGGATTCTTGAAATAAAAAAGTTCTTATTTGCTAATATGTTTGGTTTAAAGTATTCTGAAAGGGCACTACTGTATATGAATATGATTACATTTTTATGCATATAATCATGTTTATTCATATAGTTTTATTCAGATTTTATATTCACACTTAAAAATTCATAAATAAATAAATAAATTTCCAAATGGTAAGAATGTATCTTTGTAACCGGTGGATTCAGCGATGTTATTCTTTTCAATATTGATAGTCTTGTTTTTATTCATTTGAATTTAAATGTTATTTTGAAAATGTACCTTATTATTATTATTTCTCTTTAATTTTTATGCAAATCTTATTTATTGAGTTTATTATAGTGGAAAGAGTATCTTACTCATTAGTAGAAGATAATATGTTACTATTTAACACTATCATGTTTATGAACTCTCTTGTTAATTAGAATATTAAATTAGTATATAAATTATCCAAATAAAAATAAACTTAATCTACTATTCAACATAAAGAAAATAAATATATATAGATATTTGAATAGTAAATGTTAAAATTATTTTGGTATTCTTAATAATTTATTAGATTGGAAATTTAAAAGTTTCTAACGGAAAAACTATTATTTTGCTTTAATGCAGTGGTAAGGTTTAATCATTTTTATGACGTCCATAACATTAAGAAAATATTATTTATTAAAAGTAAGAAGACTATTTTAAATTATACTTTTTGATTTATTGTTTTAGTGTAAGAATTAAATATTTAATTTTTTTGTATTTGAATTTGGTTATTTAGTTGTGCTTAATTATCTCAATTTTAAGGAGGGAATTACACCTCATATCAGCATACACATCAACCTATCAACTTTCACCTATTCATGAACAATAGAAGATATGATACAATGTGTACAACATTCCCATGAATTCATCAACATGTCCTTCTCCATATAATTATTTTGATCATCACTCGTTTACTCCTCCTTTGACATCAATGACAACACATGCGACATGAAAAATACATGGTTCAAAAGGTAAGTTAAGTATTACAACTTATATAATATTTGTTGAACAAACTGTAGTGCTGAGAGGGGGGGTGAATCAACATATATTAAAACAATCATTCCTATTTATAGGTTAAACATCACATCACAAGAACTGAAAGAAGAGAAAAAAATAAAGCATGCACCACACAAGGACACCAATATTTTTTATGTGGAAAACCCAATGATGGAAAATCTATGGCAAGAGTTAACTCACAATATGAAGCTCACTACTTACAAAGATTATAATGTATTTTAAGGCTCATTGCCTATGGACTTGCAGAATAAGGCATACAACCTGTAGACACCTAAATTTGACCACTTTCATATGGTCATAATCCCATCATTTATTCATCTAATCCATCTATATTAATTAAATGACACATTTAATTAATATTGTCCCTTTCCCCTAACGTTAATAAGGTATTTAATTTAATCAATTAAATACTTTATACATAAGCCCACTTCATCTCTAAATTAAATAAATGCAATCAATTTATTTAATTTAGTCAATTATCCTTTTCATTTTCTAATTCATTATTTCTCTCTCCTGGTCACATCCTCCATAACCCTTTCATTAAACTGGATTAATTTAATTAATTTGTCATTAGGGTGTGCATATCCTTAATTAGGATTAATGTCACATCCTCTATAACTTTCCACTTGCTTCTAATCATCATTAATTAATCTAATCACCTGATTGCACAATCCTAATCCTAATAACTTACCCCTTTTAACATGTCCTGAAGTAAACCTTCTTGGTACTTAACTTTTTTGGGTTGACCTCTTCCCCATGTGAATTAAAAATTCACACTTATTTTTCCCATGAATTTGTCTTCCCCATGAAATCTCATATGTCACATCGTACCCATGGGACAAAGACACCTTCTAGAAGGAATCTTGTCTTACCCTTTGGTTTCTTCCAAAAAGAATTAAAAATTCACTTTTATTCCTCCAAAGCTTTCCCCTTCACCATATGATCATTGAGAGGTCACATCAGTCATATGCCAAGGTAATTGCAAGTACCTTGGGACCACATGGCCTCTTCCATGTCATTGTACTCCTTGCCATCTCATCTTGTCCTTTGGACAACTCACCCGCCACATGTCAAGATGTGAGGTCTTGTGAGTCCTCAACTCATCATAGCCCTCCATCTTCGTTATGGTGGTTAAATCTTGACCATTGAATTCTCTAGAGAATTCAACCTCTTCTATAAATACCCCCCCTCTTCCTTCATTAAAGGATCTTGCATCTTCTAAATTAAAAAATTATATATTGCATTCTTAGCCAACTTATGATCTTAAGCCATTTGAAGCCTCCATAAGCTTTTATCACATCATTTTGCATTCAATGTTCATCCATCTTAGTCATTTGCATCCTCATTTGCACTTCAATAATTTTGCATCACTTTACCATCAAGGAGCACACATCAAAGCAACATTAAGGGCCAACCAAAGGATTGATTCGAGACAAGGTATAATTGTATTGTGTAGTTTTATCTTGCTTTGTTTTGAATCCAACTAGGCTAATCGTTTGAGGTGTTAGGTGTTTTGTACTTCTTTTGCATTCTTATTTATTTTTCATTTGAGATAACTACGTTTTTTCCCTTCACATTTCTGGCAAGCCCGGTGGGACCCACGTCACTAGTATTTTCTACTAACAGTTGTTATTTTTTAGTTTTTTGCAGATTTTGACATAGAGGGGCAACCTTGTCCACTGTTTGGGCGGCCCTAACCTAGTAGCAAATTTTTCTATTGCTGTTTTTTGTTGTTTTCTGACTGTTTTTCTATGTAGGATCAATGTTTACGCGGCCTTGAACTGGAGGGGTGGCCCTGACCTAGCAACAGATATTTCTAATGTTGTTTTCTACTTTTTTCTGACCGTTTTTCTTGCAGGATCACTGTTTGGGTGGCTCTGACCTGCCAGCAGTTTTTTTGTTCTTGTTTTATGCTTTTTCTTGCCTATTTTTCTTGCAGGGTCATTGTTTGGGCAGCCCTGACTTAGAGGGGCGGCCCTGACCTGGCAGCAGATTTTTTCTACTATTGTTTTTTGAATATTTTTTTTTTGAAGCATCATTGTTTGGGCAGCCCTAACCTGGAGGGGCGGCCCTGACCTGGCAACAAATTTTTTTTGCTATCGTTTTCTACTTTTTTCTGACTTTTTTCTTGTAGGATCACTGTTTGGGTAGCCCTGACCTAGCAGCAATTTTTTTTGTTGTTGTTTTCTACTTTTTTTGACTGTTTTTCTTGCAAGATCATTGTTTGGGTGGCCCTGACTTGGAGGGGTGGCCCTGACCTGACAACAGATTTTTATGTTGTTGTTTTCTACTTTTTTCTGATTTTTTTTCTTGCAAAATCACTGTTTGGGCAGCTTTGACCTTGAGGGGCGACCCTGACCTAGAAACAATATTTTTGTTCTTGTTTTTCATCATTTTCTGACAACTATTTCTTGTAGGTTTAGAAAATTTTCTTGTTAAAGACAAAAAAAAAAACTATTGACATGTGTTTTGCAGGTGGTGTCCAATTAGTATTGTCTTTTCGTTTTTCTTAAAATAGGAATCTAGGACTAATTAAAGGGTCAATAAATCTATTTTCCATATTTGAAGTAAGCTATTGACGTATCCAAATCCCCTTGCATTGTTTGGCGATCTTGGGTGAGGAGAAATTGTAGCTTACTTAGTCCATTTTTATATCCCTTTTTTATTTATTAGCGAGACTTGCTTGGGGATTTCATCACCCCAAGGGAAATTCCAACCACGTGTTACCGATAGGGTATATAAAGGGGGCAGACAAAACTTTTACCTCAATCTAGTCACATCGTGTCTAGCGAAGCGTCGAAACTAGGGTGATACCTAGATAGATGTGAAGGTTTGGTCCAAGCTCCCAATCTCTCGCTGGCTAATCTCAACTCACACTTGTAGACAAGCTAGTGTTCACAGTTGTGCCCCATTACCATGTGTATATCGGGGACTCCACTAGCAAACTTGTTAAGCCTAGATACAAGACTGTTTTGGTCATACCTTAACACTAAAATTAGGCTTGTGTTGCTTGAAGTGTCTTCTTGTGAGAAACCAATACTTGTCACTCAGTTTTGGTCTTTTTACTTGTTGTTTCCATCATTTGCCATCACAGTTTTTTACTAAGTTAGGATCAAACCAGTCTACAAAGGCATCCTTTTCCTAGGGGCAGCCCTCACTTCTGTTTGGGTGCCCTTGACCTATAGGGCAGCTCTGTCCCCCTATTTCCTTATTGTTTGGCCTATTTTAGTCAAAATTTGGCTAAGTCTTCTCTATTTGGGCGGCCCTGACCACTGTTTGGGTGGCCCTGACCTTTGTTTGGGTGGCCTTGACCTAGAGGGGTGGCCCTAACCTCTATTTGGGTGGCCTTGACCTAAAGGGGCAGCCCTAACTTCTGAAATAGTCATTTTCAGCTTTTGTTCATTAGTCGTTACTCTATTTCAAGAGCCTATTTTCTGATTTCGATTGTTGTTCCCTCATCCGGGGTACCTGTTTACCCCTCCTAACCATTCGTACATCCATTCTAAATATCTGATCACCCATTCCTAGGGGTCATTTCCTCGTTCCGAGCATCCATCATTTCTCCGTTGAAATTCATCGTCTCATCGACCATACCGCATAGGTGCTTCTTAGAACATCATTAGAGTTCGTATCTATCATCAAATCATCCATCCCAATTATCTAGACTTCATTTTGAGGGTTTTTATTTCTATGTAGAAACTTCCAAAGACCATAACTTTTGACTCAGATGTGGGTTTTGGTTGAAATTTTATGGGTGGTTGCATTATGAGGTGGCATGTGGATTCCTAACTGACTACAATTCCATTGGATCCCATTTTGACACATTTTTTGGAGCCTCAAACTTTCATCTTGACCTTCAAAATCTTAGTTTAGCAATTTTTCCAATTTTCCAATTTTTGAGAAATCGTTTTCATCAATAACTTTGAATGCATGTCTCAGATTTGGGATGTTAGTTGGCAATTCATCCTATCTTAGTATTGGGTATTTTTTTGAAAACAATTGGACTCTCAAGGGTACGCCTACGATGTTTCCTAAAATGGCAAAATCTGAATTTTTGAAAATTGCCAAATTTGGAAAAAATTTGATTGTCAACACATTGCGTCCTCTAGTTAAAATGCTTGAACTTGGTTTAGAATCAATTCTATCATATCCTCTGATCCAATCCCAATCCCGCTATCCTAATTTAAAGATTTAATCTAATCGTAATCCGAGCTTTCATCCAACCCAAATTTGAGCTTTAACACGATCCTGCTTCAAGAAGTTGTTCACCCGTTCTTGGAACTCATTTTCTCATTTCAAGCATTGTTCATCAGCTTCCTACATCCATTCACTCATTCCAAGTGGTATTTTTCCCGTTTTGCAAATCCAACTACCCATTCTGGAGGTCAGCTTTATCTGGGACCCCATTTGGGGTCATTTTGGTGTCTGTTCGGTTGTTTTTGACTAAGTTTTTCTTGTTTGGGCGCCCTTGACCTCTGTTTCAATGACCCTAACCTTTGTTTAGGTAGCCCTAACCCAAAGGGGTGGCCTTAACCTCTATTTGGGAGGCCTTTACCTAGAGAGGTGGCCCTGACCTTCAAAACAACTATTTTTACTATTTTAGGAAGCTGTTTACCTATTCTGACAACCTCTTTCTCTGTTTCGAGTGTTGATTCCTTGTTCGGGATACCAAACCATCCATCCCAATCATTTTCCCGTCCATTTCAAGTATCCATTTTCTCGTTCTCAGCATCGTTACCCAGCTGTTTGGCCTATTTAAGTCAAATTTCAGCCAAGTCTTTTCTTCTTGGGTGGCCTTGACCTTAAAGGGGTGGCTTTGGCCTCTATTTGGGTGGCCTTGACCTCAAAGGGTGGCCCTGCCCTCCAAAATAGTCTTTCTTGGGACCTCGTTCGACTATATTTGGACTTGGTCCTCATCACTATTTGTTTGGGTGACCTTTCCCTCCAACGGGGTGACCTTGCCCTACAAAGGGGCGGCCCTGACCTCAAGGGGCGGCCCTGCCCTCCAAAACAGTCTTTTTCAGGCCCCATTTGGTTGTTTTTGGACCTGTTCCTCATTATTCTCTACTTGGGTGGTTTGTCCCTCCAAAAGGGCAGCCTTGACCTCTATTTGGTTGGCTTTGACTTCAAAGGGTGGTGCTACCCTCCAAATCAATCTTTTTTGGGACCCCGTTTGGCTATTTTTGGACTTGTTCCTCATCATTCTCTATTTGGGTGGCCTTTCCCTCCAAAGGGGCAACTTTTCCCTACAAAGGGGAAGCCTTGACCTTTGTTTGGGTGGCCTTGACCTTAAGGGGTGGCCTTGCCCTCTGAAACAACCTTTTTCGAGAACTCGTTTGGTCATTTTTTGACCTATTCCTCATCTTTCTTGATTTGGGCAGCCTTTCCCTCCAAAGGGGTGTCCATAGCCTAATTTTGGGTGGCCTTGACCTTAAGGGGTGACCTTTCCCTCTGAAACAACCTTTTTTAGCTCTCGTTCATTAGTTGTTCACTCATTCCAACAACCTGTTTTCCCGTTCCAGGTGTTGTTCCCTTGTCCGGAGTACCCATCCCGACCATCTGTCCATCTATTCCAAGTATCCATTTTTATCATTCTGAGCAATCGTTCCCTCTTTCTAACCAGTTGTTCACCCATTTCGAGAAGTCGTTCACCCGTTCCAACAACCTATTTTCCCATTCTGAGTGTCATTCTCCTAGTTCGAGCATCCGTTCACCCATTCCAAGTATCTACCTACCCATTCAAGTGTCAACCATCCATTCATTCATTCTAAGTATTTTTTTCCCGTTCTAAACATCTACTCTCTCGTTCTGGGTATCCATTTCATCCTCTTATCTAATCAATCATTTGATCCTGTCGCATCCCATCATCTAAATCTGAGCTTTAATCCAATATCCCAACTTGATCTTTAGTCCACCTACACTTGCTTCCAATCCATCCTATTTATCATTCCATTTTCTAGTTTCCTCCATCTTCTTAATTTGTATCCATTTTGTATCCATCATGAATCCTTATCCCCCTCTCGTACAACCAATAATAGTAGTCAAGGGGAATCCTAACTACGTTGATGATGATAACAAAATTCTAGTTGATCATGAAGAGTGTTATATAGATCCCCTTGATGCAATCATTACTAGAAATCTCTCTCCAATTGCCTCCAATAATCCAATCACTTCTCTAAACTATCCCTTCATGCCTTCATCCACAGCTAATAACAGTCCTTATGCTACCCTTGACAAGGGATATCCAACATCCTCACCATCAACATATTCATCATGTCCTCCCTCTGCACCTCTATCCTATCCAACATCCACATCCTCCTATAGTAATCCACCATCCCCATAATCCTATCCTTATCATCACCTCTACCTTAATCCCACATCCCAATCTTCTCATCCTAATCCAACACTCAACCATTCCTATCCACCATCCCAACATTCTTCTTATCGTAATCCTCCATCTCAATCTTCTTATCCTAATCCATTATGCCAACCCACCATACATGGCTTCCTATGGTAGGTCACCACCTCAATCTTCATGTTCTAATCCAACATCCACACCTTCCTATCACAATTCCCTATCCCAATATCCTTACATTAATTCCACATCTTTCCATCCTAATCCTCCTATGAGAATCCACCACCCACATCCCCCCATCCTAATCCATCATCCACATCTTCCTATTATCACCCACCATCCCAATCTCCCCAACCTAATCCAAAACCTACATCCCCCTATCTTAATTCATCATTTGCATCATCTTGCATCACTCCCCCTCTCACCACATTATATATTAATCCTCCCACCACTTCTAGTCCTCCATCTAGTCCCATTCACTCATCTAATAATAATCCTCCATCCCCTCCTAGTCCTAATCCACCCATCCACTCATCTAATCATAATCCTCCTCCCAGTCCTCCATCCAATCCCATCCACCCATCTAATCATAATCCTCCATCTAACCCACCCAATCACTCATCTAATCCTTCAATCCCTAACCCTAATCCTCCATCTCCTCCTAGTCCTCCATCCAATCCCATCCCCACATCTAATCCTAATCCACCAATCCCTAATCCTAGTCCTCCATCCATCCTTGATCCTCCATCCATTCCCATCACCCTACCTAATCCTACATCCCTTCCAAATGTCTCCCAAGGACTCATGATAGAAGAGACACCATTCCCTCCCACTCTATCATGTACTATCACTAGTGATGAGGTCCTCTTCCATCCTACACCTATCCCTTCCATTACCATTCTTGATACCATCCAAATAGTTGAGCCCATCAAACCCATCAAATCTATTGAATCCCCATATTCTACTACTAGATCCACCCAATCCATTGAATACATCCAATCCCCTCCTCCTAGTCCTAATATTCACAAACTTCAATCCCATGACCTTCATGAATCCTCCACCCTCCTATCTCCCCAAATTGAGGAGTCCCTCCAACACTCTTCCATCATCCTACATCCCACACAAGATGAGTCATGCCAAGAGATTGATCTAAAGCATACGAGCATATCCCCTCCTCAAATCAAGATCCTTCCATCCCATCTACTCCATCTCAAGAACATAGTCTTCCATCCATTTCATCTCATGATCCATATCCTCAACCAAGTCATGATCTTATCCTCACATCCACCCCATCTCAAGATCACACTAGCTCATCCACTCCATCCCATGACCCCCTTTGCATTCAAGATCCAATCACTCCATCTCATGATCCCTTATCATCCACTACCCTAAATCTAGATCCTATCATACTCCCTAATTCCTCTCTTGATCCCTTACACCTCCTCCTCCCAATCAGGATGTTACTCTCCCCTTATCTCCATCGCATGATCCTCCATTGCATGATCCTCCATCGCACAATCCTCCATCATTGCCTGCCATCCCAACACCACTTTTTAATCACCTCGGTAACATTACATGTGTCCATGGTGGTCTTCTTGTGGAAGAAAAACAAAGTATGGGAACCACCTTTCCTCCTCCACCTGCTAACGCACTCGCATCATACTTCCAAAATAATAAACATCCTACCATAGATCACATGCTCGAGAACATGAACTATCAAGGAAAAGTTTTAGGCCTTCATGAGCAAGTTATTTTAGAACCCATTCAGGTCAAAGAACATCCAGGTGCGCACGGTCTTGGATATATCTCCCAAGACTCACAATCCAAAACTATTGGTACAACCTCCATACATCCTAAGCGAGCATATTCCAAAGGAATGAGAGGCACTTCCCACCACTCTACCAAATCCTTTGTCGCCATCCCTCCTTCTCCATCGTATTACCACAAAACAACCGTCCATCTTCCTCCTTCATCCTCTAAGCCCATTTTGGGTCCTTTTGTGCCTCCATCCACCATTGCTCATCCTCCATCTACTACATCTATTTTGGGTCCTTATATCCCAAAATCACCTCCTCCATCCTATCCTATCCCTAGCACGCATCCTAAGAATCCTAAATTCGTAAACCCTAATCAGGATCAACAAAGGCACCTGTCCATGCATGATATCTCACATCCTCCATTCACACACCATCATCACAAGCCTACCTCCATCACTCCATCCACATCTTCTCCATATCATCCATCTCCTCATACCCATCCCATTGCTACTAAAATCACTTTGGATGCCAAAGAAACAATGCATAAATCCAAACATCCACATGAATCTAAAGCTCCTCATGTCCCCTTCAAAAGACATGTTGCAAAAAAGAAAAATCAAATCCAAAAGACAAATCAAACACATAGGCCACAAAGGCCCACCAATGTAGAAATCACAACCATGTGGATCCCAAAGTCAAAAAAGGAAATACCCTCACATGAAAATCCATGACGACATCCAAAGTTGCTATGCCCAAAGCTACTCATTTTCATCCTCTATCTCCTAAATATTTTTTGGGTCCTTATGTGCCAAAATTCACTATCCCAATGCCTCCATTATCATCACATTCTCTACTTATCAACCCTTCTATTATTTCACATCTACCACATGTGCCAATGTTGGTCTTGAACACTTTCCTCCATCACACATCCACTTCATTTCATCCATACACTTTCCAACATCCCATCCACTATCCCCCATATCTCCCCCATCACATACCTTTAATCCATCCATTCTCATAAGGTTGTACCAACATCTGCATAGTCACTTCAAACGTGGGCTCTTATTACCTCATCTAGAACTTGATGCTTGAGTCCTTCATCCATCCACTTTATCATAGTCTTCTGAATCCATATCCTCATCCATCTTCACCCACATCCTATTCCAAAAAGTCAAAAATTCGAAAACAAGAAAACAAAACAAAAAAAAACAAAAGAGAAAAAAGAAAAATAGTAAAGAGAAAATCATTCGTCCAATGGTGAAAACTTGGCAAACAAGCACCTTGGATAAGTACCATGATGAAAACCTAGAAAACAGGTCTCATGTGTAAATCCCCCATCTGATCTCCTTCCACAATTTAGGGCAACTTCCACCTACGCATTCCTTTCCTCCATCTCCTACATCTACCTATCTTCCAAATCTTACCCATCATCTCCCATTCATATCCCAGTCCCTCCATCTTCCTTGTGATCTTGATAAAGACAAGGGCACATATATATACATGCTTTGGACATCTCTTGGCATATTTTCCCCTCATCCACTATTATTTTCCTTATCCTCCCCGTCTACTTTTCTGATCCATACTTATTATCTACATCCATCTACCTTCATCATCCATCCATCATGTCAACCCCCATATCCCTTCCACCCATCTTGCTACCCCTCTTTCCTCCTCATGCATGACACATATAGAGTGGGGGCATATCCTTATTTGCGATAGAGTCTTTGGCGACATCGTCCATCCATCCCTACATGTAATCCTTTCCATCTCCCCATCCCTCCCATCCTTATATCCTCCATCTACCAAATCCTTATCTTCCTATACTCTCATCCACTAGCCCTTTTTCTCCCTTCCATTGTTATCTACCCATCCCTCTAAACATCCCACCCATATCCATATCCTTATCTTCCTATCCATCTTCCCCAATCCTTTTCCCTCTATCCACTTGTCTTGGCATCTTTCTATTTCCCCATCTTTATCAATCCATCCATTTATCTCTATTTTCCTCCCCTCTCATAATCCCTTGTCATTGGTATCTAGCTACAGGCTACCCCCATACAATCCAATGCCATGCTATCTCACTATCATGACTCCTATCTATTTCTTGCATCTTCCTCCTATCATATTACTCTTCATCATTCATCTATACATCCTCTCATTCTCCCAATTCATCTTCTAATAATCTAGATCACTATCCCATCCTTGAGCTTCACATAACCCACATCCAACATATCGACCATCCCATTCGCACGGCCTATCCTGGCTCATCATATCCACTCCATCCTTTTATCCTGGTCATCTCATCACCCCTTATCCATTGTCTTTCGTCGGTCTCTTGTTGAACTATGTTTCCCCCGCACTTTTACGTAGGCAAGGTCAATCATTTGATTCGCCCTAGGGGTTCTATCTTTTGTCTATTTTGTCCTCTTCCATCATCTATATTTGGCCTTGTATCAAACTATGTGGCCCTTGCTCTTTCACGTAGGCAAGGTTGATCTTTGATCAACCCTTGAGCCCCTAGGTCTTTAGGTTGAGTCTTGTGTCTTGTGCATCATCGTGTCATCAAGTATGTCCCTATCCTAGCTGGTGCTTATGAACAAAGGTCATTAGTCTCATGAGATTTAATCGGTTTTCAAGTGTCCCGCGTCATTCATCAATCTTCTAGTTTAACATCCATCTTTGGTCTCAAAAATATGTATCCTTCCTAACAAATCGCATCAACCCTATCCATCCTTTTGATCCTATGGCAAAGGACATTTGAAACTTGATTATGATCTTTTGATGTTTTTGACATTTTGTTTATCATTTAATCTCCCTATCATCACTTGTCAAGGCCACCATGATCTCTCATATTATGGTGTGTTTTGACTAGTTAACATAGGGGCATATCTTTTTTTTGTCTTCTTGGTTGTCCCACGTAGTACCCACCAAGACCCCTGAGGTCTTGTGTTACATTGGGCCATCCTTTTGTGCTTGTGGTTAATCTCAATACCTAGCCCGACTGAAGTCATTGTGACTTTGGGGTACTGGGATAGCCTTCTTTTTTGTTTTGTTTGTTTATGCATTAGACACTAATCTGCCTTGGTTCCACATACCATGCTATCTGGTGTCTTATGCTACAACAAAAATCAGTGCTCCAAAAATGGTAACTTTCATCTTCCATTGCATTGCATCTTTACCTCCATCATCTTCATCTCGCTTCACCATCCAATCCTAATCCATTCCATATAGCACAAACCATCTAATCACATCTTTGGTCTTGTTCCTAGCCTTGCTACATGACTTGACCCAATCCTCCTCCTCCTCTGCATCATCATCAGTGGTATGTATCCTTCCCTCATCAACAACACTCTTATCAAGATGTATCTTTCCTTATCCTTGTTTTGTTTGGGGATGTATCGTTCCCTCATCAACAACACTTCATCCATCCTTAGTCCATCTTGGCTTTTTTCTTGACTAGGGCAACATCATATTTGTTCTAGAATCCATTTGTGCTTCCCTTTATCTCTTCATCCATCATTTTTGCATCATCTTCCCCATCTACCTTTGCATTATCTCATCCATTTTGAGAGCACATCCATGTTCTCTTAACCCCGCATGTCCTCTTGAGGGGGCATCCCCAATCCCTAATATTTATCTTCATTCCCATCATCTTTCCTCCTAGTCACTCCTCAAATGACTGGGGCATCTTCACTAATCTAACCATCTTTTACTAAGTGCTATATTTTATTTTTCTTTGAAATGATGCTACTTCGTAACACCATCTCAAAGAGGGGAAAAATGTAGACACCTAAATTTGACCACTTTCATATGGTCATAATCCCATAATTTATTCATCTAATCCATCTATATTAATTAAATGACACATTTAATTAATATTGTCCTTTTTCCCTAACATTCCTAAGGTATTTAATTTAATCAATTAAATACTTTATACAAAAGCCCACTTCATCTCTAAATTAAATAAATATAATAAATTTATTTAATTTAGTCATATATCCTTTTCATTTTCTAATTCATTCTTTCTCTCTCCTGGTCACATCCTCCATAACCCTTTTATTAAACTAGATTAATTTAATTTATTCATCATTAGGGTGTGCATATCCTTAATTAGGATTAATGTCACATCCTCCATAACTTTCCACTTGCTTCTAATAATCATTAATTAATCTAATCACCTGATTGCACAATCCTAATCCTAATCACTTACCCCTTTTAACATGTCCTTAAGTCAACCTTCTTGGTACTTAACTTTTTTGGGTTGACCTCTTCCCCATGTGAATTAAAAATTCACACTTATTCTCCCCATGAATTTTTCTTCCCCATGACATCTCATATGTCACATCATACCCATGGGACAAAGACACCTTCTAGAAGGAATCTTGTCTTACCCTTTGGTTTCTTCCATAAAATGAATTAAAAATTCACTTTTATTCCTCCAAAACTTTCCCCTTCCCCATGTGATCATTGAGAGGTCACATCAGTCACATGCCAAGGTAATTGCAAGTACCTTGGGACCACATGGCCTCTTCCATGTCATTTGTACCCCTTGCCATCTTATCTTTTCCTTTGGACAACTCACCCGCCACATGTCAAGATGTGAGGGCTTGTGAGTCCTCAAATCACCATAGCCCTCCATCTTGGCCATGGTGCCTCAATCTTGACCATTGAATTCTCTAGAGAATTCAAATTCTTCTATAAATACCCCCCCTCTTCCTTCATTAAAGGATATTTCATCTTCTAAGTTAGAAAATCCTATATTGAATTCTTAGCCAACTTATGATCTTAAGCCATTTGAAGCCTCCATAAGCTTTTATCACATCATTTTGCATTCAATCTTCATCCATCTTAGCCATTTGAATCCTCATTTTCACTTCATTCACTTTGCATCACTTTACCATCAAGGAGCACACATCAAATCAATATCAAGGTCCAACCAAAGGATCGATTTGAGACAAGGTATATTCATATTGTTTAGTTTTATCTTGCTTTGTTTTGAATCTAACTAGGCTAATCATTTGAGGTGTTAGGTGTTTTGTGCTTCTTTTGCATTCTTGTTTATTTTTTATTTTAGGTTAGTACATTTCTCTCCTTCACACAACCTTAGGGAAAGATATAAGGACCTGATGAGACACACCATCTCATAGAAATTTACATGAAAATTATAATGAGAACTATGAATATGAACTATTATAAAGAAGCACCCAACATATACTAATGGTGCAGTCCCTTTTTTGCATAATTTATCCTTCACACTAACTTTGCACACTTCATATTCAAAATACTACTCAATATCAATTCATCATACCTCGATTTCCTTCTAAAATGATTTTTATCTTCTATAAATATACTCTACAACTCAGAACCCCAATTAGGTTGACTCCAAGATGACCTTTTAGATGAAACATATGTTATCACATAGCTCGGCTCCAAACATATACAATATAAAAAGAAAAATAGTTGTGAATCAACACACAACATATCAGGGTCCAAATTTATCACAACACATCCTCCAAGATAAAAATGACTAATAAAGATCAACTTCAGATGAAGGAACCAAGCCTATCAACCCAAAAAATGATAACACCACCAAAATTGTCAACTGTTCAACTTTACACCACTATGGAGAAGCCAAAACCTTCATGCATACCAAGATGCAAGAATTTTAGTCTATGCACAATATCTCTTCAACCTTTTCCTAAAATTTTGAATCATCATATGTTGGAAAAACTAAAGAAATCCACTGAATATGTAGGAACATAACAATATGGACAAACTGTAGAAAATTTCATTTGAAAAATAATCTTGTGGACCACCAAAATACTAGATACTACAAATTAATATGAATTAAACATTATTGATCATATCTACAAAATTGCAAGGCCAACACTTATCTTCCATAGGAATGCAGAACATTCCAACACACTTTAATCAACACTTTAGTCTGCTAGAGCACAAACTAGAACACTATAACTTATAACTTTCACAATGTAAATTTTAATGACATGAATGCTTGGATATAACACTTTCACATCTCAACCATCTTATCTTTTGAACCACAAGACAAAATATTTAATTGTAGAGGGGTGGAGACCAAAGTACCATGACTCTGCTTTAGAGTATATACTGTAAATTCATTAGAAAATTTTGTGCAACTTCTCTTCATGTTTGGTACACCAAATCAGTAAGATATCAATGTAGGCATGTTGGAAACATATTGAAACAAGTTTACCTACCTCCACATCACACTTAGACATCAAACTGATCACCATTCTTCCTCATATAGTGTTGAATACTATATCAATAGATGTCAATACAATTCCATTGTCTTAAGAGTATTACACATTATTCATCATAAACATTTGGCATCAATGACAACATATATTACTAACAATCTCCCCCTTTTTCGATGACAGAAACACTCATTTATCTGCAATTCTTCTCTCCCCCTTTGACATCAAGGACAAAGAGCATAAAATATTTTACAATAATCAATCCAAAAACTTTATAATTCCCCCTTACTATATGATTTCTATGAAAAATACACCCCCTAAGATGGAGATGCCTCCCAAAAAGTGTTATGTATACATTATTTAAAAAAAAAACTCAAAAAGCTATTCCACTTCTCTATAAAATTATACAAGGGAAAACTGACTTATCTTACTCCTTTACAACTTATTTAGAAGGTAGGATATTCTTGTATATTACCTTAAGTTGCACCAAAGCTTCAACCCAATTTTCATTTGTTGAGGTGAGAATATGATTCTAACATTTAAACTGTTTGAAAAACAAGAAGATACAACTGAGAGGGTGGGGGGGGTGAATCATTTGTCACATAATTTACAACTTTAATCAAAATATTAACCTTTAATTCCTTATATGATGATTAACAGTGAAAGAAACAAGTACACAACACATTAGAAACACATAACACCAATATTTTTTTGTGGAAACCCTGTTAAGGGATAAAACCACAGTGGAGGTTAATCCATAATTATACCCTGTTAAAAGTATAATGAAAAATGAATAAGGAATTCACTTGCATTCAGGAACACTACCTAGAGCTCACTACTCAAAGAAAATACAATCATATTAAAACCATATGAGTGGAATGAACTGAGAAAGAAGCTTCTACAAAAGCTTGATGACAATTCCGATTAGGCACATACACTCTACTCAATCTTCTTTTATACTATGCTCTACTCTTGAATGGTTTATCTTTCTTCGCACATGTGTTTCACGCATACACACCGAGCACACACACTAAACTCTCTACTCACACTGCTCACTTATTTTCATACCACAAAACAACCTTTCTTATATATCCACTACATGGATTTACATCAACAACTCCGTCGGCCGCAAATAATAGATGAATTAAAACTATCAGACTCAATACATGAATAAATATTTATGTGCACCAACATAAGTTGGTTACAAAAAATATAGAACCCAAACCAACATCCTTGAATACACAAAACAACAATAAATTAATCCATAAGGATGTGCAACACACTACTACCATCATGTCGGTCAAGAACATGAAAACCCGAACATGCATCAAAAAAATCTTGGATTGTGATCACACCAAATAGCACGAATATACAACAGAGATAAAACATGATCTAGAATCATCCACAAACATCACAGGAACCTACGCAACAACTAGAATTACCAAAATTCCAACTCCCTCTTCTAAGAACAACTGCTACAGTACTAGAATGACTATAGGAACATCATAACACTTTACTTGCACAAATCTTGATGTGTACCACTGAGAATTTTGAAAAACATAATAGATAGGTTCAAAAATAAACCCATTAGCATGCAACACCTGAATATCAACATACATAACATTTCACCATTCTAACCTTCACAGCTTCACTGGTTTCCAAAAGATATATTTATTACAATTTTCTCAATCTCCTCGACATATACTACCTCAAGCAATATTAATACTAATAGTGTTGACATCAATGACAACCACATATTAGAAACACAACCACAACATCCAACAATCTCCCCCTTTGGCATTGATGGCAACACATGATGTGAAAAAGAATACCGCCAATCCAAACTAACTCTTCTATCTTCTCCCTTGGCTCTAATTGCACTTCTCCCCCTTTATTCCACAAAGGTTATTCACATTACACTTCTCTCCTATTGCAATTTTTTTCACATTACACTTCTCTCCCCCTTTGAAATCAATGGAAAAGGTTCACATGCTCTGAACCACATATTTTTAAAACATCTGACTACTCCCCCTGAGTAGCAGTTACAACATCAATCTGGAATAAGATATAGCAATGAATTCATGGACTGATGCAAACACCTAGATCATCAACTCTGATCAGGAGGGGAAATCACCCCTAACTTTCCTCTGAGGTACTCAAAAGTATCTTAGTTAACGGCTTAGTGAAAATATCTGCAATTTTCTCTTTA
Organism: Sequoiadendron giganteum; assembly: GCA_007115665.2. Lineage (NCBI taxonomy): Eukaryota > Viridiplantae > Streptophyta > Pinopsida > Cupressales > Cupressaceae > Sequoiadendron > Sequoiadendron giganteum. The sequence continues at coordinate 399,780,819 of CM021106.1, forward strand.
GTAGGTACATATTCCAATTTGACTTCTCTATCATTCACTTTTTCTTTCAAGAAGTGGTACTTGATGGAGATATGTTTTGTCTTCAAAAGAATCATTAGATTCTTGGAAATGTTTATGACACTTGAATTATCATAGAATATGTTAATAGTCTCTAAATACTCAATCTTGACATCACTTAACATCTGCTTCATCCACATTACTTGAGTATAGTTGTTAGCAACATAAATGTATTCTACTTCGACAGTAGATAAGGAAACTGAGCTATGTTTTTTGCTTAACCAAGACACCAACTTCATCCCTAGGAAGAACGCACCACCACTTGTAATTTTTATGTCATTGACATCACTTGCCCAATCTGCATCAGTATAAGCATTCAAAATAAGATCATCATCTTTTGGATACTATAATCCAAAATCAATTGTTACTTTCAGGTATCTAAAAATCATTTTTACAGAAATTACATGTGATTCCCTTGGATCTTCTTGAAATCTAGCAACCATGCACACAACATTCATTATATCTGGCCTTGTCTAATTCAAGTAGAGAAACCCACTAATATTCAATCTATAACTTGTTTGATTTGATTTAGGAGATTCATCATTCTATGTGATTTTACATTCAGTCGTCATAGGTGTACCAAAAGGCTTTGCTTCTTCCATGACAAAAAAATTCAGTAACTCTTTTACATATTTGGATTGAGATATAAAGATCCCATCTTCTAATTAAGTGATTTGTAATCCTAAAAATAATTTTATCTCTCCTATCATTGAAATTTCAAATTCACTTTTCATTTCATCAACATACTTCTTACACAAATCATCATCTCCCTTGATGTAGCATTTGCTTCCAATTTTTTTGAAATACTTCATAGTAGGCTTATAACCAAACCATAGCTCAAAAGGAGTCTTACCAAAATTATTGTTGATATTTACCCAGTTGATAATGTACATAGAAATTCTTACTGCTTCTCTCCAGTAGAAATGAGGAACATTTTCTTTCAACATCATGGTTCTAGCAATGTCTAGAGATGTTATGTTCTTTCTTTCAAAAACTCCATTTTGTTGAGGGGTCCAAGGAGCAGATAATTGTCTTTGAATTCCATTCTCTTCACATAAAGTATTGAATTCCCTGGAAGTGAATTATCCACCTCTATCTGATCTCAAAAATTTAATCTTTAAACCTATCTCATTCTCTGCATAAGTTTGAAACTTTTGAACTTATCTAATGCTTCATTTTTTTTCTTTTAGGAAGGTAACCCATATCATTCTTGAATAATCATCAATAAGAAACATAAATTACCTTTCACCTTGTAGAATTTTGATTCTAGAGGGACCACATAGATCAGTATGTACCAATTCCAATATTCCATTAGAGTTGTATTATTTTCTCTGAAAATAATTTCTAGTTTTCTTTCCCATCTGACATTCTTTGCACATAGTGTTAGTAGGCTTCACTATCTTAGGAATATCTCTGACCGCTTGACAAGAACTTATCTTTTCAATATTATCAAACTTCACATGACACAACCGCCTATGCCATAACCAACTTACATCAATTTGAGCAATCAAGCAACTTTCACTAGCATTACTCAACTGAAAGATATTACCTTTTTTCTTTGTACCCGAGGCAATTACTTTTCTTGTGTTTCCCAGTATCTTGCACTTACCATCCTTGAATTACAGATTGTATCCTTTGTCTACCATCTGTCCAACACTCAAAAAATTATGCTTTAAGCCTTCTACATAAACAAAATTATCAGTATTATTATTACCGCCAAAAGAAATAGTACCTCTACCACGAATCACACCAGAAGTGTTGTCTCCAAATCTTACAATGCCACCATCGTAATTCTCCAAGCTAAAAAACTTATTTTTCTCACCAATCATGTGATGTGAACATCCACTATCAATCACCCATTCATCCTTTTCTTCAACTTTGGCTGCAATAGCTTTCTCAACATTCACATTACTAGCAGATTCAGTGGACACTTGAATATTCTCTTTGATAGCAATAAATACCCATTTGTCTTCATTTCTAGTTTATTTATCAGATTCATCATCGGTAACACCTTCTTCAGCATAATAGTATTTCCTATGAAATCTAGTGTCTTCAAACTTGTACTTAGAAGTTTTTTCAGGACACCTTGATGCAAAATGACCTATTTTAGTGCAGGAAAAACATTTAATAGGTAGCTTTCCTTTGTACTTACCATGGCCTCTCGATTCTCTTCTTACAATTAGTGCTTCTAGCTCTTCTAGCTCTCTTTCTTCCTCTTCAATATTTTTCATCTCATATTCATACTTAAATGTCTTCTTGGAACTTTCTCTTGTATCATATTTATTTTTCTTGGATATAGTGGCTTTAAATGCAGACTCTACTTTAAGAGTAGATTCACCAAGTTCGCTCAACTCAAAGGTTGCAATTTTTCCAATTAGAATGCCCTTTGTTATTTTATCCGAGTTCATCAATAGAATGAGCTCTCAATTTGTAGGAAGGGGGCACATATCTTAGTATCTTAGCAACAATTTCTTCATCATCCAAGATACCAATGACACATCTGATGCTCATCACCAGTTCATTTATCTTCTGATAGAAAGAGTAGATGCTCTCATCTTCACTCATCTTCATGTCCTCCCATTTTCCTTTTAGACTTTGTAGCTTAGAAATTTTTACAAGTGGGTCTCCTTCATACAATAACTCTAGCTTTTTCCAAATCTCATGTGCAGTCTTTAGACCCATCACATTTGACATTTTAGAATCTGTCAAGGAACTCACCAATGCTTCAATAGCTCTTGTATTAATTTCAGCTTCTTTGATCTCATCAGCAGTAGAAGGACCATTCTAAGGAATAGTATATGTATCTTTTGTAATCTTCCAAAAGGGTTCACCAATGCACTTCAAATTACATTTCATTCTAAATTTCCACATGGTGTAGTTTGTACCATCGAATCTCAGACTATCCTTCTTGTAATATTCCATCACGAATCACCTCAAGTTGTTAATATTCACCTTCAGTAGAACTAGTTGTGATACCAATTGTTGGAAAAACAAGAAGATACAACTAAGAGGGGGGGGGGGTTGAATCAGTTGTCACTGAATTTACAACTTTCATCAAACTATTAACCTTTAATTCCAAATCTGATGATTAACATTGAAAGCAAGAAGTACACAACACATCAGAAACACATAACACCAATATTTTTGCATGGAAACCCTGTTAAGGGAGAAAACCACAGTGGAGGTTAATCCAAAATTATACCCTATTAAAAGTATCATGAAAAATGAATAAGGAATACACTTGCATTCAAGCACACTGCCTAGATCTCACTGCTCAAATAAAATACAATCAAATTAAAATCATCTGAGTGGAATGAACTGAGAAATTAGCTTCTACAAAAGCTTGATGACAATTCTGATTAGGCACATACACTCTGCTTAATCTTCTTTCATATTCTGCTCTACTTTTGAATGATTTATCTTTATTCACATGTGTTTCACACATACACACCGAGCACACACACTACACTCTCTACTCACACTTCTTTCTTCTTTTCATACCACAAAATAACCTTTCTTATCTATCTGCTACATGGATTTACATCAACTCTGCCAGTCATAAATAATAGATGAATTACAACTATTGGCCTCAATACATGAATAAATATTTATGCGCACCAACACAAGTCGGTTAAAAAAAATATAGGACCCAAACCAACATCCTTGAATACACAAAACAACAAGAAATTAATCCATAATGATGTGCAACACGCTACTACCATCATGTCGACCAAGAACATGAAAACCCAAACATGCATCAAATTTTTTTTTGGTTGTGATTTAGAATCATCCACAAACATCACAAGAACATATGCAACAATTGGAATTACTAGAATTCCAACTTCCTCTTCTAAGAACAATTGCTACAGTACCAGAATGACTGTAGGAACACTAGAAAACTTTACTTGCATAAATCTTGATGTGTACCACTGAGACTTTCAAAAAACATACTAGATAGGTTCATAAATAAACCCATTAGCATGCAACACCTGAATATCAATGTACATAAAATTTCACCATTCTAACCTTCACAGCTTCACTAGCTGCCAGAAGATATATTTATTACAATTTTCTCAATCTCCTCGACATATACAACCTTAAGTAACATTAATACTAATACTATTGACATCAATGACAACCACATATCAACAACACAACCACAACATCCAACATAAACTACATACATAGATCCTCATCCTCATCCACATTACTTGGAGCCTTCATTTTCATATTATTTTTTTTACATCCAGTAGATTAATCCAGATAGTGAAGCAAGTCTCAAGTTGAGTACTTCCCTCAGCTAACCAAATGGTTTCCTTAACTTCTCTCTTTGGTCCTAAAGTAATTTCAACTGCAAATAAATATTTTATGTCTGAGATCTTATTGATCCATCCATATCCTTTAAAAAATCATATACTTCAGCCAATTTAGTAATTTGTGACTTAGTGGCTTCAATCCGATCTTTGATGTTCTTGGTGGAGCTTGACCACTTCAAGAAAAACTAATACAAAGCATTAATTTCATTTATACAGTCTTTAAACATGTTCAAATTTTCTTGTAATTTTTTGTGAGCATTAGCACACATTGGCACACCGATAAGATGTATCAACCCTTCTTTTATCTTCTATCTTTATAAATCAAGGCCTATTGTTCAGCCTTTTGCTCCAAGTGAGAGGAGCGATCCTTGAAAGAATCCAATTAAAATATTTAACTTTATTTTGGAGGTAAGGAATATTATATGTTTACCTTGGGTAAACCTTCCTGAATAATCTTCTCAACATCATTAATCAACCCACTCTTCTTCACATGTTATTTTAGAATTTCCTTCCTTGCATAAGCATGTAGAACATCTCCAAGTTGTAACTTATGTAGAGAATAAATACTAGATAAGTCAAATTTTCCTTCATGAGTGGGAGTCTTCAAAATTTGAGGTGTCACCATAGGTTGAAACTACATCTGTATTCCTAACAGATCTTTGAAAGAATCTAAATATGATGATCCTTGACCAATATACATAGAGGCATCATGTTTCTCAACTGTGATTCTACTTTTCTCCATTAGTTATTTAAGTATTAACAGTAGATTTAATCTAATAAATTATAGAATTAAGATAATTTAAGTTATGTAATGTTATCAAAATATGAATAATCAATGTAAACTATAAACATGTGATAATTAAATAGTTATAATAAATGGAATAATTATCTCCATATATATTAATCATATTAGCATCAAAATAATATAGACAATATTCCCAACATTATTGGATCAATGGTTTTCAATACTTATCTATAAATATATTTTGAGAATCTATTATCTGGCACTCAGAGGAATGGCTATAGATCTAGTCTCTTCACAGAAAGGAGGCACTCTTGGAGGAACTAGTTCTTGTACAAAACACCAACCTACCTCAAAGGGCCTTATGGTAGAACTACTTGCCTCAAAGGGCCTTAGGGTAAAGCCTTGGTCAGGACAATCCCGAGTGTACGTTGTACCCCAAGTTGGACACATGGTGTGTGCCCCTTCTCCAATTGCCCCCAATGTCATCCAAAGTCTCACATTTGTTGGACACTCCTTTGTACCTTCTCAATTTATCTTTTCCTTTTTCTCTTCTCTCTTGGAATATTCTCCATGCTTGAATATTTTCTATCCTTTAATGTTTCTTCCAAGTCTCACATGAATGATTTATATATCCTTTTAAGGGGTGATTTCCAAACCATCAAACCCTTTCACAAAGTTTGCCTCTAATAATTATTTAAATAAATAATTTTTCTTCCCCTTTTTAAGAGAGTTATTTTACATATTCTTTATTAATATTTCTTTTAACCAAAGGATCATAATATCCTTTATTTTTTATGTCCCTTTTAATTCTAAATGGTTATCTCATATTTTTCCTTTCTCTTGGGGAAAAAGTCACATAACATCAACTATTTTTTTCTCTGCATCCTAAATGTTTTCAAGATTGTCCCCTTTATTTTTTTCATCATTTCCTAAACTCTCTGAAGGTGGAATTTTGTGTTCTTCACCAAATATAGTGTTCCTCGGAGTAGGTACACTCACTTCACCTTGATCTTCTACACCTTGTGAGTTTGTATTCTCTAGAGGAGTTGTCTCCTCATTCTGTTTGACATTTTCATCTGTCTTATTGCCTCCAATCACATTTCCCTCAAAAAATGACACATCAAGCATATATCTAAAGTATCCAAAGGAGCTTGTTCTCTAATTATTTCATCATTCTTCAATTCTTCCAAAATTTTGTTGTAGTTTCTTCCATTTCTTTCTCCATCCTCTTTATTTCTTCTTTACCTTTACCCATTAGAATATCTATTCTTTGTTTGATTATGAATTATTGTGCTTGATATTGAGACAATTTGACCCTTTCTTCATGAAAAATATGTTGGAATAATGAGATGTCATTAATGCATTTATTAGCAACATGAGAATTTGGAATAAGCACAAGGTACATACAGTTATACATTGTTGTGTTTTCTTTCATGTCAACATTGTATCCCAGTACAAAGACTATGGTGAAGAATAGTTTAGGTGTCATGAGCATGGTTGAAGATGATTTTTAAAGAATTTTGCAAGAATTTTTGACTTGGTAAAGACAATTTTGATGAAAATTGACTAAGTGTTAATACTAGTGATTTTGTGTACAAGGGATCCGGTAAGTGGGTCCGCATTGGTTCACTATTGGAATATTTTTCTTTATGCTTCTAGTATAATTTTTTTTGCTAGTACAAGACCTTAATTCCAAAATTTTAGTTTGTTTTGGTTTCTAGTTTTGGAGTTATGAGTAACAAAAGTTTGGCTTGGCAATTTTAGACATTTTTTAGTTTAGTATATGAATTGACGAGTTTACACTTATTTGTAGATTGGTTTTTGGATTTGTGTAGTTATGGACATGTTGAAAAATGTTAGACGAGTGTTCATTCTAGTTGGCATGATGTCTTGAGGTATGCATGTTATAATTTGAGTATACAGTTGGAGAATTTTTCTATTAGGTCCTCTGCAGTGTCAACATAATAGGTTTAAAGGTATGTGAAGCTTAAATAAGTATTGTGAAGTTATGTGGGATCTATTATAGTTCCATTCCAACCTATCTAAAAGTTTTTTGATATTTTAATCTTGGCACAAAGCATGTGTGGATAGATCTTGAGCCGACAAGTTACATTTTATGTATTACATCTAATTAGGCTGACCTAATTGATGTAATGAGTGAAGCGGATATATAAGTTAGATATTATTTAGTATTCTGATGATAAGGATATGTGATAAGAGTTTTGTGAGTGTAAATTGTGTAAATATAGTGCAAATTAAAATTAGAGAAGAGTATTAAATGAGATCATTATGAAGAGTTTTGATTCTATATTCTAAGATTCAATGGAACTATATTCCAACATATTGTAGATGCATCTTATAGTAGTTCAACACTTGTCTGTGTGCCACAATATTTTTCATCTCTTTTATTTTCTCAGTGGGTAGTGACTCCACTTGGATAGTGATTCCACCTATAGTGAGAACTTCTGTAATATACTATAACCAGTTATAATATATTGTGAGCTAATCCTCATTGTGGTTTTCCCTATAAAAATCTTGGTGTTTATGTGTTATGTGATGTTGTTGGATGCTTTCATGATTTCTTTCATTACTATAATTGAATATTCTATAACTATTGGATTTTTAAATGTTTGTGGTTTAAAATAATATTGATTCACCCCCCTCTCAGTATTTCGGGTGTTCAAAAAAATAGATACACTAAACTTCTCTAAAGCTTGTTGCCTTATCTTAGCTTCTTCTACAATAGCTTCATTTTCTCTTGTTACTTAGTACATCTACTAGACTAGTAAGAATTTGATCAATGATTTCCCTTAGTGCCATATTAAAACTATTCATATACATAAATATTATCTTTTCAATTGTGGTCTTGTCAATAGGAGAAATTCCATCATAAATTACATTGATAGTAGCCTCAAGTTGTATAGGTTCATGTTCAAGTGTTTCTGAAGGAGTCTTATTTTCATTTCTTTACTTCTTTCTCTTCTACTTCTTTATATGTTTCTTCTTATTCTTGTCTTGTTCTCTTCTTTCTTCTCCTCAATACATAATATTTCATTTATTCTTTATCATCTTCCTCATTATCATCCACATTCATTAGATTAATCTTTCCCTTTTTTTATATTTGTTTAGTTCTTGGCTTCTTCCTTTCTACAGTCTTGGTTTGTGTTGGTAATTCAATAGTATCTCATCTTCTTCTAGGAGGTGTTTGAGAACATCAGGAAGTTGTGGTAATGGAAGAATCAAATCTACTTGTCCTTCTAGGATTTGGTGTACTAGTAGTGTCTTGAGATGCTTCCAAAGAACCCTCAGGAGATCCAAACATTATCTTCTCCATATTTTATGTCTTCTTAATCTTTTCTTCTACCTTATTCTCAATTTGGTTGTTGGTTATTATTGTCATGAATATTGCACTCAGATGCTAAGTTTAAATGCTCAACAATCTCATGAAACATGAAAACATCTTCAAGTCGTGGGTATGCTCATAAAGAAGATGAATCTCCAGGGTATGGGTTGGCTCCCTTATTATTTTCTAATGAATAACTGGTAATATTGAAGGTAAAGGGATAGAAGACTTTTAAATAAATAGATAAATGGAAACTTAAAATATGGTGATTCACCTAAATGGAAAATATGAGCAGCTTGATTCATAACTATCTCTCATAAAAAAAAAATTCACAAATCAAATTGAACAGTTTAATCACATAAGTATTTCACAAAAAGGCATGATAATTTATCCTTTATGAAGGAAAATAATTTTTTCACAACTTGAAGGGAAAGATAAATCTATAGCACAATCTATGACTTGTGACTAAACTTACTTCTACGTACATGCATCCATTAATGCAATATAAATTTAAAGGTTTTGAGATTTAAAACATTAAATTTGCATCCAAATCATCAACAAAGACAAAACACCTGAATATGAGAAGGCTAACACTTGATTGCAATAACAAAATTGAAAGAAACTCTACAAGTAACAATATCAAATAACCTGTAAAAGCTATTGTATATTTTTAAAACTATCAAAAGTGAGTTACAAGACCAATCTCTCTTTGGAGAATGAAAAGGCAAAGATACAAGAACTGAGGAAAAATAATAATAATTTTCTAATATATACAATATATGGCTTTAAAGAGCTAGGAGGTGGAACTAGTAGCTAACTGAAAGTGAAAATATCTCCAAATATCTCTCCCACGAGAAAAGATGAAAACCCACAAAAAGGGGAGTCAAACTGATGTAAACTAGGCTCAAAAAATTGCAAACTCAATCTGCATGATGGTTGACCCAAAAAGGCTCTACCAACTAAAAATGAAGCTTAAAATCCCTATTGAACTTCACATTTAACTCTGCATGATTTGAGGACTTCAAAAGCACTTTAGTTAACTACATCTCCTGATTTTGCATGAATTTAGGATTAAGGTAACTAATTTGAACAAATAATAAAGTAATCAATTATGAGTTACTTTATTAAGTGTTATGGAATTTTCTCATTTTTTGCATTTTATGAGAAATAAATAAAGTAATTTATGAATTATTACTTTATTATATGTTTACATTATGCATTTTATTTAAAATTATGCAAAATCAACAAAACCTAATAAAATGGGGTATTAGTTGCAAACAAAGTTTAAATAAAAATTAAAAACACCCTAAAAAAGGGTCATCCAATCATATGAGGATAAATGAAAAAGAAAACCCTAAACTCAAAAGTATGCGGCCTCATACTTTGAATTTTCATTTTGCATTGTTTTTTTTAAAACTTAAAAGTTTCTCTATTGCGTCGCCACTATTAGGGTTCCACTAAAGCTTTGTAGGGGATTGAATGGTGATTGGGAGATTATTCTAAAGCTAACTTGAGATTTTATGGAGTCCTCTTTTGCAGTTATGTGTTGCGACTGCATGGTAAGTTGCCTTCTTTGCAAGAAACTCTTTGAAAGTTGTTCTTTATTTGCCACATTGTGATAGATGGACGAAAGCATTGGGAGTCTATTATTTTTTTCTACAAGAAAATACTCATTATCTATGTATGAAAAGCTCCTTATTCTTTAGGTCGTGGATTCATACTATTGTTTCCATGCATTTTTATTTTTCAATCTTATAGCAAAAAGTGATAAAAGGCACTTAATATCTTTGTGTGTTATTTTTGATGTTTCCTTTGTGCATTTTTGAAACATATTTCCCCACTTCTGTGGCAACTTAATCTAACTATTTTGTAGTTTTCCTTCATGAGAGGTCGTGGTTTCTTGAAAACTCGGGGTTTTCTTGAGCTTTGTATGCTTAAGGATTTAGAAACCCTAGGCCAAGATTTACCTTCACTTCTGGGTAAAAAGAAAACAAAACTTTTAAAAAATAAATTGAGGGTTTGATTCAAAGCCCTAGCTCCATCTTTCTCTTTTTGGGTTCCATTTACTTCATATGTAGTAGGTCACAGTTTCAATATTTGAAATGGAGGATTTAAGGGAAAACTTCTTTCTTCATTCTGTTGGGATAAAACTCGAGGTTTTCCTCTTCTTTATTTTTCTAGGATGCAACTTCTTCTTTGTGTTTTTTTCTTCTTTTCTGAAAATAGAAGATTAAATAACCCTTTTGCTCTGCTGGTTTTGAGCACCTTTCATGCTTTCCCTTTAAGGCCATGGTCGTGGCTATATTCCTGGACTTCAAGCTCACTAAGACTGGGCACTATTGGAAATGAATATATGACACCTGGTTGTCTTCCTTTTGGCTATGTATCTCTCTTTAAGACTTTATTAAGCATTTCTCCTTCATGGAATGTTTCTTTTGTTTTTTCTCTCACAAATATTTTGAACCTTGCTTTGTATATTTCTTGGTATTGGAACCTTGATTTGTAATCCCCGAATAGTCCTCTATAACATTTAGAAATGTCATGAAATTAATAAAATGAAACACCAAAGACATGGATAAAAAATAATAGGATGAACGTTATACAAACTAGATATCTCCATTGGAGGCATAACATGAAATGAAATGATAAATTTTCTATTCAAACTCCTACTGAAAGTGTGAGGCACCTTATCATTGAGGATTTGATAGTTGTGTTTTATCCCTTTTGACTTATCACTAAGAATACCTCTCTTTTGTTCCTAATAGTGAATCTAGTTCACTACTCCCTCCTAATCCTTTACTTCCATGAGTCCATGTTAATGGAAAAAAATCTCATTTGAGCTATTGGGAAGCTACAAGTACTCCATATTCATCCCTCACAAGTTATTTTCCCTCTTTTACAAATAAGCTTTGATAACATTCTTTTTAAAGTGCTAGATTTTGGTAGAAGCTAGTATTTTATCTCATGAAAGGAAAAGAGATCTCATGGAATATGAAAACTTTGTTCTTTGTTTTCCTTATTTTTGCATGATATTCCCTCAATGTGCATTGATATTTTCTTTGAAAAATTCATTCAAACTATAACACTTCCTTTTCCTTTTCATGGCTATGGTTATTAATACTTATCTATTCCTTCTCTTGGCTAATAATGGTGAAGTGATGGTTCAATTATCTCTTTGTATTAAAAATGATGAACTTGTTGTGTCTAATCAGAGGAAATAATACTTTTTATGTATGCTATTTTGATGAGGGATCTGTATGTTTGTTCGATTGTGTGACAATATTTTCCATGATTGTACACTTGATTTCTGTGATTGTCTCTCTTTATCATGAATATCAATGTCTTTTGGCTGTCCTCAATGCATATAAAATTACCCTTTAAAAATTATCCATGACTTTCGTCAAAGTATGTGTTTTCTCCTTTAACGCTTGATGGTTGCCCTGTTGTAGCGATTGTTCTTAAAGCACTAAATGGCATTGTTCCCTCCATTTCTTAATCACTGCTTCTTTAATGAATATATTCCATTGTGCCTAGTGAACTTATGTTGAATTCAATGTGTATCTTTTGTTACTTTCAATACATAATGGTTGTCATCAATGCATTAGCTATCTCATTTGTTTGAAATAATGCTCACGGTATTTATGCATTATTCAATATCATAACAGTATCTTGGCATGTATACTTTCTGAACATAATGCATCCATCAATAGATGGTATTCTTTCTTAGAAACCTTTAGTGACTGTCATAATTATAGTCACTTTCATTAATTGAAATACACTCCAAATCCCTCTTAAAATCCAAGAGGGCATCATGTTGAGCTCAAACCCTTTTGGGAGCCACATTTCTCTCCACATGTTGAAATATTAAAAGATATGAATCATGAAATAAAATATGAACCTGTACCTACACAATGAGCAAACAATTAGAAAAAATAGTGAATTTCAATGCTCTTTCTTATGATTTGACTCTCATTTGGTGATCTGATTTGGATCTTTTGCATTTATCTAATAATGGCTCAATTTATTTAATGCATCATAGCTATAATTTATATGTCTATTGATGAAACATATGATGAGATTTCATGTCTTGATCTCTAAAAAAATATTTCAATCAATTGCAGGTACATCTAGAGATTGGGAAGGAGAGGAGCTGAGGATAGAAGGGTCAAGATGAAGATAGAAGGACCAACATCTACATAATCCATTATGGAAATGAACGATATGATCTCTTTTCATATGTTTTTTCTTTACTTTATCTTCAGATGTATAGCTTGCATACATTGTTCTATTAATTCAATTCAGTCATTCCCACGGCTTGTGTGGGATATGTAAGCATTCATTTGATCTCAATGTATGAAACAACAACATTGTATAGATTTTCACTTCAACATGAATGAAATACAAAAATATCATGTAATTTGTATAATCTCTTTCTGTTGTAAAATATTGCATAATAAAAATTGAATTCCACTTGAAACTTAACATGCAATTCATGGATTTGAATTTTTTTATTGAAGTACCTTTCACCTTAGAGTAACAACTATTTCAACTCTACCAAATTGAGTTTTAGGTGAAATTTTGGTAATAATTATCTCATCATATGTGTCAAACCTTTCAACAAAAGTATCTATAGGTTTATTGAGAAAAATGTCAACATATGCAATCTAATCAAATCCAAAGACCTCATAGGGAAACTTTTTTATCCATGAGGTTCTTGGTTCAACAACCTCCATATAACAATTATCTTTATCCACCATGAAAGTTATTTCATTCTTATACCTCTCCACAACTTATGAGTGTATCCTATCTCTCTTCTACATTTCATTTTGAAATGTTTTGAGGAAACCCTAGAACATTGTGTCACACTATTTAGTATCTAGAAAGCTACACATGTGATCTCAAATCTGATGTTCAATAGGAATATTCTTTCTCCAGACTATATTCTTCAGCCCAAGAATTTTTTCATGAAATAAAACATAAGACATATGATCAAGGTGCCATAATAAAATGTGTAGCGTGAATCCTTAGTTTTCTACAAATTTTTCAACAATTTTGATAGGCCAAAACTGGGGTAAAGAATAAACTAGACTCAACTCGGTCTAAATGTCAATCTGAGGATCGTAAACTCATGAAAGGTGTCATGGCTATCTGCACAAGGGTTGAAAGTCATGAGGTGAGTGGGGATGAAAATGCATTCCAAAACTCAATCAATTACCTAAGTTGAAAAGAATATTAATGTTTCTAGTTTTTGTGTGATAGGAATTGCTACAAAAATTATCACTTGTTCTATAGTATTTTTGTGACAGGAATAACAAAAATTGCGACAGGGAATGTGTAGAAATTATGAAAGTAAATTTTGAAATAGAAACTTAATCAAAAAATATCAGATATGAAAAACATAGCAATTAATTTTGCGGCCTCAAATAATTAATACATAGAATTTATTAACACACATCAAATGCAAAAATGTAAGCAACTAATAACACATGAAAATATACTTTGAAAAAAATAAATAAATATTTACACTTCATCGACAATTGAAGAGTGGGTGCCCTTCCTCCTAGTCAATCAATGAATATGGAACTCACGAAATTTCTGAAAGGAACTTCAAAATGTTCCTTTCAATAATTATATTGAATGTATTTTCTTCCTTTTTCTAGCTAAGTTGATATTTCATTGTTGCCCTTGGGTATGATTTTACTATGCTATATTGAAATTTTCATTTTCTTGGGTCTTAGGTTCTTCATCCTGTCTGGGTTTGATGTCTTTTGCCTCTATCACAAAATTCTCCAAGTTCCTAACCTCTTGTTGCAATATCTTTAAGTTTTCTAACCTAAGTCACTAGCGTCCAATGTTTCTTAACCTTGTCGCTGGGTTCATGAGTTTCCTAACCACCAGATGGTCTGACTTGGTCCATTTTTTTAGCGTTGAGTGTGTTGGTGAGATAGTATATCTTGCGTAGTCGAAAAGTTGAAATTTTTTGTAACCTCGCAACTCCCGACTTTGGTTCTAAAGTTTCAATATTTTGCGATGGGGCAAAATAGTGTTTTCTGCTTCTTTTGAAGCACCACCAATTCATTTAAAGATGTGTATAGTATAGCCTTGAGATGTCTTGTCGAGGGTCTTCAAAAAGTCTGTAAATATTTGGGTTTCTTTTACCGAGGATTAAAATAAAGTACCATATTAATGCAGCACCAAATTTACATCTTATCTATGACATAACTTGAAGTGGCATAATTTTTGCTAAGTTTTTCAGTTGCATTTCCTTCTTCTGCAACTACTTCCCCTACTATATGTATGTTTCTTTATGTGCTAAGAGCTCATGCAGTCTAGAATTGGAAATTTTTGGCTTGGTGTAAGAGATAATGAGCTCAAACCTTTTAAGTTGGAAGGATTTTAGGCATGTCTCAAGAGTAATAAAAGGTTTGAGGTGGATGTAAAGCTATTGGGAAGTGGGCTAGCTCATGCCGAAGGATTTCCAAAAGTTGTGCTAAGTGTGGACCTGATAGGTACATGTGTGAGAAGATACATTCTAGAAACGCGAGAGAAAATCCGCGCACGGGACCATAATTGCAAAGATTTCTCTTGAACCTATGTCCTACGTGCTAAAGATTCCAATAAGGGAACTTGTGGAAGATATGTATGTGTCCATGGCTAGTGAACTCTTCATAATGAATGAAGATTGGTGTAGAAACTCCATGGCCAAAACCTGGTTGAAGTCAGAAAAGAAAGGTAAGTCACAACTGTTGACAAAACTTAAAAGAATGCATTTCAAAGAGGAAATTGCAGATGCTATTGATTTATTGCATCATTTTGTTGGAAGCACGCAAATTGAGTCATTTGAGGATTAGATGTTCTGGTTTATCTTCACAATCTGTGATGAGAATATTTTTATTAACTAGGCTAAAATTATTTTATTCTATTTGAATAAGAAATTAATTAATTTCCATAAGATTGCTACTTTTCATATGTGTTCCTACTTGATATACATTGTAGCTAGTCAAAGGTATTTCTAGCCTAGGTTGGAATCGCAAGGACCCCCAACTCCAGACATGCATGTGTATAAATTATATCTATAGTTCACTAAGCCATTTGGGATTGGGGATTTTTTTCGTGTTAATGATGCCTTTTTAATGGAGGTTGTGAGGAAGCTAGATGGAAACCCAAAAATACATTTTTATCCTAAATAAGTTTCTCTTGTATCAAAATTTGGGAGTTTCTATGTTCAATTTGATAAATTTTTCTATCTAAGAATAGGTGGTTTTGAGAAATCCCCATTGAAATTATGTCGGTATCTTGAAGATTTACTAGTGTTCCATGAAGTTTGTCAGAAAAAAACCACAATTAATATTAAGTATGCAAGCATGGGGAAAAGAGGGTATGTATTCCCATTGAAGACCCCTTATTTTGTGTGCAAAACTAATCAGATGGCTAGGGGAGCTAAGGAAGTCCTTAAAGAATATAATCTCCAATATCTGTCTATGAGAGCCAAGTTTGATAGTAAAGGTTTTATGAAGCAGAATTTGTACAGAGAGAATTCATATTAACACCACCTGTCTATCGAGGATTTTGGGGAAGATTGTATTGATGATAATGAAGATCTAAGAAGGGATTATATGAGACTAACTTTGAAGCAAATACAGGTCTTTGGTCTTTCATTTCAAATTCTTGAAGATGCGACTGAGGATTCGATGGTTGTGGATCCCGAATATGAAAAATTTCCTAATAAATCTCACCCTAAGGTTGATTAGAACAAGAATGAGGTTTTTGATATGAAAGTGCATGCTACTCCAATCCTTAAAATAACTCAAGACTGGTTGGATGGAAAATGGTGGCAAGTTGTTGGCCCTACTTAGGAGCCTAGGTCATCATAAAAGAATGAATAGGGGTCTACACAAATGTTTGGTGTGAATGTATCATCAAGGAGACCAACTGCTAGGTCTTCTAGTGAAAATTCAAAGCCAGGAGGTGTGACGCAAAGCTAGAAGAAGAAGCTAAGTTGAAGTCAATTTGTGAACAAGACAATATGCCCTCTTCAATCCCTAAAAAGAAATCTATTCAAGTGAAACCTATGCCTACAGATTCCAAAGATATTTTCTATCAGATTGTCAAAGATAATACCTTCCCTCCTTTGTTTGAAATGCACACATCTCCAATTAATAATTCACCAATTACTCCCAGTAACCCTCATGAAAATACTAGTGGAAATAAATATTTTGGTGTAGTAACAACCTCCCTAGGATGGTTTAAGAAGGAAGTAAAGAAGAAGAGAAAGTATACTCCTACAATGATAGTTGAATTAGATATAGTTGTGAAGTTGCTATAGGGTTCTTCAAAACCTAAGAAATCCAAGAGGATGTCAAGGATGTTGAGTGATGCCACTTTTGGAAATCAAGTGTTAGAAATTGTCAGCCATGTGAAGGATTTAGGTGATAATGAAATAACAGAGGTAAACTATAAGATTACACATGTTGATATGGGGCCTCCAACACTTGAAGGTGATGTATATCATGCCAACTATTCAGTTAATGCATTGATTAAGAGAGTGAAGGAAGAGAGGAAAGAGAAGGTGGAGCTACAATCTCAAGTCCTTTCTCTGGGTAACTTTATCTCTTCCATGGTAACTCCTCTGGCACCCAATGGAGCCTCAAGATATTAGGTAGATGGTATTTATATTATTTCCATACAACAAATTAAAAATAATGAGTTACTCCAGAGCGGTCAATGAGTGGATGATAATATGTCTCAGGAAGCTATCTTCTTTATCAGTAAATACATACTCTTTTACAATCAAGTTGCTAACAAGAGGAAGGAATTAGTGGTAGAACTTCAACAAGTTATAAAAGATCAAACCAACCTCTATGTTCTCTCTTAGGAAGTGAAAGAGTTAATTTCTATGGATTGGGCAACATTAATTGGTGAGAAAATTGTGAATGATCCTAAAGAGCTAGACTCTTCCTGGTTTGATTCACTAGAGTAAAAACTGAATATGTATGATAATATGGTGAGAGAAATTAATATTACACTTGAAAAGTACTTTGAAATGTTAGTGGAAATTAAAGATAGTTGTCATAATCTGGATGTGGAAATTACTGATGAGTTTGAAGAAAGGATTTTAGATATAAAGGAGGTCTCTTTGAAATTTAGAGAGACATTCAATAAGGAAATATTTGATCTTACCACAGTGACATGGGAATCCTTCTCTAATCTCGGTAAGTTGCAAATTCATCTAAATTCTTATAAATCTAAAGAGAATAGAAGATCTGAGACATTGTTCAAGTTTGATATTGCTTTTGCCAAATGGAGAACTAGATTACACATTAATACAATGTCTGGGAGCAAAGATATATTTGCAATTGTCACCAGATATCGTGATTATAGGTCCAGGATGAAAATACAAGAAAAATTGTTGGAGCAAGAAGCGATTGAATTTTCGGAAGACGAAGGCGATGAAATAGAAAGACATGATGCATAGTTATTTTTAGCATTTCATGATACTTCTTTTAATTTTGGCTCTTTTAAGATAAAAAATATTTTAATTATGGGGTATAGTTGTTCTCAAGAAACTGTTAACAAAGATAATTGGTTTATGCTTTAAATATGGGCTTTGCCGATGCAGTTAAGATATTTTGGGAAAAACATTGGTTTTCCTCATTAGAGAAACTCTTTATGTTTTTCAAGTTTTTGTAGTTGTCTCTCAATATAGAAAACTCATATGGTGAAGTTTATGCAGACATAATGTTTATTTTGTGGTGTATGGATTTATTTTGTTTATCTTGGATATGTTGCCAGTGATTATCTATGTTGATGTTGTGGATGTTTAATAGATTGTGTTGCTATTGGATTTTCATCTTTGAATGAATGTTTATAGAAAAAGTTTAAGTTCACTTGAAGATTTTTTATTAGTTCTGAAAGCGATTCAAGTCTTTGTACTTTTGGTTTATACTTAGATAATTATATTCCTTTCAAAGCTTTATGGTTAAAAGCAACACCTTTCTTTGATTTCTAGTCAAAAGCATTCTGAATTTCTATTCATTGAATATCTTAGAAGGTAGCTACCACCTTGTACAATAAAAAAATAAACGGTATGAAATTTCATGATATCGGTTCAACTATTGTTACATTTGTCATATTTGTGGGTGTTAGAATATAGAGTTAGGTGACAAATATATTAACCAACAAATTTTTGTCAACTTCGTTGGGGACGAACTAAAAGAATTTGTATCATGAGTTGATTTATGATTGTTAGTCATGGTTCTTCAAAGGCATAATGCTCCTATTCTCCAACACAACGTAGAATGGTTGATTAGCAATCAAGAGGATATAGTTATTGGTCTTTGACTTGTTGCTTGGAAGAAAAGAAGAACCAACCTTCAATATCACCAAGTTAATGAGGTGCTAGAAGAAGAAGAAGAAATGGTGAGATTATAAGAGAGAATAATTTGTGTTTTGAGAAATTTTGAGAATGCTCGAGAAATTGTTTTTGTAGAAAATATTGCACCTATGGCCAGAGGGGTCAAAGTTCTTGTAGTGCCAATTCTAAACAACCAGCCTAGGAACCATTTGAACAATAGAAAAAATCTTCCATGAAACCATTAGCGAGTGGGAGTTGGTGACTCTGTAATTTATCTCTTTTGTTTAATTCTAGCATCTAAAAGATACACGAGGGGAGATAAAAAGAAAGGTATTACTGATGAATATTTTAGGTTACTAGAAGCAGTTAGTTTCTCATCTTTTCCACCTAGCTAAAAGGTTAAATCTACTAGTCGATCACCCTCTCCCACACCTAGCCCTAGTCCCCCCAGGGTTTCTAATACATCCTATCAAGTTCTCCTCTTGCCCGACATAGTTCTTCCATTGAAAATAAGTTTTCCTATCCCTGACCTCATTGTAATGGTTCAACCTCTACATGTCCCTTGGGGAGCGATAATAGTTCCCCTCACCTTTGGATTTGGAGCTCAGTTGCATGATTTTTCGAAGGGTGTAGGAAAAATTATATCAAAATTTAGTGGAGATGGGAAGGTTTCTCCTAAGGAACACATGCAAGCTTTCTTCGTTGTTTCTTATATCCTAGCCATACAACATGAAGATGTTTCCATGAGGATTTTTGTAGAATCTCTAATGGATGCTGCTCCAAATTGGTTTTATTCCCTCCTAAATGGTACTATTAATAATTGGGATACTTTTAGAAAAATATTTAAAAATAGATTTAAGACTGCTGAAAATGATTAGGTCCTAGTTGCCTAGTTGGGATCTATGAAGAAGGAGATTCATGAGCCAATGAGAGATTCATAGCCAAATTCAACAAATCATTCAATAGAATTTCTGCAAACATGAGCCTAGGAAATGAGTTGTTAAAGGTAATGTTTCTCAACAGCCTGCCATTGGATGTAAGCTTCAATATCAAAAGAGGATTTGCTAATGTGGAAGTTTCTCAAAAATTAGTTGTATCCATAGAAGATGATTTGATTTTTGTGATAAAATGGAAGAAAGAATTGCAGATTGGTAAGCCTTTACCCACAAATTCCATTGATCCAGTTATACAGAGATTGGTCAATGATATAATTAATCTTAAGAGGTATATGCCAAAGGGCCCTTCGTAGACACCTTATCAAGATGTCCCTATGAGAGATTATAATTATCAAGGAGCTCCCAAAAAAGCATTATCTTTGGGTGCCCCTACTCAAAGGTTGGCAATTGAAGCTACTCCTTCTTCAAGCAAGAGTAACCATTTTATTTTTTGCTTGACTTCAGATCATGATGGGGCTAGTTGTCCAAAAAGGGTTTGATTCATGTAAATGATGTCAACCAATGAAGGTGCACAAGAGCCATATGTGGAAGAGCCTGGTCCATCTCAAGACTCTAGCATGAATTTATTTTAATTTGTACCAGATTTTTCCCATAGAAGATGTATATGTAAGAGTGGATGACCCAAATTGTGCCATCTTTACCAAGGCACAACACGCAAGAGGAGAAGCATCTAGTTCATCATCAACTCCTAAATTCTTATTGACAAAACAAAACAAATCAAAGCAAAATGTATCCAAAAATACAATAATTGAGGTAACCCCTACACATTCCTTTGATTCCTCTATCAATGGTTCATTTGATATAGTTGAATCATGTAAAAATACAAAATTCCAAATTTCCCAAGCTGAATATCTATGACTTAATCCCGTAGAGTTAGACAGACTAGTCAAATACATAAAGCAGGAGTCTTTACCCTCTCAATGCAATGCACAGGTGTCCCTAGAGCATGAAGTCCCTCTGGAAGACCATGTTTGCACTAATTTTGTTAGGAAAAATTTAGTCCAACCAAATCCCCTTGCAAAACCAGAACATTTCTATGTGTCATTGTACATTGTTGGTTTTAGGTTGAGTAATTGCATTATTGATTCTGGAGCCACAGAAAATGTGATTTCGGCCTAGATAGCCAATGCCTTAGGTTTATCCTTTAAATATTCTCAGGGAAAATGTTACTCAATGGATGGTTCTCCTGTCCCTATCATAGGTTAGATCAAATATTCTCAAGTAGCCTTAGTTGCTTTCCCCAAGAAAAGATTGAAATTAACTATAGTAGTTGTTGATATTCTAGCTAGTTATGGAATGCTTTTGAGTAGAATCTTTTGTAAAGATTTGGGTGTAGAAATAAAAATGGATTGGTCTCATTCCTTAATACCATTGGAAGGGAAGAAATTGCATCTAAACCCTGAACCCAAGGCCAAGTTTACGGTTTTAAAGTCTGGTGATCCAAGAGCAGATATTTTGTTTGTTGAAATAGGTCAGGCAGTTACATGTGTGCTTCTGAAAAAAAAGGAGACTTGAACCTTATCAATCCAAATTTAATTGATGAGTTGTGGACACTTGAATTTGTGGAAGTTATACTAATGTTGGATCAGGTGCAGGGATATTTTTAATCTCACCAGATGGTTATAAGTTTCCTTTCTCTTTCAAATTAGAATTTGCTAATGCCAATAACATAGTTGAGTATGAAGCCCTATTTCTTGGTCTAAGTGTAGCTAAAGAAAAAGGTATTAAACAATTGAGAGCTATGGGAGATGTTTAATTAGTGGTGAAATAGGTCAGAAATTTTATACTATGAAAACTGGTCGGCTTAGGCATTATAGGAATAAAGTTTGGGATTGAATAGAATATTTTGATGTCTTTTCTATAGAATCATTTCCAAGAGATAAGAATACTAGATCCGAATCTCTAGTAGTCTTAGCATCATTACTCTTACTGCACCTTGATTTTGAAGATAAATCATTCCAATGAGATTTTGTACCGACCTAGTGTCCCTGTCAATGCAAGTCATTGGTAGGTATTTAATAATGATCAACAAATTATTGCATTTTTGGAGAAAGTTAAATATTTTGCTAATATTTTCTTTGAAGTCTCTCTTGAAGATTTTTTCAACATACATGATCAATATTTGAAGCAAAATAAGGAAGCTTCTATTGAATCATCTGCTAAGTTTGATAAGGTTAATATTGGTACTGAAGATGACCCCAAAATTGTATGCATTGGTAAATGTTGTTCTACTCAAGAAAAGGAGAAGTTGATCTCTTTGTTGATTAAATACAAAGATGTTTTTGTGTGGTGTTATGTTGATTTAAAGAAGTTCAAGGAGAATTGCAGAATAAGATACCATTGAAACATGGCTCTGCACCTTATAGACAGAAGCAACGGACTTACGATCCCAAAGTTGCAGAAGCTATTTTTAGTAAAATTGATAAGATTCTGAAGGCGAATATTATTTACCCTATCCATCATTCCACATGGGTATCAAATATAGTTCTTGTGAGGAAGAAAAATGGAGAGATAAGGATATGTGTTGATTTTAGGAATTTGAGTCAAGCATGTTTAAAGGATAATTATCCATTCCCTGTGATGGATCATATCTTGCAAACTATTGTTGGTTTCAAAATGATCTCTATGCTTGATGGTTTTTCTGGTTATAATCAGATAGAATTTTCCCCAAAGGATCAACATAAAACTTCTTTCACTGCCCCTATTGGTGTTTTCGCATATAATAGAATGCCTTTTGGTCTCATAAATGTAGGAGAAACATTTCAAAGAGAAATGGATTTATCATTTGGGTATTTAAGGAATAAAATGATTGTGATTTATCTGGATGACCTAATAGTGTTCTCTAAGAAGAGAGCTAATCACCTGTATGTTTTAGAAGTGATACTATAGCGATGAAGACAAGAGGGAATCTCCTTGAACCCTAAGAAATCAATTGATGCTATGACATAAGGAAAAATATTAGGTCATATTATTTCAAAATATGGGATTAAAGTAGATCCTGAGAGAGTAAAGGCGATTATGTAGCTAAGATTACCTACCAACAAGGATGGTACCAAGTCTTTCTTTGGTCAGGTGAATTTCCTAAGAAGGTTTGTGCTCAATTTTTCTAAGCTAACCAAGCCTATTTCTGATATGATGAAGAATCATCATGTGTTAAAATGGAGTGGTGAAGGGAAGTAGTCTTTTGAAGATATTAAAACTGTAATTACCAATGCTCCTACCTTGGTTCATCTTGACTTCACTAAGGATTTCATCATGTATAGATATTCCTCTGAGAATACTATGTCAACCATCTTACTGCAAAAAAATGAACAAGGTATTGAAGCTCATATCTCTTTTATGAGCACTCCTCTAAAGACGTGTGAACTTAAATACACTCCACTTGAGAAATATGCATACATTGTTGTGAAGGTGCTTAAGAGTTTCAGGTTCTACATTCTTCATTCCCATACAACTGATTTTGTTCTTGAAGCTATTGTGAAGAGTATACTCACTCAGCAAGATATTGGATGCAATAAAAGAGGGTCTTGGATAGCTAAGGTGCAAGAATCTGATTTGGATATTAAAACCACTAACCTGGTTAAGGGAAATGGTTTGCCTAAAATGATTGTTGAAAGTAAATTTGTTGAAGAGGAGAATTTTTTGTTGGTACTGTTTACAAATACAATTGATGAATGGTTTTTTAATGTCTCTTATTTTCTCACTTATGGTGATTTCCCATCACATCTGTCATCCAAGGAAAAGAGAAATTTAAAACTTAAGGCTAATAAATATGTTCTCTAGGAAGGGAATTTGTATAAGAAAGGTGTGAATGGGACTTTCTTGAGATGTGTTGACAAAGAGTAGCAAAATAAGTTTCTAGAATTCTTTCATAGTGAAGTGTGTGGTGGACATTTTATGGCTTATATAACAACTTTCAAGATCCTGTGTCATAGATTTTATTGGCTAGGTATGTTTAAATATTCTTATGAATGGGTATCCAAATGTGAGAAGTGTTTGAAATTTACTGGCAGACCACAACTTGTTGCTTTACCTTTGAAGTCTTTGGTGATAAATGAACCTTTCCAGCAATGGGGCCTAGATTTTATTGGTCTAATTAATCCAAGTTCTAGTGCAAGACATACACATATCTTGACTGCTACAAACTATTTTACCAAATGGGTTGAAGCCATTCTAGTGAAAGACACTACTACAAAAGTTGTATGTAATTTTCTGAAGGAAAACATTTTAGTAAGGTTTAGGGTGCCCAAGAAAATTATCATTGATAATGCTAGCTCATTTTCATCCGTTGAAACCACTCTCATCTATTATGATTATGGTATCATCCTTGCTCATTCATCTAATTATTACCCACAAGGAAATGGGTAGATTGATTCTAGTAATAAAAATTTGATTTCCATTATGAAGAAGTTGGTGGATGAGAACCAAAAGGGATGGCACAAAAATTTATATGATGCTATGTGGGCTGATAGAGTGATTTGAAAAAGAGCTATTTGAATATCTCCTTTTTAGTTAGTATATGGCATTGATATTACCTTACCAACACCCTTGGATATTTTAGCGCTTAATTTGCAAAAAGCCATAGAAGATGGTCAATTTTAGACTGCACTGGAAAAGAGAATTATGTATCTGAACAAGTTGGAAGAGAAAAGAGAAGTAGTTGTGGATAATATTACCAAGCATAAAGATATGGTAAAGAGGGTTTTTGATAAAAACACTAGGCAGAGAGATTTTGCAGTTGGTGATTCAGCTCTTCTTTGGGATAGAAGAAGGGAGCCAAAGGGAGCACACAAGAAATTTGATTCCCTTTGGAGAGGGCCTTTCCAGATCAAGCAAAGAATTGGTGATCATACTTTTAAATTGGCTTATTCTAATGGAAATTTTCTACCTCTTGCCTACAATGGGAAAGATCTAAAACTTCTTGAGTAATTAAGTCTTTTTGTCCCTCCTTGTACATAGTTTCCTACTTGTTTTGTCTAGTTTTTCTCCATTTTCCCAATGAATAAGGCTTCATGCCATGGTTTTCTAGATTCTCTGGGTCTTGTTAGTCATTTTCACCATTCAGAGCCAATGTTACCCTTGGGAATGATTTTACTATTATATTTGAAATTTTCATTTTCTTGGGTCTTAGGTTCATCATGTCTGGGTCTAATTTCTTTTTCCCTTGTCATAGAATTATCCAAGTTCCTAACCTCTTATCATGGTCTCTTTAAGTTTTGTAACCTAAGACACTTGTGTCCAATGTTTCCTAACCTTGTCATGGGGTTCATGAGTTTCCTAACCACCTAATGGTCTTTCATGGTCCCTTCTGTTAGTGTTGAGTGTGTTGATGAGATAGCCTATATTGTGTAGTTAGAAAGTCGGAAGTTTTTGTAACCTCACAAGTCCCGACTTTGGTTCTAAAGTTTCAATATTCCACGATGGGGTGACAGTATTTTCTGCTTCTTTCGAAGTGCCACCAATTCATTTAAATATGTGTACGATACAACCTAGAGATGTCTTGTCGAGGGTCTTCAAAAAGTGCACAAATCTTTGGGTTTCTTTTATCGAGGACTAAAATAAAGTACCATATTAATGTAGCACCAAATGCACGTCTTATCTATGACATAAATTGAGGTGGTAGAATTTTCGCTAAGTTTTTCGGCTGCATTTCCTTCTTCTGCAACTACTTCTCTTGGTATATGCATGCTTCTTTATGTTTTGAGAGCTCATGGAGTCTAGAAATGGAAATCGTTGGCTCGGCATAAGGGATACTGAGCTCAGAGGTTTTAAGTTGGAAGGATTTGGGGCACATCTAGAGAGTAACGAAAGGTCTGAGGTGGATGTAAATTTATTGTAAAGTTGGGTAGCTCATGCTGGAGGATTTCCAGAAGATGTGCCAAGTGTAGAACCGATAGGTGCATGTGCGAGAAGACACATTCTAGAAACGTGAGAGACTAAAGTCGCGAACGGGACCATAATTGCAAATATTTCTCCTAAATTTGTTTCTCGTGCATTGAAGATTCTAGAAAGGGAACCTGTGGAATACATGTATGTCACCATGGCTGGTGAATTATTTAGAATGAATGAAGACTGGTGTAGAAACTCCATGGCCAAAACCTAGTTGAAGTCAGAAAATAAAGGTAAGTCACAACTATCGACCAAACTTAAAAGAATGCATTTCAAAGAGGAAATTGTACATGTTATTGCTTTATTGCATCGTGTTGTTAGAAGCACACAAATTGAGTCATTTGAGGATTGGATGTGCCATTTCATCTTGACAATCTATGATGAGAATATTTTTATTGACTAGGTTGAAATTATTTGCTTCCATTTGAATGAGCAATTAATTAATTTCCATAAGACTGCTACTTTTCACATGTTTTCCTATCTGGTATACATTGTATCTAGTCAGAGGTCTTTCTGGCCTGGATTGGAACTGCGAGGACCCCCAACTCCAAAAATTCTCATGTATAAAATTTATCTGTAGTTCACTAAGAAATTTGTGATGGGGGATTTTTGGCATGTTAATGATGCATTTTTAATGGAGGTTGTGAGGAAGCTAGATGGAAACCCAGAGATATGTTTTTCTCTTGAATCAATTTCTCTTGTATCAATGTTTGGGAGTTTCTATGTTCAATTTGATAAATTTTCCTATCTAAGAATAGGGGGTTTTGAGAAATCCACATTGAAATTACCCCAATATCTTGAAGATTTACTAGTATTCCTGGAAGTTTGTTAGAAAATGGCCATAGTTAATATTAAGTAAGCAAGCATGGGGAAAAGAGGGTATGTCTTCCCATTGACGACCCCATCTTTTGTGTGCAAAACTAATCAAAATGGCCAGGTGAGCTGAGGAATTCCTTAAATAATATAATCTCCACTATTTGTCTATGAGAGCCAAGTTTTATAGTAAGGGTTTTGTGAAGTAGAATTTGTACGAAGGGAATTCATATCAGCACCACCCATCTATCGAGGATTTATGGTAAGATTATATTGATGAGAATGAAGTTTTGAGAAGGGATTAGATTAGACTAACTCTAAAGCAAATGCATTTCTTTGGTATTTCATTTCAAATTCCTGAAGATGTGACTAAGGATTTGGTGGTCGTGGATCTCGAATATGAAAAATTGCCTAATAAATCTCACCCTAAGGTTGATTAGAACAAGAATGATTTTTTTGATATGAAATTGCATGCTGCTCTATTTCTTAAAAGAACTCAAGACTAGTTGGATGGAAAATGGAAGCAAGTTGTTGGCCCTACTTAGGAGCCTAGGTCATCACAAAATAATGAACAGGGGTCTACACAAACATCTAGTGTGTGTGTGTATCATTAGGGAGACCAGCTACTAGGTCTTCTAGTTAAAATTCACAGTCAAGAGGTGACAGTGAGAAGCCAAAAGAAGCAGCTAAGTTGAAGTCAGTTTGTGAACAAGACAGTATGCCCTCTTCAACCCCTAAAAATAAAGCTAGTCAAGTGAAACCTATGCCTACAAATTCTGAAGCTATTTTCTAGTAGATTTTCGAAGATAATACCTTCCCTCCTTTGTTTGAAATTCCCACCTCTCTAATTTAAAATTCACCAATTACTCTTAGTAACCCTCATGAAAATACTAGTGGAAATAAAGATTTTGGTTTAGTAGTAGCCTCCCTAGGATGGTTGAAGAATGCAATAGAGAAGAAGAGAAAGTATACTGATGAAATTTGAAGTAGATACAATCACAAAGTTGTTACAGGGTTCTTCAAAACCTAAGAAATCCAAAAGGATGTCAAGGATGTTGACTGATGCTACTTCGTTAAATCAAGTGTTAGAAATTTCTGACCTCGTGAAGGAGTTAGGTGATAATTAAATAATAGAGGCAGACTAAAAGGTTATACATGTTGATATGCGACCTCCAACACTTGAAGGTGATGTATACCATGCCAACTATTCAATTAATACCTTGATTAAGAGAGTGAAGGAAGAGAGAAAAGAGAAAGTGAAGCTACATTCTCAAGTCCTTTCTCCGGGTAACTTTATATCTTCCATGGTCACTCCTTTGGAACCCAATGGAGCCTCAAGATCTCAAGTAGAGGGTATTGATATTCTTTCCATACAAAAAATTAAAAAGAATCTGAGCTACTCCAGAGCTGCCAATGATTGGATTGATAATATATCTCATGAAGCTATCTTTTTTATCAGTAAATCCATAATATTTTACACTTAGGCTACTAACAAGAGGAAGGAATTAGTGGTAGAACTTTAACAAGTTAGAAAATATCAAACCAACCTCTATGTTCTCTCTTAGGAGGCGAAGATTTAATTTATATGGATCGAGCAACATTAATTGGTGAGAAAATTGTGAATGATCCTAAAGAGTCGGACTCTTCCTGGTTTGATTCACTAGAGTGGAAACCTAATATGTATGATAATCTGGTGAGAGAAATCAATAAGACATTTGAATAGTACTTTGAAATGTTAGTAGAAATTAAAGATAGTTGTCATAATTCGGATGTGGAAATTACTGATGAGTTTGATGAAATGATTCTCGATGTGAAGGAGGTCTCTCTAAAATTCAAAGAGACATCCAATAAGGAAATATCTGATCCTACCATAGTGACATGGGAATCCTTCTCTAAGCTTAGTAGGTTGTAGATTCATCTAAATTCTTATAAATTTGAAGATAATAGAAGATCTAAGACATTGGTTGAGTCTGATATTGCTTTGGCCAAATGGAAAACCAGATTATAGATTACTACAACACCCGGGAGAAAAGATATATTTGCAATTGTCACCAGATATCGTAAATACAGGTCCAGGATTAAAATATAGGAAAATTTGATGGAGCAAGAAACGGTTGAAGTTCCAGAAGATGAAGGCAATGAAATAGAAAGAAATGATGCATAGTTATTTTTAGCATTTTGTGATACTTCTCTTAATTTTGGATCTTTTAAGTTAAAAACTATTTTAATTATAGGGTACGGTTGTTCTCAAAAAATTGTTACCAAATACAATTGGTTTATGCTTTAAATATGGGCTTTGTCAATGCAGTTAGGATCTTTTGGGAAAAACTTTGATTTTCCTCATTAGAGAAACTCTTTATGTTTTTCAAGTTTTTGTAGTTATCTCTCAATATAGAAAACTCATATGGTGAAGTTTATGCAGACATAATCTTTGTATTGTGGTGTATGGATTTATTTTTTTATCCTGGATATGTTGCTAGTGATTATCTGTGTTGATGTTGTGGACGTTTAATAGATTTTGTTGCTATCAGATGTTATCTTTGAATGATTGTTTATGGCAACAGTTTAAGTTTGGTTGATTTTTTATTGGTTCTAAAATTTATTCAAGTCTTTTTAATTTTGGTTTATACTTAGATAATGATATGCCTTTCAAAGCTTTCTGGTTAAAAGCAACACTTTTCTTTTCTTTTTGGTCAAAAGCAATCTCAATTCTATTCATTGAATATCTTAGGAGGTAGTTGCCACCTTGTAAAATAAGCAGAGAATTAGTATGAAATTTCATGATATCGGTTCAACTATTGTTACATTTTTCATCTCCATGGGCGTTAGAATATAGATTTAGGCTACAAATTTGTTAACCAAAAAAACATGAGTGTCTATATAGTTTTAATGCATAAATAGAAATAGGTTTGTAGTTTAGAAATTAGCAGATGAGATAAATTGACTAGTTAGGAAATATTTTGATGGCCTCATGGCCAACCTTTCCTCAATATATTGAACCGACTTCTTAACAATATACTAATGATACTTTTACTAATCCGATTTCCTAAAAATATAATAATCGCGCTTTGTTGTCATCATAACAATATAACAATAGTCTTTGGATTTAATGATATAGAGAGGAAATCTAGTGTTGTATAGCTGATGGTTGAGTTGTCTCAACCTATGGCACATGATTGGAGGAAGAAACAAGTGAAATTTAATTCAACCATGAAGAAAAGGAAATTGTAATAGTAAGAACGAGCCATATTCCTATGATAAGAAGTTTGTATGAAGATGATAGGAAGTCTGCATGTTGCAAGATATTTTTTCCAAAGCTAAAAAATGGTCTATGTACTATTTTGTGGATTAATATGGGAATTTTGTTTTTGATTATTCTGCTAATGGTTATGTGGTTGCAATTTTGGTTACTTGGCTTGCGTGTCATTTTTTCTCTGGGTTGTCTTGTTTGATGATTTTTTTTGGTGGTGGATGGTTTTTTTCCCAGCCTATTTCTCTGTTTGTTGTTTTGGCTTTGTAACCACAGGATCAAGGCCCTTTTTCTTGCTTACTTAATAAAAAACAACATGTATTAGTAAAGATAATCAATAATTATTTTTCATATTTTTATCCCAAAACTATATTAAATATCACTCATATATTTAATCATATGCATCATAAAATGGTAAAATGTTATGATAAAATATGGAAATAGGATATGGGGATGGGATTGAAGGCATATGAAAAATACTAAAGTGGGACATAAATGGCTCACATCATTCCTCCAACTTAACATATTGCACATCCTTGTGCAATCTTCATTACTAAGAGGGATTTATTTGAACTAGCAGCCTTTGGATTATTTAATTTTCACCTTCTTCACCCTTGACTATTATATCTCATCACATTTTCTTTCAATTTTTCTATTAGCTCCTTTTCATAGCAACCTCCTGCAACTTTTTTTCTCATATTTTTTTTTTTTTTCATTTTCCATTCTTTCCATATATAGTATTATTCTTTGGTATACTATATATAGGAGGTAGTATAAAATATTATTTCAACATTCATGAGCTATCTAAAATAGGTAAAATAATGAGCAATGTGAATGATTATGGATAGTAAAAATAATGGATACTATGACTATGATGGAATAATGAAGGATAATAGGTGGAAAGATAGGTAATGAAGATGGTGGACCTCCCCCCAACTTAAAGGGTTGACTATCCTCAGGAAACAATGAGAAGATAGGTAGGAATGTTGCTTATATGATTAAACAATAAGGAATATTAATAAAGTTAAAAGACAAAATAAGGAAAAAAAAAATGAATTTTTTTACCAACTTGCATGTCCATTTATGCCAAGGTCTAGTATCCAAAGTAGCGCAACAACTGTGAATCTCCAAAAAATAAGGAACCAAAAATGGTGACAAGTACTGCCACACATCAAATATTGCCATTGCACTAAAGCATGATGGATCATACAGATGGAACCGATTTTGTTTACACTTTTTCTAACACCTTAACTAAATGTGTAGCTTGTGCTATAGGAGATCAAAGTGATGTTGAACATGATAAATTAGAGCACATCCACATGAGTGAACAATAAGAGGTGCTAGAGGAACACAAAAACCCATTAAAGCAAAATAGTGTACCTACAAAATGATTAGCCCATAGAAAGAGCACAAATTATTGCTTTTTTTCAATTTTTTTGTTTTTCCCTTTTTTCCCTTTTTCTAATTTTGATAACTACAAGTGACCGTTGGTAAGCTAGTTTTCAATCACTTACCACTTAGTGGTGTTGTGAAAACAATTTTCACCACTAAGAATTTTATTCAACTACAATTCGCCAGAAACTAGTTTTCAAATTGTAGTTGTCTAACAATGCTCAAAGGTTTTCATTGTTATAATTTATTGCTATTTTTTTTTTTTCTTTTTTTTCCTTTTTTTTTCTCTTTATTATTATTATTTTTTTCTGATAACCTACATATAATGACCAAATAAAATGAAACTCTCATATGGATGATGAAATGATACCATCCAAATCCTAGAGTTCCATCTAAATCCCTTTAATAGAAGTAACTGTGAAAATCAATTTCTTGTAATACTTGAAAGGATGACCAATAATAACCTAAGCACAATTTGGAACATAGAACCATCGCTACAAACAATATTGATCTCATTTAGCTCATCCCACTATATTTGTAATGTGATTGGAGAACTTTGGAATACATGCCTAGTCACTTGGTTGAAAGAATTACATACAATGAATACAATCTTTGGAAGACATACTACTTTGTGATGACCAACTTGAAAAAAATCATATCAGTATATCATGAAGCTATGCTATCTTATCCTTTTAAGAATGAGAGATTTCTATAACTATTTTCAAAGTTGTATTAAAAATTTTAGTTTCAAATAATACAAATTCCTTACCAAAGATAAGGTTGTGTAGGGAAAAAATAATTGTAGTCTCTCAACTTGTCAAATGTGTCCACACAACTTTAGGTAGGTGGATACTCGTCTCAGAGTGTGAGGATCTGCATTAGAATATATTCAAGCTCCTTGATCATATCTTCAAGTTGCCTCTGGATGTGTATCTCAAGAAACAAGTACCTCAAGATTCATGGATCTCATAGACCAAGTTGCATATTGTCTTCCACATGGTCTGACATCAAGGATGGTGCAAAATAGAACTTTTATCCCTAAATGTTGAACACTTTTCCCAAGAATTCTCTTGTTATTTCCAAGAGTGAAGCACAAGGAAACTACTTGTTCACCATACAACTAGCAAGGCCAAAAATGTGTTTTTAGATGCTCATGTAGAGAACCAACATCAACTGGTACTAGTGAAAAAGTGTTAGATAACCCAAAGAAGAAAACCTACAACCATATTCTCATGACCAAGCATATCAAGTATAGTAATGTTAAATTTTCACAATATCATCCATTAATAACTCTTTCATTATGAGTGATTTATCATTATAAAATGGAGGGTAGAGTTATTAAAATAAATACTTGAAAAAATGGATGGATAAATTCTATTAAAATGAATGCTTGTGTAGAATCAGTTCCAATTGACACAAGAATACATACCTTGATTTTGTCCAAAGCTCACATATGTGGTTTTATTATTGGCACCAAAGAAACAATCAAGGAAGGCTTTATTAGAAATGACCCAAATATTTTCAAAAATTCAATGGACTCCCCTCCCCAACTTAATTTCATACTATAATTTAATCTTGCAGCTATTATGATAGTCCAAAGAAGAAATATAGTGACATATTTAATAATACCTTGTTCAATGAAAATCATCTATTGTAGCATGTTCGGTACAGTCATTAATGCATTCAAACCCATCTATATGTGCTTAATTAATTAATTATTGGTGGACTTAAATCAATAAGTGAGTGAGGAATACCCATTTTGACCATAGGTCACCAAAGATCTAGATGTTTGAATATAAAACATTTAGAAATGATAGATCTTGTAGGATGTCATTGCGTATTTCACAAAAATCATGAATGATTAACGTATACAATAGATCACATTTTAGTGCATGATTACTTTCAACACACATATTTATCATTTCAATGATGAAATCATATTGAATTGTTTCCTTTTGTGTGTGAATTATTTCTAAAATTTGTGATCCATTAAGTAGATATGAAGAACCAAAGTGATTATCTTTTACTTGATCAGATTGTTCCTCAAATTCAATTATACAAAAATCACATCCATTAGTTGTTTTGAAAAAATTCAATTGTGATTCACCAATTTTAAGCACATTAATAAAATGGAAAGGATTATTGAAATTTCATCATTATATGCAGTTTGAACCACCTTATTAGGTAATGTTTTATTAGGCATTGTAATTTCCCCTGATGGATATGTTGGAGTGGATGGTGAATAACATGAATGGGATAATGAAAATGGGAAAATTTATGTTGGATATAGAGTGGGCAGTAATAGAGAGGATGGATATTGTGGAGATGGTAAGATATAAGATTGATATGGTGGAGATGGTAATATATGTGATGGGTATTGTCGTTGTTGTGAGAATTCATTATCCCATTCTTGGTAGGATGTGGATTGTTTCCATTCACCATACATACTAGATGGAGAAGAATTTTGTGAAGAAACATATTGCCTTTCAAATCCAATAGAATTATAAGACATTTTAAAATCATTGAGAATACCTTGATCTTTCCAATTTGATGTGTGAAGTTGTCCTTGAGTTACAAAGAATAATTTTTCACCTCCATTTTTGTTGTGTTGAGGCTCACTTATAACAACTATCTCCTTCACCACATCCTCTTGAACAGTTTGGAATGTGCACTCAGCTTCTTCC
Source organism: Sequoiadendron giganteum (assembly GCA_007115665.2). Taxonomy (NCBI): domain Eukaryota; kingdom Viridiplantae; phylum Streptophyta; class Pinopsida; order Cupressales; family Cupressaceae; genus Sequoiadendron; species Sequoiadendron giganteum. The sequence continues at coordinate 399,814,618 of CM021106.1, forward strand.
TTGCAACAATCAGAACAAAAAATGGTCAAATCTTCATTTTGAAAATTCCATTGTCCTGAAAAATTCATCAATTATTCATTATTGCTCAATTATAGGAATAAAATTTGTATATGTTTTTGAAAATGGTAATTGAATATCATGACAAGATAAGTTGAATTCTTTAGGTAGAGGGGATATAAAAACATCACCTTGTGTCAACACAATTTCCCCACCAGTTTCTTCTTTTGTTTTTAAATTTGAAAGTGGGGTCTGGGGGCGACAGCCCCCAACAAGGTCAAGGGGTAACATGGAAATAAAACTCGGATAATTATTTCCATACATGAAAATAAAACACAAAAAACTTAATTAATAAATATTAGATACAAAAACCATAGCAATTAATTCTTCAACATAGAAATAAAAATAAGATAATTAATACATGTAATTTATTAACACACATCAAACGCAAAAATGTAAGCAACTAAAATCATAACACATGAAAATATACTTTGCAGAAAATAAATAAATATTTACACTTTAGAATTTTCATTTTTGAAGCATTTTTCCTTGAAAAGTGATGTGTTTGAACTACTTTGAAAATGCAAAAAAAATATTTTTTTATGTTGTTTCTTCAAACTTACTTCTTGCCTATCAATTAACTCACAATAGCTAGTGTTGATATATGAAAGGTTTCAACTTCTAATATCTACCTACAAACTCAGACCATGCATCTCTATGATTTAAACAATGCAAAATAGGAGTAATCACCTAGGCACGATTGGCAAGTGCGCAAGCTTTCATCCCAATACATTGGTCCTAACTCATCTCACTAAGCTAACAAGCCTTTGACACCTCTCCTCGGCAACAACACCAAAATGATAGGCCAAAACTGGGGTAAAGAATAAACTGGACTCAACTCGATCTAAATATCAATCTGAGGATCATAAACTCAGGATGAAAGGTGTTGTGGATATTTGCAAAAGTTCTGAAAGTTGTGAGGTGAGTGGGGATGAAAATGCATTCCTAAACTCAATTAATTACCTAAGCTAAAAAGCAGATTAATGTTTCTATTTTTTTTGTGATAGGAACTACTACAAAAAGTGTCACTGGTTTTGCAGTATTTCTATGATAGGAATAACATAAATTGCAAGAAGAACTATGCATAAATTATGATAGTAAATTCTGAAACAAAAAATTAATCAACAAACAGTAGATACGAAAACCATATCAATTAATTCTACAACATGGAAATAAAACTCAAATAATTAATACATGGAATTTATTAACACACATCAAACACAAAAATGTAAGCAACTAAAATCATGACACATGAAAATATACTTTACAGAAAATAAATAAATATTTACACTTCATCGATGGTTGAAGAGTGGGTGCCCTTCCTTTCAATCAATCGATGAATTGGACTCACAAAATTTTTGAAAGGAACTTCAAAACATTTCTTTCAATAATTATATTGAGTGTATTTTCTTCCTCTTTTCTAGCTAAGTTGATATTACATACGAGTGTTTATATAGTTTTAATGCATGAACAAAAATAGGTTTGTAGTTTAAAATTTAATGGTTGAGGTAAATCAAGTAGCTAGGAAATATTTTGATGGCCTCGTGGCTAACCTTTCCTCACTGACTGAACCAATTTCTTAACAATACACTAATGATTCTCTTACTAAATTGATTTCCTAACAATATAATAATCATGCTTTGCTATCATCATAACAATAGTCTTTAGATTTAATGATGTAGAGAGGAAATCTAGTGTTGTTTAGCTAATGGTTGAGTTGTCTCAACCTGTGGCACACGACTGGATGAATAAACAAGTGAAACTGACTTTAACCATGTAGAAAAGGAAACTACAACAATAAGCACAAGCCATATTCTTGTGAAGAAGGTGGAAGGAAGTCTGTATGAAGATGATAAGAAGTTTTCATGCTACAAGATATTTTTTCCAAAGCTTAAAATAACATATATTAGTAAAGATAATCAATAATTATTTTTCATATTTTTATCCCAAAACTATATTAAATATCGCTCATATATATTTAATCATATGCAGTGTAAAATGGTAAAATGTTATGATAAAATATGAAAATGGGATATGGGGATGGGATTGAAGGCATATGAAAAAGGCTAAAATGTGGCATAAAATGGGACATAAATGGCTCTCATCAAATTGCTGCCACAAAATCTCACCCAAAGGTCATAATATTTTCCTTCCTTCACCATTTGATGAGAAGTAAAGATAGTAGTGGCGATAGCAGACCCTTCTCTATTTACATTTTAAACCTTATATGCAATTCCCATTGTGGCATACCAAACCCCTAGGTCAAAAATATTATTCACGGTTATGGTTCTTTTGTTGAATTTATATCTAGTAAGCTTCATAAATTCTTCATTCTTCATAGCCTTCAGCATTAGCATAGGTGAGGAGCACAATCCAGTCACAACCTTGATGGATACCTTTGTGATTAGGTGGGGTTGATCAAGCCAAAATATGTCTTCATGAATCTGACTCAAGGCAATTCTGACCCATTCTTATTCAAAGAAAAAGTTGGTAAAACCCTTCCATACATCTAATCCTTTTTCTTCCACATTTTTATATTCTGGTTTGAGATGAAAGTCATCACCCAAGAGATGATTGTATGCAAATTATTCTATCTTCAGATGGTTTTACTCACTTAGTTGAGAGTGAATGTAGATGTGGATATCTTCAAAATGAATCGCATTGATTGGAATATGAGAGAAATATCCATATTTTTCAATCAGAGTAGAAATATAAGGGTGTTTCTTAAAATTTGGCCTTATCTTTTCAACAACATCAATGAAAATTGGTGTAGCCATGATAGTGCTTTTTGAAAACTAGATTTTGACAAGAAAACTAGAGAAATACATGTGAATACTATTGTTAGGGTTTTTGCATAACTTATAGAAAACCTTCTTTAATTATTTAGACCTTTTACACACTTGATATAGTTTGAATGAGATCAATTTTGATCAAATAGGAACTAAATATGCTTCACACCAACTCTAGTCACTTCACATTAAATGTAGTTCTTACTAGCAACTTTTTACTGTCTATGATATCATAGAGATCCATAATCTTCAACAAACTTTTGCAGTGAGTGTATTTGCTTCATATCTTTTGAGAAAATAAATCCATATCACCATTAAACATTTTTCTAAAGAATTTAGAATTTCATGCTTTATAGGGGTTTGAATTTTTTTCAATTGCAACTCCCCCTAAGCCAATACCTTCTCTTTAGTTATCAAGGGACTCATTTGCACCATTCAGAGGTAAAAATTAATTCTTCACTTCACCTTCTTCCTTCTTTTGCCATACTTTGTTCATTTCCTTCTTTTGTTGACTAATGACATTCTTATTTTGAGGAGCAGAAGGTATTACACTCTTTCCCTTGTAGAAACTTGCAATGTTTCTTGGTTTATTGCAATTGTAGCAGGTGATACTAGCTTTCTGAGAATAATAACTTCTTCTCACATTGGATCTACAATAAATAGCCCTATAACCAAACATGTTGCATGTATAGCAGTAACCATAGAAGGATTGAGAATTCATAGCATTACTATTCCTTATTATTTTACTTATGCATTCATTAGCCTTATGACCAATTTTATTGCAAGTATAGCACTGACCATGAAATGATTGAGAATTCATAGCATTGCACCTTGGAGGCCTAAAAATTATTTTGAATAATCTTGCTTCTACACTCGACTTCCTTATGATCAAATTTATTGCAAGCATAGTAGTTGCCATTGAACTTGAAGGGAGCAATTTTCTTAGGGGTAGGCTTTCTGAAGTTCCTTTTCTTGCTCTAGACATGAATGGATCCTCCTTTCTTAATTTCTTGATTTGTCTTTGCATCTCTATAGAATGTTTCCTTAGGTTTTTCATTGTTGGGTATCTCCTCCCTTGTTTCAGGAATTCCTTCTACTTTGAATTTATCATATAGGTTTGCAGATGCATTGTTCATAGGATTTTTCCCATTTCAAAACCAAGTCTAGATTTTTCCTTATATTTCTTTTGAGAGTTAACCAACTCATCAAGAATTATAGAACTTCCTCTCAATTTTAGACTCTTGTAGATTTACTCTTTTTCTTTTTCAAGTTTCATTCTTGGAGAGACAATCACTTCCTCAAGCTTCAAACACTCAACAGTTTTATCATTGAGCTTGGTATTCAAGAAATCCTCAATCCTCTTTCCTTCTTCAACTTTGACTTTTAAATTTAAGATCATATCTTCATCTTCTTTGAATTTAGTCTCACATCCATTTCCTCCTATTTTAGCTTTCAATTTGCCAATATCTTCTTTTGATTGTTTTTCTTTTTCCTTCAATTTTTTTATTGTCTCTTTTGATTTTTCCACCATGCACTCATATTTGATATTTTGTAATCTTGCTTCATCTAGACCTTCAAGAGTAGACCAGAGTTCTCCTTCAAAATCAACTTCAATCATTTGGATTGATGTTCCAACCTTCAACTTCCATTGCTTCTAGATCTGGTTTTGAAATGAACATATCATTGATCTTTGTGATAGATCCCATTTCTTCAAGTGTAGGATCTACCTCAGATATTAAGCTTCTCAAAGGTAATTGGATTTGATACCAATTGTTGAATATTTTGTACTGTTGAGAGCGGGGTGAATCAAAATATATTAAAACAATCATTTCCCATTTATAGATTAAACATCACATCACATGAACTGAATGAAGAGAAGAAAATAAAACATGCACCACACAAGGACACAAATATTCTTTACATGGAAAACCCAATGAGGGAAAAACCATGGTGAGAGTTAACTCATAATATATGAATCTCTCTACTTACAAATATGACAATGTTGTTTAAGGCTCGCTGCCTATGGACTTGTAGACTAAAGAGTAAATCCTTATGGAAAGATACAAGGACCTAAGGAGACACACTATCTCAAATCAGGATACATGAAAATTATAATGAGAGATATGAATATGAACTGATATAAATAAGCATCCAACATATGTTGATGTTGTAGTCCATTTTTTACACATTAATCCTTCACACTGACTTTACACACTTCATCTTCAACATACTACTCAATATCAATTCATCATACCCCAATTTCCTTCTCAAATGATTTTAATATTCTATAAATATAGTCCACAACAACTCAAAACCTCAATTAGACTAGCTCCAAGATGACCTTTTAGATGAAAAAATATATGTTATCACATAGGTCAACTCTAAAATAGTTGTGGATCAATACACAATATATTAGGGCCCAAATGTATCACAACACATCCTCCAAGAGAAAAATGACTAATCAAGATCAACCAAATATGAAGGAACTATTGGTTAACAAATGTATCACTTGATTTTATACTCTCTGCCCACACCAATAGACAAATGAACCAACAATTGAGTCACTTGCAATGATATTTGCAAGTGCTCTTTGCTTATTTTACAAGGTGCAACTGCCTTCAAAAGATGTACAAGGAATGAAAATAAGGTATGCTTTTCACCAGGAAGCAGAAAAGGAAAACTAACATATACTCGTAACCATTAAATAGATGCAGTGAATTTAATTTAAAATGAAATGGATGCAAACAAATGACTCAAATTCCACTTATCCCACACCGATACTCAAGATAAGAATGAGTAGCATATTATTCACAATAGATGAATTAATTTGAGTTCAAAGACTCAAAATAAACATCCACACAGTTTGCAATAACATAAAATACATTGGAAAGTAACCACAAAGACTCAAAGTTCATTTGTAATTTAAATAAAAACATTAAAAAATTTACAGATCAGAAATATCTTCTTTATTTCTCCAATGTAAAAATGTGATTTCACAGACTCAACACCCTTGTACATTAAACTATGCATGAAAAAAAAACTTGTTGCTCTCCCCCTCCTTTAATGCTGGAAAAATATATTTTTATATCTTCCTTTCCCATCATTTTTAACTGTTTCTTGAAAATAACAATAAAAAGTCTTTTTCTTTAAATAGAAGAAAAATCCTTCAAAAGCCTATAATTTTGCCTTGAAAATAAATCATCATTGAGATAAAATTAATTAAGAAGGATTGCCTCCTTATTTTCTACCTGTTGTATTTTGTACCTATCATCAATCCAATGGTTCTAAAGTTTTGAAAATCTTCGACTTCCCGACAGTAGGTAGAAAGTTAGGAAAATCCGTGACTTCCCGACCAAGGTTAGAAATTTAGGAAAATCCGCAACTTCCAGACCAAGGTTAGAAAGTTAGGAAAATTCGTGACTTCTCAACCAAGGTTAAAAAGTTAGGAAAATCTGCGACTTCTTGACCAAGGTTAGAAAGTTAGGAAAATCCGTGACTTCCCGACCAAGGTTAGAAAGTTAGGAAAATTAGTGACTTCCTGACATTGGTAATAACTTTCACATAAAAGCTCTATTTTCCATGAAATTTTGACAGAAAGATAATTATACCCCTCTAAACAAAACCCATAAACCATTTTTTCTCTAGCAAACCAAAACTTGAAATTTGGCCTCATTTGCAACTTGCCAAGGGAAAAATGTAAGGTTTGAAATTTCTCAAATAATGAAGCATTTGGGCATGAAAATAGGCTAGATTGGTCAAAATGTGGTTATGATTCAAGTCCATAGAAGGATTTCATACCAGCTCACATAGATTTTGAAAATTAATTGTTTTCATGATCTGACAAATTTGAGGGTGTATAAGGGAATGCACTAAAAATTTAAAATCTTAAGTTTAAATTTTTAGGTAACAAGAACCAAGCATGTTAGCCTAAACAATTACAACACCACCAAAACTTTCAATTGTTCCACTTTGCACCACTTAGGAGAAGAAAAAAACTTCATGCAAACCAAGATGCAAGCATTGTAGTCCATGCACAATATCTCTTCAACCTTTTCTTGAAATGTCTGATCATCATATGTTGGCGCAATTGAAGAAACCCACTGAACATATAGGATCAGAGCATTCTAGAAAAATGTAGCAAGCTTTCATTTAAAAACCAAAACATTGTCACTTATAAATTTCACAATGCAAGGTGTAATGACTTGAATTCTTGGATATAACACCTTCACATCTCGACCATCTTATCTTCTGAACTGCAAGACAAAATCTTGCACTGCAGAGGGATACAAACCAAAATACCATGACTCTACCTTAGAGTATATATTATAAATTCCTTAGAAATTTTTAACAACTTATCTTCATGTGTGGTAGACCAAATTGGTTAGATATTAATTTAGTCATGCCAGAAACATGTTGGAACAAGTGTATCAACCTTCACATCACACTTAGAAATCAAACTGATCACTATTCTTCCTCATCTAGTGTTGCAGACTATATCAACAGATGTCACTGCAATTCCACTATCTTCTGAGTATTACACATTCTTCATCATACACATTTGAAATCAATGACAACACATCTTTCCAACAATATCATGCTCTATTTTATTATGAAACCATGAGGTGCTATAAATGTATTTAAATGATAATTTTAAAGATTTATTATTTTTTTTGTTTGATTGGAATATTTTAGGTCAAATTAGTGTCAGTCTAAAATTTATAGAGTCATAGTTGACATGGAGAGAAATACAAATTAGAAATAATAGATACTAGCTTATATAATTCATTTGAACACAAGCATAATACAAAAATTATAATTTTAAATACTTAGTTATCCATCAATGAGCTTCACAATTCTATGTGTAAACACAAGATAAGCTATTACAATATTTGAAATAGATTTACAATAGTGTCTCATTCACCAAATATAATTTACACTCACTTCAAAAAATGTGAGGGAAAAATATAAAAAGCTAGATATTCTCTTGAATATTCTCATACATTAATAGAGAAATAAAACTAAGAATACATGTAAAATTAACCTCTTCTAATATATAACTATCTATAACTCTTTGTAGTTGGTATATAAGTTAGTTTCACCCTTTTATGAGCCTCCATGTTATTCTCTATATTCTCCAATGACCTTGCACTATCCCATCTCTAAAACTAAATCCCAAAACATCCTTTTAACCTAGCTAGGTTCTTACTCTATAAAATGACACTATAGAAGTTAAAATAAATGGTGTAAATAAAATCCCTCCAAAATGGATTCCTTGGATGAAGAGAGATCAGATGAATTGAATGCAAGTAGTTGAGAATATTACCTATAGTAATGGTAGGTAGGTAGGAGTTAGAAGAGAAAATATTCCATTTCATTTGATTCTCAACATTTAAAATAATTGAAAAATATTGCACTTTATATTTGACTCATATCGCATACTATTCCTTCTACATTTAAAACTTCATGGATTCCCAACACTAAATGGCATCACATGGATTTACCATGCAACCCGTATGCATTGGAAATGTGTGGAGGTTACAAACTTGGGTGTGAAGCCAACATAGGAATACAATTTTTTCCCTTGCATTTTGGTGAACTTAAGAAGTTACAAACCATTTAAATCCTTTCCCACACTTGCAAAGAAAAAACTTTGGAAAATTTTAGAAATCTCAAACCCTTTTTGCGATTTGGGTTTTTGTGAATTGTATGAATCACTAAAACACATTCTTCATCATCCTTTTTCACCTTGTTGGAAATTTTGAAAATTTTCAAATCTAACAATTTGTTGAAATACATTCACATTTTACTTTTCTCTCTCTTTTGACACATTACATTGTTTTTGATACATCCAACAATTTTGATGGTTTGTGAACCATCCAAAATGCCAACAAACACTTTAAATACTTATTCCTTTCCTTCACATTATCACTTTGAATGGTTTAAAAATAATTAAATCTAACAAATAAATATGAGCACTTTATTTATTTATCCTCAACATTTTTGAGCCAAGGGAAGGTTATGAACCTTAAAAAAATTATAAAAAGAACAAATAAATCAAGAACCCTAACAATGGCTATAGTTGGGGATGCATGCCTCTTGTAGGAATGATGAGGATTTAGGATAAATTTAGTGGTAGACCACAAAACAAACACAAAAATCTTCAATATGGGATGGGATTGGGATATTACACACCATCAATATCAACAAAGATCATGGCTACTTGGTATGATGAACAAAAAATAAAAGATATGACTTTAAACTCACTAGTCAAAATGAATAAATTTCACCATTTATGAGAAATAATGTTTAATATGCTAACCATGCATGGGATACACCATTATTTCCCCCATAAAAATCCATGAGATATTATACATTCAACTCATCTCTTAGTTTCTCCATAAGGCCCAAGTCGCAAAGGGTCAAATTTTTGATGCTTTCCCTTGACTTTAGACTTGGCCTTCCATAGAAGAACCATATCACCAATCTAAAAGTATCTTAGTGATGTATTTTATCAAACAAAATTTCCTTTTCTTTTTTTTTAAATTACAAATTTATATCATGTGTAGTTCTCCATTGTTCATCCAACTTAGTCAATTGCATGACCCTCTAAGAAATTACATTACAGTGATCATCATTTATATCATGTATCAGCTGGTATACAATCAAATCCATGTTAATAGGTATTCTAGCCTCCACTCCGTACACCAAATCAAATGGGGTCCTTCCTATGGCTTCCATGAAGGTTATCTTGTCGTCCCAAAAATAATATTTCAAATTTTTAGCCTCTTTCCTTTTATTTTGATCCAACATTCTCCTTATGATTTTCATTAGGATATTTTTACTTGCTTCAAATTTCTTGTTACTTTGATGGTTGTATGGAGATGAATGTACCAAATTTATACCAATTTTGGAACACGTATTTAGAATATCTTGAGATTTAAAACATGTTGCATTATTAGCTAAAAACTTGGTGAGCATGCCAAACTTGGTTATTATATTGTTGATCAAGAACTCCATCACCACCTTAGAAGTTGCATTGTAGATTAGAATTTATTCAATCCACTTGGTGAAGTAATTGGTGACCAAAATGATCCACTTGTACCTATTATTGGATTTGTCTTGTATCCCTCTAATAAAATAAATGTCCCACTATTAAAAAGGTGTATCAATTATGGGAGGAAAAAGGAGAAGTGTACCAACTGATTTCAACTTGCTTAAAAATATTTGGCAAGCATCACATCTTCTTATCATGTGAGCTACATAATTGAACAACATATTCCACCAATATGCATCCATAAGGATCTTTTTATAAATGGCATTAGCCTTAGAAATATACTCCACATATTCCATGGTGACACCCATTCATAGTTGTATCAACTTATTCATGATCTAGACACTTGAGCAATGCCCCATCATAATTTCTCCATATCAACTCTTTTTGAATCAATATATGCCTTTGATATTATGACTTGAGGGTCCTCCTCTTATTCTCATCCATATTCAATAGACAATTCATGTTCTCAAGATAAAAAATCACATCCTTATACCATGCTTTTTCATTCAATTGACAAGGACTGGGAGAAGCATTACTTCTACTTATTTCAAGTTGGAGTTAGCCATGTCAATTTATCTAAGACTCTGCCTCTAAATGTTTTTCTAACTTGTATCTCCACATCATACTCCCAATCTTCTTTGTCCATCAACATATCTTACCTAAATTTTCTTGTTGCATGAATATATCCTCCATTGGTAGGTGTGGCATATAAGCTATGATTTTAGCACCTGTAAGGTAAGCATGTTTTCCCATCGTAGAATACTCCAAATCAAAAACTTGTAATGATTTTCTAGAGAATGATTCTAGATGTTCATACCCTTATTCATTAGTTTGAAGTGAAACAACAACAATAGTGTAAACATAAGAAAAAGAGAATATACGAAGAGGCCTAGAGTAGTTGGGATTTATTAGAATGGTTGTTTCTTTGATATCATTTTTTATGTCTTTGAATTCTTCGATTGGCTCTACTCCCCACACAATTGACTACCCTTTCTCGAGCATCTTTGAAATGGTCTTAATATTTTCTATAAAGTTAGGAACAAACATCCTTATAAATTTTATTTTCCTAAGGAAATATTGTATCCTTGAGCAATTGATTTGGGTTGAGGTATAAGATCAATAGCATTAAATCATTCTAGATCTATTCTTACCCCATATTTTTCCATAATATTCCCCAAATTTTTTCCCTCCTTAATACTAAATATACACTTATTGGTATTTAGAGAAGTCTTATTCATGATATATTTTAAAAATTAACTCAGTATTCTTGCAATGATCACCTATTTCCTTTGATAATGTCATCAAATCATCTTGGTACAAATAATCTCATCAATGAGACCGAAAAAATCCACATCCGTAACTCTTTGAAAATTTGAACCAACATTTTTAATCTAAACAATATCTTGACATACACATATGTACCCCCATGGAGTAATGAAGTTTTTCTTATGTCACTCTAATTGTTTGACAACCACTTGGTAGTAGCCCAAGAATTTTTTCATCATGGAAATAATCTATGATCTAATTACCTTTTGCAACAAATGATCCATGCTTGGGAGATAATAATTTTCCTTAATAGATTTCAAGTTAAAGTTCCTAAAATAATCACACAACCTTATTTCTCAATTATTTTTTCTTACAAAGACAAGATTGGACACCAATTTTGAGTGTCAAATGGATTTTATAATACTACCTCCTTTGTATCCATCAATTATTTTTATATTTTTAAGGCTATGGAAGTGTCGATAGTTCTTTGTTTCTACCTAAATGATTTGGAATCTAGTTGAAGGGGAATAATAGGCTAAAACAAGTACTCCCTATATTCCTGAAGCTCCTCATATGATCAACAAAACACTTCTTTAATTTTCTCAATAATGTGATAAGAATTTTCTTCTCATTTGGGTTAACCCTTTTACCAATGTAAACCTTCTTTGGGTTCTCATTTTTCCCTAGGTTTACACCTTCATCGTCATATTTATTATTTTGTTTGTTTACATTACTATACCAATCTCCACTATCAAACATCTTCTCTAGATCAACCAACCCTTTTAGAATAGTATATATTTTCAGTTGTACCACTTCATTCCCAAATAAGGTATCTCTTTCATCTATTCCTATCATGAGTTTCCAATCAATCACTTTAATTTCAAACTCATCCATAACATTCATGAATACATATATTTGCTGGTTATCATCAAACACTTATTAGTTTTGTATGTTGTTTGGTATAGTAGGTCTTGCTATGATTTATATTCTCTAATGACATAAAGGAAGGAATAAATCTATGTCATACCTTGACATTGCAACTACAAGAGCATCTACTTTTATACTCTCACTTCTATCAACTCATTCAATGTCAAAATCATCAAGTAGTTCCATGTTATCTCAAACAACATTATTGTATTAAATTAACTTCTTCTCTTTGGTTACATACATTCCTTTTACCTATCACACTATTAGTCATAAATACCCACAAATTCTTACAAATTTTGTGATATATTTATGTGATATATATAACCCCAACTAGAGGGAACTTTTCCTCATCTAGAGATATTAGAATAAAACCCATGCAATCACCATATTTTTAACAAGCCCCATAAAGTAACATGTTCCAAAGATCCTCACTAATTTTCTTATTAGTATAGGATGGAGTAGGATCATCCTTTTCAATCTCAAGTCCATCACAACAGCTTACCATATGATCAATACTTGCATCAAATAAATTTACCTCATTAGGTGATTTGTAGCAGTCTTTAATGTTATCTAGTACCATTTGTTCCCTATGTAACTTTACATTTTTACCATGTAGATGAATAATGACATAAGAAAGATTCATTTACATGATCCCACCATTGGACACTACCCACTTCTTGGACAACAACATGCCCCAGTTAGGAGGGAAATCTATAATTATAATATCCATCAAAAATGGTTTATCAAGATAGGCAACCAACAAAATTTATATATTGTTTACCACCATAATGAAAATTTCCTCTCTATATTCCATATAAAATCATTTTCCATTAGACTTTGACACTTTCAAACTAAGCTAATCATTAGATGCAATGGAATGACATTACTAGATGCACCTGAGTACATCATAAAACTATGGAGCAACCATCTATTGATTATTAGAATGGTATAAAATGGGTCTACACTCATAAATATTCAAAATAGAAGTTCAAAAGTATACCTCAATATTCTCTCACTTCTACATTCTCCTCTTCATTTGGAACACTCACAAGATTCTCAATCCCAATAACAAAGATGAAAGATAAATCCCTTGTCCTATTCTTAATAATTTTAAGAGCCCCACTTAGTGGTAATAAAATCCTTACCTGACTCAATATTTTTGCAACATCTATCGGATTATATTTTGGTAAGAGTGCACAAGTTGCTAGTATTAACTTGATTGAGTCTAAAATATAGGGTACCACTATGTTTGAAGAGGGAGCAACACCATTATCTCTTACCTCCTTTCCAACTTGAACATTTCCACTTGCACAACTTGGATATATCATTTTATCACTCCTAGGTTTCTTGGCATTAACAATTTTTTCCTTATGAAAACAATTACCACCATTTGCATTGGCTAGATTTGGACCTTGGGTATATATTTATTCTTTCTTTCTCTTATTCTAGATTCTTCCTTTTGTATACAACCATTCTTACTAGGAGCTTGTTTCCATCATGAATACTTACCCTTTTCTTATCATTATCAATTCTTGGAGTTAGGGCATTAGTTTTACTAGATCACTACACTTACATTGGTATATACATATTTCTCAACTAATAAACATTTTAAACCCACATTATCATTGCATCAGTGAGGGTATTGATGTTCTTATCTAATGGCCTTGTCCTCTTATACATCTTCTTTGTAAGAGCCTTCAAATGATTAAAGTTTTGGGTTGGAAGTTCATACTAGTTCAAATCAACATTAAATTCATAGTAGAAGATTGGATCATCTACATCAAGGTTGTCTTGACATCCTAAATAATTGACTTGACCATACAAAATCTCATAAAATTGGTCAATATCATCTTTATAGTACTCAAAACTACCCTCCTCATTTGGAAATTCTTTACCCATGTTCATTGAAAGAGTAATTACATAATTCAAAGGATCACAAGGAAAGAAACAAGACTCACACCGTAAGGTTTATTCTTGAAAGTTCACATGCTCTCTCCTTACAAGATCTGATATATCCTTGTCTTATTTCCTAAAGTTTACATGTTTTGGAGAAGATTATCTATCATTTTCTTATGGCCTTTTAGACCAATTAGTATTATAGGGTCTATTGTGCAATATTTTCTCTTTATTAAATTATGTAGTTGTACCTTGAAGTGGTTGCCCCTTTACATTTTGTGAAACCTTATATAATAGGTCTTTTATGGATCCCATTAGCCTATCTAACTTGTATTCAGCTTTGAAAGAGGTTTATTTATAACAACCCTTTCTAGTTGTGAAAAATTTACATTTTCTCTTTTTAATTGTTTACCCGATTCTCTCATATTACTCTCTATATTAATGACAATTGCATAAGCCTCTCTAAGTGTTTGGGATTTTTTATCTCAATAAATATCTATTTTTTTAATAAAAATCACCACAATCTAAAACAAGACACATTAATTCATTTGGTTTGAGGTTATAAGGTACCTTTTTCATTGGGAAGATGGACCAGTTGTTGAAATCTACTATTGTCTCATTAATATTTTTATTGATTGTGGTGAGCTCGTGGATGGAAATTTTTGGGTTAATCATGTCCCCATATTGCATTCTAAACACATTCATGAACTCATCCCAATATTTTATGTTGGTATCCAAAAGACTCCTATACCAATATTTTGCACTTTCTTCAAGAGAATGTACAAATAACTTCATGATTACATCCTCATCCTTTATCTTGTACTTATCAGTTATATTGATGAAATAACTCAAGGGATTTTCTCCTATCACCATTTTATTTCCTTGGAATCTAATAATATTTCTTCTCATTTCATTTAGGATTAGGTTGGTGTAATTTGGGATGCCAAAAAATTCTAACTGCATATAACTTTCAGCTCCCAAATGTTGCCTAAATGGTGAAAATATTTGAGTCGATCTTCAAGCTTGATGCGTATTTTTAACACATTTCTTCCTTGTTGGTTTTGAAAATCTTAATTGTAAGCCTTGGGTATTGTATTTTTTTTATACAATATGAGCACAAGCTTGAGTTAGTTGATTTAGTTGATCAAATTCAGTTTGTAGTTCTTGTCTCTATCTCTTGACTTGGTCAATCAAGTCCAACTCTTCATTTAGGATTATTTCCCTTTCACTAGCATCATTTTATATTTATTGATCTCCATTATGGAAGGTCTAGTCATGTTGATACCTATGATGAATTGTAGGTGAGATTTTTTTGTTGGTCTATATGATGTTCTTTCATAATTTGATTAGGCATGCCATATTTTCTTACATTTACATGTCCAAGTTGACCCCTACCTATTCTATCAGTCACTATATTGTTTCATATCACATCATAGTCATCCAAATTAATTATTTTTCTTCTAATAAATTGATCAATTGAGTCTTTAGAGGTATACTATTATTGGTCTCTTAAGTCAATAAAGGCATTGCATCTACTTGATGTATCTTATTGATCTTGATCATTTTTTCCAAAAAAAATAGCTTCCATATTTTATTTTCCATTTAGTAATCTAATTTATTATGTGAATTGAACTACCTTCTTATACAAATTGATCTAGACATTGTCTTTTATCCTTGACTGGGTTTGATTGATTATAATGAATCTAGATTTGTCTCATAAATTTTCCACTTCCCAAAATGGAAAGATGAAATTTTCTTGATAATAGTATACTATTGGGACCAAAACCAATAGTTATAAAAGTAAAAAATTATTATTATTTACAATGATTTTATGTATTTCACAAATGTTCCCCAATAATAATATTATTATTTTGGGTCCCAAAATCACATCTCCACTTTCTAGAGCATATTTTCACTTTCAAGGCTAGGGTTGTCCACATACCATGGAGGGTTGATACAGAGGGATAAAAAATTTGAAAAAATAATGGGTTTAAAACTCTATTGACTCTACTAAAGGTGTTCAAACCCTATCTTGCAAGATTTTAACAAACTTTCCTCTCTAGGTTCAAACCCTCAACAATGTCCTAATTGGGAATTTATTGCAACAAAACTCATTCTTATGCCTATTAGACTTCTTGAAAAATTAATACACTCCAAAGGGTCTGATCAACTCCTTACTTTGCTATGGCAAACTCAAGAAACATTTTTTCACTAAACCCTCAAAGACCTAGGGTTATGGTGATCTTTTGGGATAGTAATCACACACAAACTTGCATATCTCACACATATAATAGATTAATGAGTTTTCATTTTTTGGCCACCTGTTCATCAACCTAAGGAAGGGTTTCACTAAGTTTCATCAGTTTCCAACCATGCAAAAAAAAGATATGAATTTATTTCACTTGTTGGGAACCCTAGTTTAGTAATAGGATAGTCAATAGTATTTTTGTCATATCTTGCTCAAAACTTCATGAAAATTAATGAAACTAATTTAATTTGAACCTGTAAACAAGTAAATATCTAACCATCCACTCCCATACTTGCAAATATTTTGTATAGGGTTGTACAAGGCTATTTTCATATTGTAATTATAGAAAATTAATCAAAAATGGTGAAGAAACAAGGTATTTCAACTAAAAATTCCTTTCAAACTTCTTGGAGTGTTTCTTCCCATTCATTCAAGTTGAATTAACATTATCAAAATAGTTTCCATCAAAATTACATGCTATTCCTTCAAAAACCTAAATGTAACCTAATATTTTATGCCTTGAACTTGCAAAATATGCACTTTTTAACTTAGACATGATAACAAAACATGAAAATATACCTTACAAGTTCATTCATGGTCTTATAAGACCTTATTAGACTCAACCAACAAAAAAAAGAGCCGAGTAACAAACCCCAACCCTCCACAAACCAAAAATCACCTAAAATTTTCAAATTTACATTTTGGTGGGAAAAGAAAAAATTGAATTCCTAGGCCTATTTACACAGCCTAAACCATTTGAAATTATCCAAATGGAGTCCCTAAGACCTAAAATAACACAAATAAGACTCCTAACATAAAAATAATAATAAACACATCACTAGAGTGATGCTCCTGCATCATACTCTCAAGGGAAAAAATAATGAAACTTAGGTTCCACCTAAGAGAAGGTCTACAACTATCCTCACATGCTTTATGATATCTGATTATATCATCTATGTGGCATCCTCATAAGTAATATTCTTCCACTTGACCAAATACTGAAATTATTGTTTAGCCCTTGTCTTCTTCCTCTCTTTGGAGTCAAGAATGCACTCTAGCTCTATTGGTTTGGTGTGTGGTAAGTCCTTTATCCAATCAACATTTGATATCTTTTGTACATCTGCTCCTTCATCGGTAATAAAATCCCATTTGTAATGGTACAATTCAGCAACATTGAAGGTTGGTGATATGCCTACTCCATTAGGCAAGTCTATCTCATAGGCATTGTTGGCAAACTTCTTAACAACCCTACAAGGACCTATATTCTTCATCTTCAACTTGGTATATTCACCTTTCGGGAACCTTTTCTTCCTGAGATGCGCTAAGACAAGATTTCCAACCTTGAAACTAACCTCCCTTCTTTTTAAAATTTCCTTTTGCTTGTACTTGTCCACACTTTCTTGGAGTTGTTGTTTTACTTGGTGATGTATCTCTTACATTGAAATTGCAAATTTGTCACCCTTTGCACTTTTATTTTCCATACCACTGAGATCCCTTAGTTCAAACACTCCTCTTGGTTGCATGCCATAAACCACCTCAAATGGACTCTTGCCTATTCTCTTATTCATTGAGTCATTATAAGCAAACTCTAATTGGGGTAACACACAATCCCATTGTTTTGTCAAATTGTTTATCCCTCTACATCAAGGTTTAAAGTCCAAATATATGATATTGGGTTTATCTCCTAGTCTCTAATATTATCTTAGACTTAGGAGGGTGATCCTAGAAGTTTGAGTAAAAATATGAACTAAAATGGTGACAGTTAAAACTAATTTGTTGTTTTATCTCTAATTTTTTCATTGAGTTAAGAACAATACACTATCCAAATATCTTTGCATAGTTGATTGTACATAATTTCCATGAGTGCAAGATGGGGGCCAAATACATGGTTCACAAGGTAAGTTAACTATTTAAAACTATATAATATCACACCCTATTTATTTGTGAAACCATGAGTTACACTATACTAGAAATACATTTTTTTTTCTTTTTTTTTTTGGTTGGAATATTGAAGGTAAAATAAATTCCAATCCAAGGGTTACAAAGTCACATTTGATAGGGAGATTAAATAAAAATAAAAATAACATATACTAGCTAATCTAAAGCATTTGAATACAACTAGCATACAATAATTCTAGATTTGAATCAATGAGATAGACAAATCCATGTGTAAACACAATACAAGCCATTACAATACTTGCAATAAGTTTATAATTAAGTCTTATTTACTAAAGAGAATTTACAGTCACTTCAAAAATGTGAGGGCATATATCTAACAAGCTATATATTTTCTTGAATATGCTCACACATTAATGGAGAAATAGAATTTAAACTATATGCAAAAATAACTTCAATAATCTAAAACTATGGTTATCTATTTTTAGGTGGTCTATAAGTTTATTTTCACCCTTTTATGAGACTTTGAGTTATTATGTATA
The DNA here is from genome assembly GCA_007115665.2 of Sequoiadendron giganteum. Taxonomy (NCBI): domain Eukaryota; kingdom Viridiplantae; phylum Streptophyta; class Pinopsida; order Cupressales; family Cupressaceae; genus Sequoiadendron; species Sequoiadendron giganteum. Next base: position 399,833,293 of record CM021106.1, read on the forward strand.
TTCTACAATGTCCCTACATTGCCCCATATCTGAAAAATGAATCCCAAAACATCCTTTTAACCTAGTTGGGAACCTACCCTAAATAATGGCACTATATTAGTGCAAAATGGATGGAACAAATAAATTCACTCCAAAATTGACACCCCATATGAAGAGAGATCAAATGAATTGAATTTCGGTAGCTGAGAAGATGACTTGTAGTAAGGGCGGACAAATGGGAGTCAAAAGAGAAAATGTGCCATTTCATTTGGTGCTCACCATTTAAAATAATTCAAATATATTACACTTTATATTTATCTCATATCACATACTATTCCTCCTAAATTTTAAACCTTCACAAGTTCCTAGCACTTTATGGCATCACATATCTTTACCAGGAAACCCATTTGCATTGGAAATTTGTGGAGGTTACAAACCTGGGTGTGAAGCCGACATAAGAATGAAGCTTGTGCCCTGGAATTTTGGAATTTTGGTAAACTAACAAGTTACAAAAAATTTAAATCCTCAATCAACACTTGCAAAAAAAAATCTTCAATAAATTTTAAATATATCAAAACATTTTTAGTGATTTGGATGGCTCGTGAACAATGTGAATAACTAGAATGCATTCTTCATCATCCTTTTTCACCTTGTCAACACTTTTAAAAGGTTTCAAAACTATCAAATATCCCAAAACACATTCAAATTTTACTTTTCTCTCTCTTTTGGCACATTTCATGGTTCACAAACCATTTTTTCAATTTTGATGGTTCATGAACCATTTGAAGTGTCAAAAAATACTTTAAAGAATTTGGCATTTCCTTCACATTGGCACTTTGAATGGTTTCATAACTAGTGAAAATGTTGAATATAATTCTTAGCACTTTATTGATTTCTCCTATATATTTTTGAGCAAAGGGAAGGTTGGGAACCTTAACAAAAATTTGTCAAACACAAAAAGTTTTGAGAACCATAATAAAGTGATCATATTCAACATCAATATAATGAACTTCATTGGATTTTTTGTACTTAACTTCTACAATGTTCTACACATTATTTTCTTTGTGAAACTTTACTACCTTTTCTTGTAATGGAATAGTAGCATAAGATATGTCCATTTCTTTCCTACTACACTTTGGGGAAGCCTAATTTCTATATAGCAACATACCTCACTTAGCTAGAAAATCAAAAATTATTATGTTGATCAAGAATTAATTATTTGAGTATATAACCAATTGAACCTCCAGATTATTGGAAACACCAACAAGATTCACCACTCTAGAATCCATGGATAAAAAAAGTATAGGATTTTGACACCTTCAATCTTGAATCATTCATGACTAAGAGTGGTATAATGTTACTTGAGGCACAAAAATTCATCATATAATTTTGAACCAACCATTTGTCAATAAACAATGTAGTGTAAAAGGGGTCAACACTAGGTCGATTATAGGATAAGGCATCTACTAAATATAATTAAATGGTTTCTTCCTTATCCTTAGGACTAGTAGCATTATTATTTGGTAGAAAGAAGCTAATCAACTTTTTTTCCAATAGTAAAATAAGACAACACTTGATTTGTATGCTTAGGAGTTCTATGTAATGTCCTAGGTCAAAAATAATAAAAATCTAGTTCTTAACCTTCCACAAACACTTATTACTTGAAATAACAACACAATTGACCCTATAATTCACTCAAATCTTAGACAACTTAGATTAAAATTACTATTTATGGAACAACAATATTATTATATTTTAAATAGTAGAAGATAGAAATAACTCTCAATATTCTTATTATATTGAAGAGAAAATAATAAATATAGATCTCAATCTCTTTCTTATTACAATAATGATTGTATTATGTTCAAATAGTTATATAATAATATTAACTACAATATAAATTCATACCAACAACAATGAAAAATTAGATTAATACAATGAAATTGTAGTTCACATCCAATGAAGCTCTAATGTGAACTCCATATGAGATGACTCTCTAAAATCACTAGGGTTTCCATCCTGGGATTTTCACACTCAAACATAAGTGTTAAAAAAATATTATGAAAGGACTTTGATTTTGTGTAGATGATGATCCTAGATGTACACATTCACCTTTCTATATATTCCACAAATAGACAAGTTAGTCATCAAGTGCATCCACAACCTCAAATTTGAATAGTGATCATGGGTGGGAAATATTCCAATTTGAAAATATGACACAAAAATAGACTACTAGACAAAATACAACATGTGATAGGATGTTATGAGGGAAACAAAAAAAAATAGGAAAAAATATCAAGGATCTGTGAGTTAGATATAACACAAATCGAAACCATGGGGTTATGCATTAGGGTTCAAGAAATGGGCATGATAGGATGGAAAAGTCTAACAAATACAAGGGAAAGGTGGAAAACAATATAAATAATGATAGGATAGGGAAGTTGGAAACTCCAAAAAATAGAAGGGAAGAGTAAGGTTAGAATAAAATGCATGCTCAAAAAATGAAAAACACATAGCAAACATAAATAGGGAAGAATTAGGCACAAATCTAATATGTATAGACTTAAATTGACTATAAATGGGATATGAAATTCTAACTTGGCTCATAATTTGTGTCATATATATAGTGCTATAACTAGGTACGGGTGTGTCATGAGGAATTATGATATTGCTAGCATCAAGGATATAGTGCATTATAAAACCACAAAGTATAAGATCTTTAACTTTTGTATTCTTCTTCATTCTTTTGTCTTTAGCTCCACCTCTCAATGGTTAAGATAGATTGTGTTACACTTTAGCAACATGATCTTTCCCTTTTGAAGCATCTTTCATACCTGAAGGTGCTACACCTTTTCTATCCCTTGGGAAAAATTCCTCTTGTTTATCAGCTATTGTACTTTATCATTCTTATTTTCAGAAATCTCTTCCTTAGGATTGACATTCTTGACTTCATCCCCTACAACATGTTTTCCTTTCTCTAAACTTGATTTATTTCCTCTTGGAATGATACCATTGGCTTTACCTTTTTCAAGGACTTGTCTATTTCTCAATTTTTATCCATTCTAGATTAAGTATATATCATTTTATCCTTATCTAATGGATTTTTTCCATAATTTTACCTTATTATTTTCCTCAAAAACTTAAAATCATGAATTAGCAATTCATATTGTCTTGAATTAGCACCTTGATCAGGTTGGAATAATTGATCTTGACATTTTCATGATTAGAATAGTCATATTTTTCAATCACGAATCCATATCCAAATATATCTAACTAGTCATTCTCTTCATCATAATATTTGGCATCTTCATCCTCATAAGGAAGATCCTCATTTTTATTATTAGTTAGGGAAAATACATTATTTTTTGAATCATGAGGAAAGTAGAAAATTTCATACCACAAATATGTGTCATGGAAATGCACATCATCTCTTTAAAGAGGATCCAAATTTACCTTAACCTACTTTGTGAAATCCCTCTAACTAGGAGCATTTTGTCTATCATATTATTGTGGTATTATGAATCAATCATAATTATAAGGCATGTTATACAAACATTAACCCTCATTAGAATGATTTGCATTCATCAAAGGTGGTAGCACTTTGTATTCCTTGATACCTTGTATGTTATTTCCTTTACTACTCCCATTAGTTTATCAAAATTTCAACTATGAGTAGCTTACTTGGAGATTTTCTATCAGGTTGTGATATCTTGACATGCATGCCCTCTTGATATTATTTCCAAATGAACTCATTTTAATCTCAATATTAATTGCAATAGCATATTATTTTGAGAGTAAAAATTCTTATCTCTAAGATAATACCCAATCTTAGCATCAAATGCACCATAGTATTGAACAAGACACCTAGATCCATTAAGCCTAAATTATAGAACACTTTCCTCATCTTCGTAGCGAAACTACTATTAAAATCAAACAGTATCAAGAATTTAATCCTTTCTTAATGGTTGTGAGCTCATGGATGAGAAAATTGGCACCAATCCTATCCCCATAATATATTCTAAAAATTCTCATGAATTCTCCCCATGTCTCAACACTACTATCCAAAAGGATTCTATACTATTATTTTTCACTTTTCTCTAAGGATTGCACAAATAGTTTCATCACCACATCCTCATATTCAATATAATACTCATTTGTGACATTGATTAAGTTCCTAATATTATGCTCCATTGTAACTAAATTATTACCTTAGAATCTTAGTAATTTTCCCTTTATCTCATTTGGAATTGGATTTGGGTAATAAGGGATACCAAAAAATCTAAGTACATGTTTTTCAATCTCAATGGGTCGCCTAACTAGAGGGAATATTTGATCATACATTTGAACAAAGGTGTCATATAATTATCATATGGTTGATCATGTTGGTGATATTATAATGGATTTAGAACATGATGAGTATGATCTCTATTTTCATTCCCTTGTTGAGTTACTTGAGCATTTTGTGATTCTCTTACTACTCGGAATGGTCATTTTATATTTATAACATAATAATTCATATAAAAATTGATCCATAGTCCTTTCTCTTCGATTATATTTTGAATGCACTTGTTCATAAAATCATGAAATGATGTATCATGCTCAATCTCATTCTCATATGACCTACTATGAGAAGTATTACATAGGCAATAAATTTTCTCTTGTATAGTTTCATCTCTAACATCGTAATAATCAACTTCTGCATTATAAGGGTCACATATATTTCTTCTAACAATATGTGCATTGTTCCTTCTTATCTCATATTTAGGTCTATGTTTTATTTTGGTTTTTATCACCATGTTATCAAAATAATTATTATAATTATATCAGTACTCATTTCTTAAATATAAAAATATATTACCTTTACCTAAAAACCAACTAATTCCATATCTTGATAATTTTGAATGTGAGACATACTAGTGTCCTTAGTTTTCTAAGAAATATTTTTCCTTCTTGCATTATTTGAGGCTTCTTCATGTCCCTATTGGTGTTCATGTTGATTTCTTCCCTCCATACTCAAGTCTTTAGGTTTGATTACTATTTATGGGTTAGACCTAAACAAAATTGTCACTCTTCACTTTAAATTAATTCTATTTTTATTATAGTAGATAGAAAATACATAATACCAAATAAGACCCGTATTTCCTTACTTTATTTTAATTCAAGTTAATTTGTCAACTCCCTATTGATGGCACCATTTGGTAAGTCCACAATCCTACAAAATTTCTCGATTGTAGGGATAGGGTTTGTCATCAAGAAGGTAAAACAATGGTTCATTAATATATTGGGGATTATTAAAGGCCAAATAGTGAGAGTGAAAATGTCTCCTATACTTTGAGCTCAACTAATACTTAGGAGGGTATTTCTAGAGGTGTCCTTAATAGGTTGTAAAATCAATTATAATATAAAATGATTGTAATAATTAGTAGCTATACCCAAATGTACACTTGACCCCTATGTTTGTACTCAAGTCAATATTAACTAGCTGCATAATAAATCTATAGTTTATATAATACCTTTCACATTCACCTATAGATAATAGCATTATCATAATATCTTAAGATGATTTCACTTAACATTTCCTACACATTGGAAAAGGTATGTATTCCTTGATAATTTAACATTTTTTATTTTCTTAATATTTTTCCTTGGTTTGTATTACTAATTCATGAAAAATATATAAATCATCCTCTACTTCCTATATCTAGTGGTTGTTGGTATGTGGCGAAAAGGGAAAAAATCGACTTTGTAGAACCCTAATTTCTGGAAGCTTCTAAAATCTTGTTATAAGCAGCTAGGATGGGGAGTTGTAGGATGGGATTATTCATGAGATTGTAATATATTTTTCTCTGGATAATAAAATCATTGGATGGTTGCGGTTTTGTGGATGTAGCCTAGATTGGGTGAACCACATTAAATTATCTTTGTTGTCTTGTTTCTGCTATAACTTTCTATGTGTTTTATTTCTCTCTTTTATTGATAAAATTTGCATTTAACTTGTTAGGTATCTAACTTCTAACACTAACAAGTGGTATCAGAGCAAGGTTGTGTTTGGTTATCATCTACAAGAAGTTCTCACAATTGAGTGGGAGTCTCACGATTGAGTGGAGAAATGGTAGATGAGGGTAAGTTGAAGGTTGAGAAGTTCAATGGGAAGAATTGTTAGTTATGGAAGATGCAGATGGAGGAATACCTCTATCAGAATAATTTATGGCAGCCATTGGAAGGGAAAACCAAGAAACCCTTAGCAATTTCTGATGAGGACTGGGATATTTTGGACAAAAAGGCACTTAGCAATATTCATTTATGTCTAGCACAATTGGTGGCATTCAATATTACAGAAGAAAAGACAACTCAAGAGTTGATGGAAACCCTAGCAAAGTTATATGAAAATACTTCCACTTCGAATAAGGTATTTCTTATGAAGCATTTATTTAATATGAAAATGGTAGAAGGTGGGTCAGTTTTTGATCATTTAAATGAATTTAATATGGTTACTAGTCAATTAACTTATATAAATTTAAACTTTGATGAAGAAGTTAGGGCTTTTTTGATTATGTGTTCTTTGTCTGAAAGTTTGAATAGCTTGGTAATGGTTGTTAGGAATTTTGTTTTTGGTTCGAATACATTGAAATTTGATGATGTTGTTGGTGTTATTTTGAGCGAGGAAATTCATAGGAAAAGCTCAAGTGGAACATCCACATCAGGCAGTGTTTTGAATGCAGAAAGCAGGGGTAGAACAAACGAGAGAGGAAAGAATTTTAGAAGTCATGGGAATTCACAAGGAAAATAAAAGGACAAAAGGTCCCAATCTAGAGACAAGAAGGATTGTTGGTATTGTGGTAAATCGGGTCATTTAAAGAAAGATTATTGGTCAAAAAAATAAATGAGACAAAAAAGGAAGGAAATAAAGAAGAAAATGTGGTAAGTAATAAATCTGATGAAGATGCTTTGATTCTTTCCCTTGACAATGTTGACGATTCTTGGGTGTTAGATTTAGGGGCTTCATTTCATGCTACACCCCATAGAAATTATTTTCTTGATTATGTCCAAGGGGATTTTGGGCTGGTTTATTTGGGAGATAATGAACCCTGTCAGATTGTTGGAAAGGGAAGAATCAAGATTAAGTTGCAAAATGGGAATCATTGGCTACTACATGAGGTCAGGCACATTCCAAAGCTAAGAAGAAATTTAATTTCAGCAGGGCAACTAGATGATGAAGGTTGTGTTGTTACATTTAGTGATAAAAATTGGAAGGTTACAAAAGGTGCCTTAGTGGTAACAAAAGTTGTGAAAGTAGGCACCTTATATCTTTATATAGGTCATATTGTTCCTTCTACTTTAGCTATTGTAGATAAAAATCAATGTTCAAGAATAGTTGTTGCAATTCAGCAGAAAAAAAAATAGATAGTTGTTGTGGATTCTCAATCAACACTATGGTATAATAGACTTGGGCATATAAGTGAAAAAGGTATGAAAGTACTTCATTCAAAGAAATTTTTACTAGGTCTAAAATATGTTAATATGGTTTTTTGTGAAAGTTGTGTGTATGGAAAACAAAAGAGAGTTAGTTTTCTCAAAGATGGGAAACAAAAGAAAGATGAGAAATTGGAGCTTGTGCATATAGATGTATGGGGACCAGCTCAGGTATCTTCTCTCAGTGGCTCTCAGTATTATGTTACATTCATTGATGATGCAAATATGAAGGTATGGATTTATTTCCTTAGGAAAAAATTTGATGTATTTGAAACTTTAAAAAAATGGAGAAGCTTGGTTGAGAATAAGATGGGTAAAAAGTTAAAATGTCTCAGATCTGATAATGGTGGTGAGTATTATAGAAAATATTTTGAAGATTATTGTTCCTCTAATGGTATTCATAGGAACAAAATGGTTCCAAGGAATCCATAGGAAAATGGAGTGGTTGAGCGCATGAATATAACAATAATGAAGTGTGCACAAACTATGAGATTGCATGTTGGATTGTCTTTAAACATGTGGGCAGAGGTTGTAAACATTTTTGTTTATTTAATTAATAGAGGTCCCTCTAATACTTTGGGTTGTGGTATTCCAGAAAGCATGGATAGGTAAGAAGGTGAGTTATTCTTTTCTCACAACCTTCGGTTGTGAAGAATTTGCAAATGCAAATTCTAAAAATAGAACCAAGTTTGATGCAAAATCAAAGAAATTTATATTTGTTGGATATGGCATTGATGAATTTGGTTATAAGCTTTGGGATTTTTAAAATAAGAAAATTGTGAGAAGAAGGGATGTCATATTCAATGAGAAAGTGTTGTACAAAGATTAGTTACAGCAACATGAGAAGAAAGAAAATGATTATGCAGTGTTGGATGAAACTCCAAACAATGTTGTTCCAGTGGTTCCTCATGCTCTGCAACAACAACAACAACAACAACAAATACCACAAACTCCAGTGAATTTTAGGTGATATTCAAGGATAATTAGACCTTTGAAAAGATTTTCTCCCTCTTTGTATTCTATTTTATTAAATGATGTTGGTGAACTGTAATGTTATGATGAAGTTCAGTGGGAGCATGGAATGGAAGAAGAAATGGACTCCTTTCTAAAAAATCAAACTTGGGAATTATGTAGGTTGCCTACAGGTAAAAAGGATTTACATGGGTTTATAGGCTAAAAGAGGAGGATGGAGGTAAGAAAGGATTTAAAGCCAAATTATTTGTAAAGGGATTTGCACAAAAAAAGGTATTGATTTTGATGAAATATTTTCTCTAGTTGTTAAAATGACTTCTATTCATACTATTTTAAGTATTGTGGTTGTTGAGTATTTGCATTTAGAACAACTTGATGTTAAAACTGTCTTTCTCCATGGTGATTTGGAAGAGGAAATAAATGGAATAGCCACAAAGATTTGAGGTCAAAGGTAAGGAGAAACTAGTGTGTATATTGAAGAAACATTTATATGGCTTGAAGTAAGCACCTCGCCAACGGTATATTAAATTTAATAGTTTTATGGTTGAGCAAGGCTTGTAATGCCTTGCCACACAAACCTAGAGGAAGATGCAACTACATCGGAAGCAAACAATTTTTTTTCCTTTTAAAGTGCAAAAACAACATGAAAGGTGCACTACCCTAACACATGCATCCTCTAAGGTATGTGACTAAGCTTACAACTGAATCCCATAACATAAACATTAACTCATTCATAGAATATAATTAATTACTCATAAATTTAAAAAAACATACATTCAAAGCATTACACATCAAATAAGATAGAAGTACATAAAGATCCATGGATTAAATTTATTTCAAATAGTGTATACAATACTCATTACCAGAATGAGGTAGATCATACCATAGTATTTTAATTTACAAGAGTCCTCGAATACAATTGAGTAACATAAATACAAAGTGTCAAATTGAAACAATAAACCAAATGGATTGAACATATTAACTGGTACACACGAGCTCTCCAACTAGAAGATCCCACCATCACAAACATAAGAAGGGAACCAAAAGGAGTAAGGTGCACATTCCACCCAACCAAGTGGTACCCGAAGGCCCACTCCCCGTGCTAGGAGATAGTAACAAGGATTATTAGACAAGACCAACGACCTCTAGACACAGGCTGACACAAGACTGGACAATCGAATATAATTATAACACTAACACATTGGGTACAATGCTTCCAGAGTTAAATATTTAAATGAATCAGTGAACCAAACATACTACTGACATAGGAGAAGTGTCACCATAAATTTTCATGGGTTACCTCAACAGATCTTCCCAAACCCTGGCCCCCATCGAGAGTCACTCTCCTACTGACAACACGTGGAACAAATCCACAACCCAAAGGTAACTAGTGCACTCTACAGATATTCAATCCCCATCGAAAACATAAATACATCACATCCCCATTCGTGGAAACCAAGTGATTCACTGAAAATGACAATACAGACTACCCAAGGGAAATGAAAGCACTCACAATAAAATTGCAACCCCCAACAAAATTCCCACTTTTGGAAGTCTTACTAATGTTTCTGAACAAATTTCCCCAAAATAAGAACATATGAAATTTCATACAAGGAGCAATAAAACAAGAAATAAAACTACTCTTCGGATATACTAAATCCAATTTCCCCTTCACTGATTTACAGTAAGGTAATTGCCCAAATAAATTAATTAAATAAAAACCCTTTACAAACAGAGAAGGAAAATCTAACTTATCTATAACTTCAATTTCTCAATTACTTTTAATAAAATGACAATTTCTACTTAAAGATTATTTCAACCAAATCTTCTACACATTGAATATATACATAATCATATATATATATATATATATGCCAATTTTAATATATTATATATATTAAAATTATTTAACAAAAAAATACATTATTTCAAAAAACCATAATAAATAAATTTTATATATATATATATATAATATAATCTACATAAATATATAATATACATATATATATATATTATATATTAAAATTTTATAACTTAAAACTAAATCAAAATCCTTTTAAACATAAAGCGATTCATATGAATTGACGACTTAAGAATATCGGAAATATTTTCTTCCTATGTGTGGCTATTACAAACTTGGTGGAGGTTGTGCCTTTCTACAACCGAAACCCCACTTGGGGGCACCACTATGGAGGTCGTTTCTCTCCCTAGTCACCTCCTATGGGGGCGGCTATGGAGGCCAATCCCCTAGCCTCCCCAACAATACTTGCATAAAATTAAATTTTGATTTCTCAAACAAAATAGCGATAAACTCTATGGAAATAATTTTCATAGAGATTTCAATACAAACTTTCATTATTGATTTTTCAATAGGGCAGTTTTACAATATTAATAATTATATAATTATATATATATATGTGTGTGTGTGTGTGTGTGTGTGTGTGTATAGTATTATAGATATATACATATATGTATATAAAACATATATATAAAGAATTCAAAACAATAGCTCTAATTGAGCAAATATTTTCAAAAATGGCCATCTACAGGAAAATACACAAATTTTACAAAGACAAGCAATTTTCAACACATAGCTTTTTTCTAAATTTTCTTCAAAAAAATAATTTAATCGAAATCAATCATTTCCTATAGGAATCAAATCCAATAATGAATTGGAGCAATATTTCTCTAAAAAACTTCTACCCAAATTTCTCGAGAATTTTATTTTTACTGAAGAATTTCTACAGAGAGTTAAATTTCTTCCTGGTAGAGATTTTCTTTCCAGATCCCTAATATTTTCTTCTAGGTTGTTCATTGTCTACAACAATCCCAATTAAAACTTGCAAAATTTTCTATAGAATATTTCACACACGACATTCTCAATTTTAACAAAACTCAAAAGCTTTATAATTTGCATAGAAAATCTTTTCCCAGACAGAAATCTAATCTAAGAAACTTTTCCAAAATGAAATTAACTAGAATAATAAAGGAACTTGAAATCTAATGCCTGAGAAGATGTGAATTTGATGTAGATCCTCTTCCACAGAACCAATATTCATCCAGATCAACCAGAGCTTCCTCTAGAAACAAACAAAATTCAAGAACACAAGAACTTTCCCGAGACTGTATTTTTCCCAAAATTTCAACAATCGCATGCAATAACCAAACTGAATTTTTAAACAACCTTCCCCATAAAATATCCTCTCCTCCCTTCTATGAAGAAGCTTCTCACCTCTTATGGTTACACCCAATAATTTCTCTTAGAATATATTTTTCCCAACAACCTTCATTAATATTTTCAAACACATGTTGAAAACAAAATATCTTTTAAAATCAAATTGCACCAAATCCTCAAGATATTTCTAAAAATTAAAAAATTTAAATAATTTCTAAAATACTTAGCATTTCTAATTTAAACTTAATTCAACTAATTTAATTAATTAATAAACTAAATATAATCCTAAGATTAAATTATTTTACCAATTAGATTTAATTAATTAATTAATTAAATTAGAATCTTCTAACATAATAAACTAGATTAATTAAATAATCAACTAAAATATTTAAATCATTTATTTACCTTTAACACACTTTGCAACATAAATAAAATTAAGGTAAAATTGAACAACATTTTAACAAATAAATCCAACAAAAATTGATGACACACTATGATTAGGGTGATTGCTTCACATGGGAAACCTAGCTACTATCTCCCAATCAACAATACCATTGGGCAATGGACACACTCAAACCTGTGAAACTAGTTGGAGTCGATGTCCTATACTTGCAAACCTGCAAACAAAGCATATATCGAACATGCATATTTATATCATAATAAAACACACCGTGAAGAGAGAATCACAGAATCACAGGGCACTCGCTAGTGAGTGGTGCAATTTTGTCCCCTTCACCAATACAATGTAACAAAACTAATGAATCCAACATCAATAATCTACTCATGAGCATATAAAAATATTAATTCACATATCCACTATGCTAATCTAAAGCATTTCATAAGAATAACATCAGAATAAAGTACCATCATATCATAACATAAAAATCACATCGCTCCAAGGTAGTGATCAAATAATAACCAAGTATCATAGTCTATCATAGTCAAGGTACTAAAATAAAACAAAGAATAAAAAAGAAACACACTGTCAGATCATAAGATTAAAATGAAGGGGTGTTACATTCTCCCCCTAGGGTTAGGCTTACTCCTAGAAGCCTACAAACACGCATAATACAAAATCCATGACTTAACATACATTCTTTACATACACACCAATGCACATCACCATAAATCACAACACAAGACCACATATGAGTCCATCTAGACACCAAAAAGAAGCATACTAATCCATGATACATAATCCATGAGCCAAGAGCCAATATCCATCTCACATAATCCATACATAATACTCAGTGACTTGATGATGTTAGGCCACACACACGACGAGACCATCCACACAAGACCACGATGACTTGTCTCTTGTTGTATAAGTTGATTAGCCTCCAAGAGATAATCATCACACATAGGTGGGTAGTGTGTCCTAGCTATATAACAACCTCACATACCCCCATCCTCAATGTTCCTTGTGTATACTCACCAAGTCTACCACATACATCGTTGGGGAGGATTCACAATACAACACATTGATGACATTTAAAATAATAAAGATAAACTAGTTTAGCCACCAAGGTGATAACAAGAGAAACAAAAAAATAATTTCAACAATAAGGCAATAAATGTGCATAATTTCAACACTAAATCAAATATAACCACAAGGGTTACAAACAAATAAGATCACCAGGTGTGGCTGAACAATCACAATCAAATATAACAAGGTGTCAACCTTCACAATCAACTGAAAATCATCAATAACCATAAAGAAAGTCCACAATATTAAAATTGCACTGTACAACACTGTGTGACTAGATACTAACCACCAAAAAAGGAAGGAGGGAACAATGTATGACTATAGTAATAGATCTCATGTGGTGTGGAGTGAGAATGCCATCCACATAACTCAGAGTGTACTCCACAACTATGCCCTACATCACGTCGTCACTCAACATGATCATACACCAGCCGGAAAAGGCATGCAATGGTCGTATGCCACATGGTAGTGTGTTTGTGGCTCCACAGAGGTAGGCACATGCAAAATACACCCTGCATAGTGATACCATGTGGAGAAGGCACACTCAGGTACTCATTGTAGCCAAAGGTATACATGGCTAGGATCTACTCATATGTTATCCAACCAAACACTGTCAAAGCAACCATGAGTATCCCTATACAAGTGTGTGAGGCCCCATAATGCTCAGCACACAAGTAGGCTATCATAACACAATCTCATAATGCACCTTCATGTGTCTATGCACATGACATTGTGTAACACAACATCATCACCAGCACTATGTCAAAACATCAATGGGGTGTGGTATCGTATCTATTGCATTATGTCGGAACACGTGCAAATGCAATATATATATATATATAATACAAAAATGGTAATATCAATATGGGGCTACCCAAGCTTCACCTCTCATATGGATGAGGTTTACTCAATAATTTCAGATCAACGTCTCTACGGACAACTAGGCATATACTAACAAACCAATGCTGATGTAATCAAAACTGTGGGGCTTGGGCTAACACATATGGATCAAGTATCTTGATCCATCATAAGGGAAAGTAGTGGGTACGTTTCCTCGGATTGGTTGAGTTGAGACCGCTCTGCATTGCAATATGTGTATGTTGCACACTCCACCCAAGGAAATTTGTGGTTGTTGTTATCCCTTCATGGATTGAGAAGCTAGAGAATCAAAAGAAAAAGAATCTATGCAACTAACAATTGGTTACTCTTATATATAAGTTTCAACCACACATGGGTTGGACCTCAATCAGGTAACAAACATGCAAACACGCATAATGGTATGGTTAATCCCACACCAAATTACAACTTTTCCCCATGTATGGGTATCCAGTATCACCATCCTATGGACACACAAAGCAAGTATGGGGTATTCACTACACTAAACTGGTGCACAGTTACTGGTTCCTTAAATTTATAGGGGGGTACAATTAAATACATAATTCCATAAGAACATCTACTTCCATAACCCATGTGATACACATCACTACTTTACATCCATAACCTTTTATCAGTTTTCTTTCACTCTACTCAAATTTTCCATAGAGCACATGATGCTAAATGTCAATGCCATGATCACCATGATCACTTAACAAATCCACTTACAGATTCACAAGGTCAACATAATGGGATCATATGTACCCAAAGTACCCAGTGTATGAACCTAGGGCTCTGATATCATGTGTAACGCCCTACCACACAACCCTAGAGGAAGAGGAAGATACAACTATAGCGGAAGCGAACAAATTTTTTTCTTTTAAAGTGCAAAAAAAACATGAAAGGTGCACTACACTAACACATGCATCCTCTGAGGTACATGACTAAGATTACAACTGAATCCCATAACATAAACATTAGCTCATTCATAACATATAATTAATTTCTCATAAATTTAAAGAACATACATTCAAAGCATTAATCACATAACATAGAAGTACATAAAGATCCATGGATTACATTTATTTCAAATAGTGTAAATAATACTCATTTCCAAAATAAGGTAGATCATACCATAGTATTACAATTTACAAGATTCCTCCTTGAATACAATTAAGGAGTAACATAAATACAAAGTGTCAAACTAAAACAATAAACAAAATGGATGGAACATATTAACTAGTACACACGAGCTCTCCAACTGGAAGATCCTGCCATCACAAACATAAGAAGGGAACCTAACGCAGTAAGGTGCACATTCCACCCAATCAAGTGGTACCCGAAGGCCCACCCCCCATGCTAGGAGATAGTAACAAGGATTCCTAGACAAGACCAACTACCTCTAGACACAGGCTAACACAAGACTGAAGAATCGAATACAATTACAACACTAACACATTGGGTACAATGCTTCTATAATTAAATAGTTAAATGAATCAGTGAACCAAACATACTACTGACATAGGAGAAGTGTCAGCACAAAGTTAAATGGGTTACCTTGGCAGATCTTCCCAGATCCCCATCCCCCATCGAGAGTCACTCTCCTACTGAAAACACATGGAACAAATCCATAACCAAAGGTAACTAGTGCACTCTATGGATATTCAATCCCCATCCAAAACATAAAGACATCAAATCCTCGTTCATGGAAACTAGGTGATTCACTGAAAATGACAATACGCACTACCCAAGGGAAATGAAAGGGCTAACAATAAAATTACAACAATCCCGAACAAAATTCCCACATCTGGAAGTCTTACTAACGTTTCTAAACAAATTTCCCCAAAATAAGAACATAAGAAATTTCATACAAGGAGCAATAAAACAGGAAATAAAACTACTCTTCGGATATAATAAATCCAATTTCCCCTTCACTGATTTATAATAAGGTAATTTCCCAAATAAATTAATTAAATAAAAACCCTTTACAAACAAAGAAGGAAAATCTAACTTATCTGTAACTTCAATTTCTCGATTACTTTTAATAAAATGACAATTTCTACTTGAAGATTATTTCAACCAAATCTTCTATTTGTGCATATTATGCATGCACCAATTATAAAATAAAATCATTTATTATATATATAAATATATACACATTGATTATATACATAATCATATATATATATATATATATATACATATATATAATTATATATATTCCAATGTATATATATTATATATATGCCAATGTATATATATTATATATATTAAAATTATTTAACAAAAAAATACACTATTTCAAAAAACCATAATAAATAAATATTTAATATATATATAATATAATCGACATATATATAATATATATATATTATATATTAAAAATTTATAACTTAAAACTAAATCAAAATCCTTTTAAACATAAAGCGATTCATATGAATTGACGAGTTAAGAATACCAACAATATTTTCTTCCTATGCGCGGCTATTACAAACTTGGGGGAGGTTGTGCCTTTCCACAACCAAACCCCCACATGGGGGCATGACTATGGAGGCCACTACTCTCCCTAGTCGCCTCCTATGGGGGCGACTGTGGAGAGAAATCTCCCAGCCTCCCCAATAATACTTGCATAAAATTAAATTTTGATTTCTCAAAAATAATAGTGATAAACTCTCAGCGCTATACAGGAATATTTTTCATAGAGATTTCAATACAAACTTTCATGATTGATTTTTTAATAGGGCAGTTTTATAAGTAAATAAGATCACAAGGTGTGGCTAAACCATCACAATCAAATATAATAAGGTTTCAACCTTCACAATTAACTAAAAATCATCAATAACCATAAAAAAAGTCCACAATCTTAAATTTGCACTATATAAAATTGTGTGACTAGATACTAGCCACCAAATGAGGAAGGAGGGAACAACGTCCGGCTATAGTAATAGCCCTCATGTGGTGCGGAGTGAGCATGTCATCCACATAACCCAGAGTGTACTCCATGACTATGCCCTGCATCACATCGTCACTCAACATGGCTATATGCCAATCGAAAAAGGCACGCACTAGTTGTATACCACATGGCAATGTGTTTGTGGCTCCACGGAAGTAGGCACGTGCAGAACACACCCCACATAGTGATACCCCATGGAGAAGGTACACTCAGGTACTCATCATAGGCAAAGGTATACATGGCTAGGATCTAATCATATTCTATCTGACCAAACACTATCGAAGCAACCATGTGTGAGGTATCCCTCTACAAGTGTGTGAGGCCCCATAACGTGCATCACACAAGTAGGCTATCATAACATAATAACATAATGCACCTTCACATGTCTATGCACATGGCATCATGTAACACAACATCATCACCAGCACTATGTCGAAATATCAGTGGGTTGTATAATATCTATTGCATCATGTCAAAATATGTGTAGATACAATATATATATAATAAAAAAATGATAATATCATTATGGGGCTACCCAAGCTTCACCTCTCATATGGACGAGGTTTACTGAATAATGCTAGATCAATGTCTCTATGGATGACCAGGCATATACTAACAAACCAATGTCATTGCAATCAAATCTATGGGGCTTGGGCTAACACATATTGATCAAGTATCATGATCCATCATAAGGGAAAGTAGTGGGTACGTTTCCTTAGGATTGGTTGAGCTGAGACTGCTCAATGCCATAATATGCATACACTGCACACTCCACCCAAGGAAATTTGTGGCTTCTATTATCCCTTCACAGATTGAGGAGCTAGAGAACCAAAAGAAAAGGAATCTATGAAACTAAATTTTGGTTACTCTTATATATAAGTTTCAACCACATGTGGGTTGGACCTCAATTAGGTAACAAACATGCAAACACACATAATGGTATGGTTAATCCCACACCAAATTACAACTTTTCCCCATGGATGGGTATCTACTATCACCATCCTATGGACACAAAAAGCAAGTACAGCGTATTCACAACACTAAACCGATGCATAGTTACTGGTTCCCTACATTTAGAGAGGGTACAATTACATGCATAATTCCATAAGAACATATAATTCCATAACCCATGTGATACAGATCACTACTTTACATCCATAACCTTTTATCAATTTTCTTTCACTCTACTTAGATTTTCCACAAAGCACATGATGCTAAATTTCAATGCCATGATCACCATGATCACTTAACAACTCCACTTACAGATTCACAAGGACAACATAATGGGCTCATATGTACCCAGAGTACCCAGTGTATGAACTTGGGGCTCTGATACCATGTGTAATGCCTTGCCACACAACCCTAGAGGAAGATGCAACTACAACGGAACGAACAATTTTTTTTCTTTTAAAGTGCAAAAACAACATGAAAGGTGCACTATACTAACACATGCATTCTCTAAGGTACACAACTAAGCTTACAACTGAATCCCATAACATAAACATTAAATCATTCATAACATATAATTGATTACTCATAAATTTAAAGAAAATACATTCAAAGCATTAAACATCACATAAGATAGAAGTACATAAAGATCCATGGATTACATTTATTCTAAATAGTGTATACAATACTCATTCCCAGAATGAGGTAGATCATACCATAGTATTACAATTTACAAGATTCCTCCTCGAATACAATTGAGGAGTAACATAAATACAAAGTGCCAAACTGAAAAAAAAAACCAAATGGATGGAGCAAATTAACTGGTACACAGGAGCTCTCCAACTGGAAGATCCTGCCATTATGAACATAAGAAGGGAACCCAACGTAGTAAGGTGCACGTTCCACCCAACCAAGTGGTACCCGAAGGCCCACCCCCCATGCTAGGAGATAGTAACAAGGATTCTTAGACAAGACCAACTACCTCTAGACATAGGTTGACACAAGACTGCACAATCGAATACAATTAAAACACTAACACATTGGGTACAATGCTTCCAAAGTTAAATAGTTAAATGAATCAATGAACCAAACATATTGCTGACATAGGAGAAGTGTCACCACACATTTGAATGGGTTACCTTAGAAAATCTTCCCAGACCCCGGCCCCCATCAAGAGTCACTCTCCTACTGACAACACATGGTTCAAATCCACAACCCAAAGGTAACTAGTGCGCTCTACGAATATTCAATCCCCATCCAAAACATAAAGACATCACATCCCCATTCGTGGAAACTGGGTGATTCACTAAAAATGACAATACGCACTACCCAAGGGAAATGAAAGGGTGACAATAAAATTACAACCCCCAACAAAATTCCCACATCTAGAAGTCTTACTAATGTTTCTAAACAGATTTCCCCAAAATAAGAACATAAGAAATTTCATACAAGGAGCAATAAAACAAGAAATAAAATTACTCTTCGGATATACTAAATCCAATTTCCCCTTTAGTGATTTACAGTAAGGTAATTGCCCAAATAAATTAATTAAATAAAAACCCTTCACAAACAAAGAAGGCAAATCTAACATATCTGTAACTTGAATTTATTGATTACTTTTAATAAAATGATAATTTCTACTTAAATATTATTTCAACCAAATCTTCTATCTATACATATTATGCATGCACCAATTATAAAATAAAATCATTAAGTATATATTTAAACATATACACATTGAATATATACATAATCATATATATAATTATATATGCCAATATATATATTATATATATTAAAATTATTTAACAAAAAAATACATTATTTTAAAAAATCATAATAAATAAATATTTAATATATATATATATATATATTATATATTAAAAATTTATAACTTAAAACTAAATTGAAATCCTTTTAAACATAAAGCCATTCATATGAATTGACGAGTTAAGAATACCGGCAATATTTTCTTCCTGTATTGACTATTACAAACTTGGGGGAGGTTGTACCTTTCCATAGCCAAACCCCCACATGGGGGCGCGACTGTGGAGGTCGTTGCTCTCCCTAGTCGCTTCCTATGGGGGCGGTTGTGGAGAGAAATCCCCCAGCCTCCCCAACAATACTTGCATAAAATTAAATTTCAATTTCTCAAAAAAAAAAAAAATGATAAACTCTCAACGCTTTACAAAAATATTTTTCACAGAGATTTCAATACAAACTTTCATTATTGATTTTCCAATAGGGCATTTTTACAGTATTAATAATTATATATATTATATATATGTATGTATGTATATATATTAATATAGATATATATACATATGTATATAAAATATATATAAAAATAATTCAAAACAATAGCTCTAATCGGGAAAATAATTTCAAAAATGGCCATCTACAAGAAAATAACCATTTTTTACAGAGAGAAGCAATTTTCAACATAGAGGTTTTTTCTAAATTTTCTTCAAACAAATAATTTAATCGGAAGCAATCATTTCCTATAGAAATAAAACCCAATAATGAATTGGAGCAATATTTCTCTACAAAAACCTCTACCCAAATTTCCCGAGAAGTTTATTTTTACATAAGAATTTCTATAGAGAGTTAAATTTCTTCTCGACAGAGATTTTCTTTCCAGATCCCTAATATTTTCTTCCGGGTTGTTCATTGTCTATAACAATCCCAATTAAAACTTGCAAAATTTTCTACAAAATATTTTACACATGGGATTTTCAATTTTAACAAAACTCAAAAGCTTTATAATTTGCATAGACAATCTTTTCCCAGACAGTAATCTAATCTAAGAAAATTTTCCAAAGTGAAATTAACTTGAATAATAGAGGAACTTGAAATCCAATGCTTGAGAAGATGTGAATTTGACGTAGAGCCTCTTCCACATAACCAAGATTCTTCTAGATCAACCAAAGCTTCCTCTAGAAACAAAAAAAAATCCAAAACAGAAGAACTTTCCCAAGACTGTATTTTTTCCGAAATTTCAACAACCGTATGCAATAACCAAACTGAATTTTTAAACAACCTTCCCCCCAAAATATCATCTCCTCCCTTCCACGAAGAAGCTTCTCACATCTTATGGTTACAACCAATAATTTCTTCGAGAATATATTCTTCCCAACAACCCTCATTAATATTTTCAAACACATGTTGAAAACAAAATATCTTTTAAAATAAAATTGCACCAAATCCTCAAGATATTTCTAGAAATTAAAACATTTTAATCATTTCTAAAATACTTAGCATTTCTAATTTAAACTTAATTCAACTAGTTTAATTAATTAATAAAATAAATATAATCCTAAGATTAAATTATTTTACCAATTAGATTAAATTAATTAATTAATTAAATTACAATCTTTTAACATAATAAACTAGATTAATTAAATAATCAACTAAAATATTTAAATCATTTATTTACCTTTAACACACTTTGCAACATAAATAAAATCAAGGTAAAATTGAATAAAATTTTAACAAACAAATCCAACAAAAACTGACGACACACTATGATTAGGGTGATGGCTTGAGATGAGAAACCTAGCTACTATCTCCCAATCAACAATATCGTTGGGAAATGGATACACTCAAACCTGTGAAACTAGGTGGAGTCGATGTCTTGTACTTTCAAACTTGCAAACAAAGCATTTATCAAACATGCATATTTATATCATAATAAAACACACTGTGAAGAGAGAATCGTAGAATCCCAGGCCGCTCACTAGCGAGTAGTGAAATTATGTCCCCTTCACCAATAAAATGTCACAAAATTGACGAATCCAACATCAATAATCTACTCATGAGCATATAACAATATTAATTCAGTTATCCACTATGCTAATCTAAAGCATGTCATAATAATAACATCAGAATAAAGTACCATCACATCATAACATAAAAACCACATCTCTCCAAGGTAGCGATCAAATAATAACCAAGTATCATGGTCAAGGTACTAATAGAAAACAAAGCATAACAGAGAAACACAATGTTAGATTATAAGAGTAAAATGAAGGGGTGTTACATTCTCCCCATAGGGTTAGGCTTGCTCTTGGAAGCCTAGAAACACGCATAGTACAAAATCAATGACTTAAAATACATTCTTCACATACACACCAATGTAAATCACCAGAAATCACAACACAAGACCACATATGAGTCCATCTAGACACCAAAAAGAAGCATACTAATCTATGATACATAATCCATGAGCCACATATGGGTCCATTTGGATACCAGAAAGAAGCATACTAATCCATGATACATAATCCATGATCCAAGAGCCAATTTCCATCTCACATAATCCATACATCATACTCACTGAATTGATGGTGTTAGGCCACACACACGATGAGACCATCCACACAAGACCACAATGACCTATCTCTTGTTGTATAAGGTGATTAGCCTCCAAGAGATAGTCATCACACATAGGTGGGTAGTGGGTCCTAGCAATATAACAACCTCACATACCCCCATCCTCAACGTTCACTGCATCTACTTCCTCGTATACACTCACCAAGCCCGCCTCATACATCCTTGGAGAGGATTCACAATACGACACATTTCTGACATTTAAAACAATAAAGATAAAATAGTTTAGCCACCAAGGAGATAAAGAAGAGCAAATAAAAATTTAATTTCAACAATAAGGAAATAAATGCACATAATTTCATCACTAAATCAAATATAACCATGAGGGTTACAAGAAAATAAGATCACAAGGTGTGGCTAAACCATCGCAATCAAATATAGCAAGGTGTCAGCCTTCACAATCAACTGAAAATCATCAATAACCATAAAGAAAGTCCACAATCTTAAAATTTCACTGTACAACACTGTGTGACTAGATACTAACCACCAAACGAGGAAGGAGGGAACAATGTCCAATTATAGTTATAGCCCTCATGTGGCATGAAGTGAGCATGCCACCCACATAACCTAGGGTGCACTCCATGACTGTGCCTTACATCACGTCATCACTCAACATGGTCATACACCAGTAGGAAAAGGCATGCACTAGCCATATGCCACATGGCAGTGTATATGTGGCTTTGGGTAAGTAGGCACGCACAGAATATACCCTGCATAGTGATACCCTGTGGAGAAGGCACACTCAAGTACTCGTCATAGTAAAAGGTATACATGGCTAGGATCTACTCATATGCTATCTAACCAAACACCATCAAAGAAACCATGAGTATCCCTCTACAAGTGTGTGAGGCCCCATAACGCTCATCACACAAGTAGTCTATCATAACACAATCTCATAATGTGCCTTCAATTGTCTATGCATGTGGCATTGTGTAACACGACATCATCACCAGCACTATGTTGGAACATCCATGGGGTGTGGTATCGTATCTATTGCATCATGTCAGAAAACGTCCAGATACAGTATATATATAGTACAAAAATGATAATATCAATATGGGGCTACCCGAGCTTTACCTCTCATATAGACAAGGTTTACTCAATAATGTCAGATCAATGTCTCTACGGATGACCAGGCATATACTAACAAACCAATGTTGTTGTACTCAAATATGTGGGGCTTGGGCTAACACATATGGATCAAGTATCCTGATCCATCATAAGGTAAAGTAGTGGGTACATTTCCTCGGGATTGGTTGAGTTGAGATCACTCTGCGCCGCAATATGTGTACATTGCACACTCCACCCAAGGAAATTTTTGGTTACTACTATCCCTTCACGGATTGAGGAGCTAGAGAACCAAAAGAAAAAGAATTTATGCAACTAACTTTTGGTTACTCTTATATATAAGTTTCAACCACACATGGGTTGGACCTCAATCAGGTAACAAACATGCAAACACACATAATGGTATGGTTAATCCCACACCAAATTACAACTTTTCCCCATGGATGGGTATCTAGCATCACCATCTTATGGACACATAAATTAAGTACGGGGTATTCACAACACTAAACCGATGCACAGCTACTAGTTCCTTACATTTACAGGGGGGTACAATTACATATATAATTCCATAAGAACATCTACTTCCATAACCCATGTGATACACATCACTACTTTACATCCATAACCTTTTATCAACTTTCTTTCACTCTAATCTTTTCCACAGAGCACATGATGCTAAATGTCAATGCCATGATCACCATGATCACTTAAAAAATCCACTTACAGATTCACAAGGACAACATAATGGGCTCATATGTACCCAGAGTACCCAGTGTATGAATCTGGGGCTCTAATACCATGTGTAACGCCCCGCCATGCAACCCTAGAGAAAGATGCTACAACAACGAAAGTGAACAATTGTTTTTCTTTTAAAGTACAAAAACAACTTGAAAGGTGAACTACACTAACACATGCATCCTCTAAGGTACAAGACTAATCTTACAATTGAATCCCATAACATAAACATTAACTCATTCATAGCATATAATTAATTACTTATAAATTTAAAGAACATACATTCAAAGCATTAAACAACACATAAGATAGAAGTACATAAAGATGAAGGGAAAAAAGGGATGGATCTAATGACCCAGCAGTGCGGAATACATTCCCTTAACACTAATACAACAGAGGAGAAGAGAAAAAATGAGTTCAAATAGCTTCTAAAATTATTGAGATGAATACATGCAACATAAAAGAGATAACAGAATATAAGCTTTCAAATATTGACACAATATTTATGTGGGAAAACCTTTTCATGTAAAAAACCCACCACACCAAGCAAGAAAAATTGTATTACAGTAATAATCAATTACATACAATATCAACCCTTACTCTCTGATCAGCTAACAACAACTTCAAGTTATTTTCTCACTGTTACAATACTTCTCTCAAAGTATAAAATCAATGAATGCCTACAATATATTACATCGACTTGCCTATAAACCGTCACCTTTTGGTTTACATAAAATATTGTATTCGACTGACAGAGTCATACATCACATTCAATGTCTCAACCAATTTGCATACATTAGGTTCATGCACTGATTGCCCAATCATGCAATTGATCTGATCTGTAGATCTCTTTTGCATCGAGCCACCCAGGCATTCAATTCCTTGCCATAATTGGGTTCATTCTACCAATCGCACAATTCATGCAATAATTTATTTTACTACATTTTCCTTTAGCCAATCAAACTGCTGTCAACTTGCCATGTGTCCAACTGCTATTTGCTGATCGCTTTGACCATCTGGTCCAACTCGATTGACTGAGCTCTGAGCTCATCCAAGCTCTTACTGCACTACCTTCGAGCTCACCAACTCGCTTCGTAGTATGGTGGTGAGCTCAGTCGATCTCACCCAAGTCATCATCTAGCCCAAACCCACCATCCCCACACTACCATTGCTCAGTTCAAGTCGACCCGCGGTGTGGTAGTAGCCACTAGGAAAACCATAGGCGGTCATACCGCAGGGGCCACTAGGCCACCCCGTGGTAGGGAAATAACCTCTAGGGCGACCGCTGGCAGTGTTCGCGGTGAGAGGAACCACCACCTGCGGTATGGCAGTTTTCACCAAGCCCACCACTGGCGGTCTCACCGCAGACACTGCGATGAGAGGAACCACCACCAGTGGTATAGCGGTAATCATCGATCCCACTACTGGAGGTCTCACCGAGGACACCGCGGTGAGGGGGACCACCGCCTGTGGTATGACTATAACCATCAAGCCAAGCCATTGGCGGCCTTACCGTGCCACTGCAATGAGAGAACTCATCACTCCCGGTAAGGCAGAAACAGCCAGTGCAGGCTAAAGGCGGCCTTACAATGCCACTACAGTGAGTGAACTCACCACACGCGGTAAGGTAGTAACCGCCAAGGGATAATGACATAGCCACAGGTAAAGTGGTTAAGGCTTAAAATAAACAATTTTTTCGCCAAGTCTTGAAATTTTGAGGCTTCAAACTGGAAGTTGATACATACTTTCTCAACAAGATCCCACTTGGCAAAGACTTCCAACTTCCTCCAGAGTTAGAAAAAATCACTGATGGTCATAGGCCTCGAGACTCATCGATTTTGTGCACCATCTGAACTTGTCTCTGCTCACCGACTTTGTCAATGCATTTGCAACATTCTTCAGAGTTTTGACCTTTTCAAGAGAGACCCTTCCATCTTCCACCATGTCCCTCATGAAGTGAAACTACACATCAATGTGCTTCGTCCTGTCATGGAAAGTCAAATTCTTTGCCAAACAAATGGCACTCTGACTGCCACAGCAAATAGTGATATGCCCTGCATTGAAACCAATGTTTAAACACAAACGCCTCAGCCAAACTGCTTCCTTGCAGGCGTGAGTTGTAGCCATGTACTCTGCCTCTGTCGTGGATAAAGCAACTAAAGCCTATCACTTGCTCATCCAACTGATTTCTCCACCATTAAGCATGAATATATATCCACTGGTGGATCTTCTACTATCAATGTCCCTTGCCCAATCAAAATCAACATATCCCTAAATATTGAGAGTCCTCTGTGATGCAACCAAACTGCCATGGTAACACAAAGCATAATATGAAGTCCCTTTCAAATACTTGAACACTCTCTTCATAGCATCCCAATGTGATCTTCCCAAATTTTCCATAAAACGACTTAGAATTCCCATTGATTGGGCAATGTCTGGTCTTGTATAGACCATTGCATACATCAAACTGCCAATAGCACTTGCATAGGGCACACTGGTCATGTCCTCCATCTCAGTAGTAGATTTTGGACAATCTTCAACAAATAGTTTCATTCCCTACATGACTAAAACAACTAGTTGCTTGTGATCGTTCATCCCAAATCTCTCTAGAATTGTGTTCACATACTTACTCTAACTTACCCAAATATTTTTCTTGTTTTGTCCCTAGTTATCTCCATTCCTAGAATATACCTAGCTGCACCAAGATCTTTCATTTCAAACTTTGCAGACAGCTCAAATTTAAGATCAAACATCATAGTCTTGCTATTTCCTATGAATAACATATCATCCATGCACAGTGTAATAACAAGCACACGATCATTTTCAGATTTATTATAAACATAATAATCAGATTTTTATCTTACAAATCCCATAGACAACACAAATGTGTCAAATTTTTGGTACCACATTCTAGGAAACTGCTTCAAACCATACAGATATTTATTTAACTTACAAACCAGATTTTTTTTACCTTTCACAACGAAATGCTCAGGATGGGACATATAAATTTCTTCTTCCAACTCACCATGGAGAAATGTTGTCTTCACATCCATCTACTCAATTTCAAAGTCATACACAGTTGCCAATGACAACAAAAATATGATGGATGTCAGCTTTTCTACAGGGGAAAAAATCTATCGATAATCAATTCCCTCAATTTGGGAAAATCCCTTTGCAACCAGTCGTGCCTTATACTTCTCAACACTGCCATCAAGACCTATCTTCTTTATGAATATCCACTTGCAGCCAACTGGATTTCACCCTTTAGGCAATGGTACCAAATCCCAAGTTTCATTCTTCTTCAATGAATCCATTTCTTCAATCATGGCTTCCAACCAAGAATTTGAATCAGACATGTTGATTTCTTCTTTTATAGTCCTAGGCTCATCAGTGCTAGTAATTAAGGCATAGGCATAGTTTGAATTTAATAGTGAGAAACCATACCTCTTAGGTTGTCATTTTTCTCATGCAGACCTTCTTACAGGCTGATGTTGTGGTTCTTCATCATCAGAACTTCCAGAGCTAGTTGAGCTCTCCTCAGTCTCAGGTACACCATGCAACTCTTCCCTTTCTGGAGTTTGGGGAATCTAAACTGCATCCTTTTTCTTGTCACTTTGATCTATCTCAAGTTGTTGATCACTTACTAAAGGTTTTAGTTCACGAAATATCACACTTATGTTGTACAAAACCTTCTCAGTAACAAGGTTCCAAAGCTTGTATCCCTTCACACCAACTCCATAGCCGATGAGAATACACTTGGCAACCTTGTTATCCAATTTTGATCTTTTTTCATTTGGCACATAAACATATGCCT
Organism: Sequoiadendron giganteum; assembly: GCA_007115665.2. NCBI lineage: Eukaryota > Viridiplantae > Streptophyta > Pinopsida > Cupressales > Cupressaceae > Sequoiadendron > Sequoiadendron giganteum. The sequence continues at coordinate 399,861,158 of CM021106.1, forward strand.
CACAGCTAAAGACACGAACATGCCTCAAAGAGGGATTCTTACTAGACCATGCTTCCAAAGGCATCTTATCAACAAGAGCAGAGTAGGGAGAATGATTTACTAGATAACATGTTGTAGCCATAGCCTTAGCCCAAAACTTATGCTCCAAACCAGCACTGCTCAACATACTCCTTGCCTTTTCCATCAGCGTCCTGTTCAACCTTTCAGCAACTGCATTCTGCTATGGAGTATAAGGTGTTGTCTTATGCCTTTTAATTCCATGATCTATACATTACCTTTCAAAATCTGCAGAACAAAACTCACCGCCATTGTCTGTCCTGAAACATTTAATTTTCCTTCCAGTGTGATTCTCTACCAAAGATTTAAATTCTTTGAACCGACTGAACACTTCTGATTTACTTTTAAGAAAGTATACAAATGCCCTTCTAGAACAGTCATCAATAAAATAAACATAATATCTAGACTTTGATAATGAAGGAACATTAACTGGACCAAACACATCTGAATGAACATAATCCAGTATACCAGAAGATTTATGAGGACTTGAGTAAAAAGAAACACGGTATTGTTTTCCATAGATACAATATTCGCAAAAATCTAACTCAAGGTTACAATCATCTAGCCCTTCTACAAGATTTTTATTCTTCAAGTTTTTTAAACCTTTCTCACCTATGTGACCTAGTCTATGATACCACAACATAGTCTTCTTAGTTGGGAGTATTACCTCCTAAGAATTTGCAGATAGAGAAGTTTCTTCATCTTTCTCTATAGGGATTGATTTACATGACTCTATAGAGGCATTGTTACATTTAATAGGACATGCATCCAACTTATACAGAGTGCCAATACGAACACCCTTAGCCAACACCATTACACCTGTATCCATTTTACATCTTTTAATTGAGAAATAAACTTCTACACCAACATCATTTAACTTACTGATAGAAAGAATATTACGAGCCAGACCTGGTATGTGCAATATGCCACCAATTCCTTTGACTCTTCCGTCAGGAAATTGAATTCTGACTCTTCCTCTGCCAACAATCTCCAATGTTGAATCACTTTCTAGGTACACCTTTCCACCATCATACTTCTCGTACTTAGAGAACCATTCTCTATTGGATGTCATGTGAAAGGGCGCACCTGAGTCAAACATCTAGACATCATCTAATGCCTGAGTTGTCAAGTGGTGCAGGAGCACCTATTTGATTTCTTGCCTCCATGAGGCCACTTGTAAATAGTTCTTATATTTTGTGTATTGGGTCTTATAATAAGGTTTATCAAACCATTTTAGAGGTTTTTGAGTCTTAGGAAGTCATATTTTAATTCATTTGTCAAATAATGTTTAAAGTTGTTCCATATTGTAAAAATTGTAAAAGTTGCTCAAGAAAGTTGTCAAGCAACTTGTCAAAAGTGTCATTAAGGTGTTTTGTCAACAAAGTAACTAAAAGGTGGTTGAAAATAGTTGGTTTTGGTTGTAAATGTATAATTACACCCTCCAAAACTCGAATTGGAGAGGTTGGAGACATTATTTGTGAAGTTTGATGAATGGCAACCTCAAGTTTGTGTGCATTTTCTGATTTTACATTGTTTCCAGGTTGAAGTTGTGGTTTGTACGGCCTAGTATGCACTCAGTTAATGGAGTATCATATATGTATGGAAATATCTCTATTTCTAGTTTCAAATTCTTTTTGTCTCATTCAAGTTTATTGAGTTTTCTGGGAGATATGATTATTTTGGTGAGACTGCCTATTTTAACAATATTGTGCAGAATTTACAGTTTGAAAGAATGTGATGGTACGGATTTTAAAGTATATATTTTGGATCTAAAACAAATTTTATGTTGTTCCTATATGAATCTACTTTCATTTTCTTCAAGTCTCATCAAATTTCATTAAGATTTGAATAAGTTATGATCATTTTAGTGAGGGCAGGTTTGAACCTTGTCTAGGGTTTGCAGTTTTGGGAAAAATGAAATAACTTCTTTTGGGCTACCATGGTTATGTTTCCAATGTGACATAGAATGAATAATAGAATGTGTTATACAAAGATTGATTTGGATTAATTTTGAAGGATTGTGAGATATTTTGTTGAATCCTCCTAACTCTGCATCAGATTGGTATCAGAGCTCAGCAAAAAGTCTGGGCTGAGAAAGAAATTGGTTTTGGTATTATGGTTTTGTAGTTGTGTTTTGGTTGGTTTCAGGTTATGTGAGAACCTGATTGCTTCCATTGAGAAGGCAGAGAGAAAAGTGAGTTGTGAGCAAGGAGATACTTGCTGAGACCATCTAGAAAAGATGGAGAACTTGAGAAGGCATTTGCAGGCAGAGGAGGAGAGAAAGAAGAGAAAAAGACAAGCAAAGATGGATAGGGAAATTGCTGAGTTGAAGCAAGAAATGAAGAGGTTGGATAAAGAGTTCCAAGAATCTATGAAGAGGATATAACAAATGATGAAACAATAGAAAAGTTGGAATTTGAAATTGAAAAGGAAGATGGTTTGGCCTATAAAGAAGATTTTGAAAAGAAGAAGAAATGAGAAGATGAAAAAGGAAGAAGAAGCATATGAAGATGCACATGAAGAATTCCTAGATGAAGACAAAGATGTTCCAAAGCATGAAGATGAAGAATGTAAATTTGTTGCAGACATTCCAAGGCAAGAAGTTGAATGTATTATTGAGATAAGAAACCTGATTTCAGGACTTGAAGAGGTTGATTTGATTAAGGGAATGATCATGGATGAATTGGTCATAGAGGTTTGTAGAGGATTGATGAATGATGGAGGTATTATGGTAGAAATTTTGTTTCATTTCATTATGTTACTAATGCTTTGGACAAAGAATAATTTTCAGGTTGAAAATACAAAGGAAAATTTGGAAAGGAATTGGAAGATCAAGAAGAAGACAATTCAAAGGGGCTTCAATTCTTTTGCCCCCAAGAGTTTGGTGCAGGAGCACCTATTTGATTTCTTGCCTCCATGAGGCCACTTGTAAATAGTTCTTATATTTTGTGTATTGGGTCTTATAATAAGGTTTATCAAACCATTTTAGAGGTTTTTGAGTCTTAGGAAGTCATATTTTAAGTCATTTGTCAAATAATGTTTAAAGTTGTTCCATATTGTAAAAATTGTAAAAGTTGCTCAAGAAAGTTGTCAAGCAACTTGTCAAAAGTGTCATTAAGGTGTTTTTTCAACAAATTAATTAAAAGGTGGTTGAAAATAGTTGGTTTTGGTTGTAAATTTATAAGTACACCCTCCAAAACTCGAATTGGAGAGGTTGGATACATTATTGGTGAAGTTTGATGAATGGCAACCTCAAGTTTGTGTGCATTTTCTGATTTTACATTGTTTCCAGGTTGAAGTTGTGGTTTGTACGGCCTAGTATGCACTCCAATAATGGATTATCATATATGTATGGAAATATATCTATTTCTAGTTTCTAATTCTTTTTGTCTCATTCAAGTTTATTGAGTTTTGTGGGAGATATGATTATTTTGGTGAGACTGCCTATTTTAACAATATTGTGCAGAATTTACAGTCTGAAAGAATGTGATGGTACGGATTTTAAAGTATATATTTTGGGTCCAAAACCAATTTTATGTTGTTCCTATATGAATATACTTTCATTTTATTCAAGTCTCATCAAATTTCATTAAGATTTGAATAAGTTATGATCATTTTAGTGAGGGCAGGTTTGAACCCTGTCTAGGGTTTGCAGTTTTGGGAAAAATGAAATAACTTCTTTTGGGCTACCATGGTTATGTTTCCAATGTGACATAGAATGAATAATAGAATGTGTTATAAAAAGATTGATTTGGATTAATTTTGAAGGATTGTGAGATATTTTGTTGAATCCTCCTAACTCTGCATCATCAAGGCTGCTGCAATGAAGGTGTCTCCATCACTTTGAGAAGAGTCATTTTTTAAAGCATTCTTCTTCTTCTCCTCCTTACAATCCTTTTGGATATGACCAAGTTTCCCATAGTTCCAAAATCTCACCTTGAAATTTTTACGAGGATATTTTGATCTCCCTGCAGATCTGGATTTCAACTTCCTATCTTTCTTCTTACCTTTCTCCTTTGGTCTACCTCGAACAGAAAGAGCCTCTTTGGCCATCTCTTTAGACAGAAGTGAAGCAACCACTTCATCCATCTCGAATGCAGTGGTTGTGCTTCTAATTTCCATCACCAAATGATCCCAACTGTCAGGTAATGAACACAACAGGAGCATGAAACGATCCTCCTCCTCAATCTTTCCACCTACAGATGCCAACTGAGTAACACTCATGTTAAATTAGTTCATATGGTCTGCAACAGATGCACCTTCTTCCATCTTCAAGGAGTATAGCTTCTTCCTCAAGAATAACTTATTTACCAGATACTTTCCCTAATAAATATCACCAAGCTTCTTCCATAATGAAGTTGCAGACGTCTCCTCATGGATGTTCAGGAGTACAAAATCAGCTAGACTCAGTCTTATCAAACCTCTTGCTTTTCTATCAGTAAGGTCCCAATCCCCTTGCATCATACCTTGTGGCATAGTTCCAGACATTGCTATCCAGAGGTCTCTATCCACCAGCAGGTCTTCCATTTTGAGTTTCCATAACTCAAAGTTGCTTCCATTAATTTTTTCAATCTCTACTCCACCTGATGTACTCGCCATCTCAAACAGAAACAAGTTTTAACAATGCAAGACTCCCATTGAAACAATATTAGTACAAAAAACTGACCTTTTCTCTCAAGGAAAACACAACTGGCTAGGCTTTGATACAACTTGAAGGGAAAACAAGGATGGATCTAATGACCCAACAGTGCGGAATGCATTCCCTTAACACTAATACAATAGAGGAGAAGAGAAAAAATGAGTTCAAATAGCTTCTAAAACTACTAAGATGAATACATGCAGCATAAAAGAGATAATAGAATATAAGCATTCATAGATTGACACAATATTTATGTGGGAAAACATTTTCATGTAAAAAACCCACCATACCAAGCAAGATCAATTGTACTACAATAATAATCAATTACATACAATATCAACCCTTACTCTCTGATCAAATCACAACAACTTCAAGTTGTTTTCTCACTGTTACAATACTTCTCTCAAAGTATACGATCAATGAATGCCTACAATCTATTACATCAACTTGCCTATAAACCATCACCTTTTGGTTTACATAAAATATTGTATTCGACTGATAGAGTCATACATCACATTCAATGTCTCAAATAATTCGTAGACATCAGGTTCATGTACTGATTGCCCAATCACACAATCGATCCAATCTACAGATCTCTTTTGCATCGAGCCACCCAGGCATTCAATTCCTTGCCATAATTGGGTTCATTCTACCAGTTGCACAAGTCATACAATAATTAATTTTACAACATTTTCCTTTAGCTAATCAAACTACTGTCAACCTGCCACATGTTCAACTGCCATTCGTTGGTCACTTGACCATCTGGTCCAACTCGGTTGACTGAGCTTTGAGTTCATCCAAGCTCTTACCGCACTACCATCGAGCTCACTGACTCGCTTTGTGGTATGGCGGTGAGCTCACCTGAGCTCACCCAAGTCATCACCGAGCCCAGACCCACCATCCCTGTGCTACCACTACCCGGTTCGAGTCAACCCACAGTGTGGCGGTAGCTGCCGAAAAAACCACTAGCGATCATACCACACTACTACGGGGCCCACCAGGCCACCCCATGGTAGGGTGGTAACCACCAGGCTGACTGCTAGCGGTCTCACCGTGGACACCGCGGTGAGAGGAACCATCGCCTATGGTATGGCGGTAACCACCAAGTCCACTGTTGGGAGTGAGAGGAACCACCACTAGCCATATTGCAATAACTGATGAGCCCATCGTTGGCGGTCTCACCACGGACACCGCGGTGAGGGGGACCACCACCTGCGGTACGGCGGTAACAGTCAAGCTAGGCCGTTGGTGGCCTTATCGCGCCACCATGGTGAGAGAACTCACCACACGCGGTAAGGCGGTAACCACCAGCATAGGCTACAAGTGGCCTTACTGTGCCACCACGGTGAGTGAACTCACCGTGCGCGGTAAGGCGGTAACCGCCAGGGGATGATGACACAACCGCAGTAAAGTAATTAAGGCTTAAAAGAAACAATTTTTTTGCTAGTTCTTGAAATTATGAGGCTTCAAACTAGAAGTTGAGACATACTTTCTCAACAAAAGATCCATGGATTATAATTATGTCAAATAGTGTATACAATACTCATTCCTAGAATGAGGTAGATCATACCATATTATTACATGTTACAAGAGTCTTCCTCGAATACAATTGAGGAGTAACATAAATACAAAGTGCCAAACTAAAACAATAAACCAAATGGATGGAACATATTAACAGGTACACACAAGCTCTCCAACTAGAATATATCTCCATCACAAACATAAGAAGGGAACCCAATGGAGTAAGGTATGTTTTCCACCCAACCAAGTAGTATTTGAAGGCCCACCCCCCATGCTAGGAGATATTAACAAAGATTCCTAGACAAGACCAACTACCTCTAGACATAGGCTGACACAAGACAGAACAATCAAATACAATTACAACACTAACACATTGGGTACAATGCTTCCAGAGTTAAATAGTTAAATGAATCAGTGAACCAAACATACTGCTGACATAGGAGAAGTGTCACCACAAATTTGCATGGGTTACCCTGGTAGATCTTCCCAAACCCTGACCCCCATGAAGAGTCACTCTCCTACTAACAACACGTGGAACAAATCCGCAACCCAAAGGTAACTAGTGCACTCTATGGATATTCAATCCCCATCGAAAACATAAATACATCACATCCCCATTCATGGAAACCAAGTGATTCATTGAAAATGACAATACAGACTACCCAAGGGAAATGAAAGCACTCACAATAAAATTGCAACCCCCAACAAAATTCCCACTTTTGGAAGTCTTACTAACGTTTCTGAACAAATTTCCCCAAAATAAGAACATAAGAAATTTCATAAAAGGAGTAATAAAATAGGAAATAAAACTACTCTTCGAATATATTAAATCCAATTTCCCCTTTAGTGATTCATAGTAAGGTAATTTCCCAAATAAATTAATTAAATAAAAACCCTTTACAAACGAAGAAGGAAAATCTAACTTATCTGTAACTTCAATTTCTCAATTACTTTTAATAAAATGACAATTTCTACTTAAAGATTATTTCAACCAAATCTTTTGTCTGTGCATATTATGCATGCACCAATTATAAAATAAAATCATTAATTATATATTTAAATATATACACATTGAATATATACATAATCATATATATAGATATGCCAATGTGTATAAATTATATATATTAAAATTATTTAACAAAAAATAACATTATTTCAAAAAACCATAATAAATAAATATTTAATATATATATATTATCTATTAAAAATTTATAACTTAAAACTAAATAGAAATCCTTTTAAATATAAAGTAATTCATATGAATTGACGAGTTAAGAATACCGACAATATTTTCATCCTGTGCGCGGCTATTACAAACTTGGGGGAGGTTGTGTCATTCCACAGTCGAACCCCCACATGGGGGTGTGGTTGTGGAGGCCACTGCTCTCCCCAGTCGCCTCCTATGGGGGCGGTTGTGGAGAGCAATCCCCCGGCCTCCCCAAAAATACTTGCGTAAAATTAAATTTTGATTTCTCAAAAAAACTAGCGATAAACTCTCAACACTATACAAAAATATTTTTCATAGAGATTTCAATACAAACTTTCATGATTGATTTTTAACAGGGAATTTTTACAATATTAATAATTATATATATTATATATATGTATATATATTATATATATGTATATATATTATATATATGTATATATATAGTACTGTAGATATATATACATATACATATATGTATTATATAAAGAATTCAAAACAATAGCTCTAATCGGGCAAATATTTTTAAAAATGGCCATCTATAGGAAAATACCCAAATATTATAAAGAGAAACAATTTTCAACATAGAGGTTTTTTCTAAATTTTATTCAAACAAATAATTTAATCGGAAGCAATCATTTCCTACAAAAATCAAATCCAATAATGAATTGGAGTAGTATTTATCTACAAAAACTTCTACCCAAATTTTCTAAGAAGTTTATTTTTATAGAAGAATATCTACAGAGAGTTAAATTTCTTCCCTAAAGATATTTTCTTTCCAGATCCCTAATATTTTCTTCTAGGTTGTTAATTGTCTACAACAATCCCAATTAAAACTTACAAAATTTTCTATGGAAGATTTCATTTCCATAGAAGACTTCACACATGGGATTTTCAATTTTAACAAAACTCAAAAGATTTATAATTTGCACAGACAATATTTTCCCAAACAGTAATCTAATCTAAGAAACTTTCCAAAATGAAATTAACTAGAATAATAGAGGAACTTGAAATCCAATGCCTGAGAAGATGTGAATTTAATGTAGAGCCTATTCCACAGAACAAAGATTCTTCCAGATCAACCAGAGCTTCCTCCAGAAACAAAAAAAAATATAGAATCCAAAATTTTAACAACCGCATGCAATAACCAAACTAAATTTTTAAACAACCTTCCCCACAAAATATCCTCTCCTCCCTTCCGTGAAGAAGCTTCTCACCTCGTATGGCTACACCCAATAATTTCTCCAAGAATATATTTTTCCCAACAACCCTCATTAATATTTCCAAACACATGTTGAAAAAAAAATATCTTTTAAAATCAAATTGCACCAAATCCTCAAGATATTTCTAGAAATTAAAACATTTTAATCATTTCTAAAATACTTAGCATTTCTAATTTAAACTTAATTCAACTAATTTAACTAATTAATAAAGTAAATATAATCCTACTATTAAATTATTTTACCAATTAGATTAAATTAATTAATTAATTAAATTACAATCTTCTAACATAATAAACTAGATTAATTAAATAATCAACTAAAATATTTAAATCATTTATTTACCTTTAACACACTTTGCAGCATAAATAAAACAAAGGTAAAATTGAACAACATTTTAACAAATAAATCCAACAAAAATCGACGACACACTATGACCAAGGTGATGGCTTGACTCGGGAAACCTAGCTACTATCTCCCAATCAACAATACCGTTGGACAATGGACATGCTCAAACCTGTGAAATTAGGTGGAGTTGATGTCATGTACCTGCAAACCTACAAACAAAGCATATATTGAATATGCATATTTATATCATAATAAAACACATCGTGAAGAGAGAATCGTGGAATCGCAAGGCACTTGCTAGCAAGTGGTGCAATTTCATCCCCTTCACCAATACAATGTGTCGATGGAACCTTGGATGATGAATAACTTGTGGCTAAAATTCTTAGATTTGTGCCTCCCTCCTACAAAACAAGATCTCATGCTATTGATGAACCAAGGATAGTAACAAATATTACAAGAGACATGTTGATTGGAAAACTTGTTGCATTTGAGTTGAGTGAATTTGGTGAATCTTCTCCTAAGACTGAATCTGCATTCAAAGCTACAGTATCGAGAAAAAGCCAACAGAGATACAATCTAGGTGAGAGTTCCAAAAGGACATTCAAATATGAAGATAAGATGAAAAATATTGAAGATGAAGAAAGATAATTAGAAGAACTGGAAGCATTGATTGTGAAAAGAGAAGCCAGAGGTCATGGTAAGTACAAAGGAGAGTTACCTATTAAATGTTTTTCCTTGCAGTAAAATAGTTCATTTTGCATCTAGATGTCCTGAAAGAGTTTCTAAGTACAAACCTGAGAAGATTAGATTTCAAAGGAAATGTTATTATGTTGAAGAAGGTGTAACTGATGAGGAATTTGATAAAGAAACCAAAAATGAAGATGAATGGGTATTTATTGCTATCAAGGAAAATGGTCAAGTGACCATTGAATCTATTAGTAATGTGAATGTTGAGAAAGCTCTTGCCCATAAAAAAATGAAGAAAAATATGAGTGGGTAATTGACAGCGGATGCTCACATCATATGACTGGTGACAAAAGAAATTTTGTAAGCTTGGAAGACTATGATGGTGGTGTTGTAAGATTTGGAGAGAACACTTTTGGTGTGATTCCTGGCAAAGGCACTATTTATTTTGGTGGTAAGAATAATACTAATGATGTTCTTTATGTAGAAGGCTTAAAGCTTAACTTGTTAAGTGTTGGACATATGGTAGACAAGGGTTACAATCTTCAATTCAAGGATGGTAAGGGAAGAATAAGGGGAAGTTCTAGAAATATGATTGCTTCAGGTACAAAGACAAAAGGTAATATCTTTCATTTGAGTGTTGCTAGTGAAAGTTGCTTAGTTTATCAGATTGATGTAAGTTGGTTATGGCATAGGAGGTTGTGTCATCTGAAATTTTATAACATTGTCAAGATAAGCACTACTCAAGTAGTCAGAGATCTTCCTAAGTTAGTGAAGCCTATTGACACTATGTGCAAGGAATGCCATATGGGAAAACAGACAAGAATTTTTTTCCGGAGAAATAGTATAGCTCTAATGGAGTACTAGATTTGATACATACTAATCTATGCAGTCCATCGAGAATCAAAATTCTACAAGGTGAAAGGTATTTTATGTTGCTCATTGATGATTATTGTAGAATGATATGGGTTGCTTCCTTAAGAGAAAAACATGAAGCATTAGAAAAGTTCAAAAGTTTCAAAGCTATGGTAGAGAATGAGACGGGTTAGAAGATCAAATTCTAAGATCTAACAGAGGTGGTGAATTCACTTCCCAGGAATTCAATTCTTTATGTGAAGAGCATGGAATCCAAAGACAATTATTTTCTCCTTGGACCCCTCAACAAAATAGAGTTGTTGAAAGAAAGAACATAAACGCTGTAGACACTGCTAGAAGAAAATGTTCCTCATTTCTACTAGAGAGAAGCTGTAAGATTATTTCTTGCTTATGATACTTTCAAGAATTATAAAGTCTATCAGAGTCAACATTTTTGAATGGTGAGCTAGAAGAAGAAGTCTATGTTGAACAACCAGATGGATTTCAATTAACTAATCAAAAATACATGGTATGTCGATTGAAGAAAGCTCTATATGGACTTAAGCAAGCCCTTAGAGCTTGGTATGCTAGATTGGATAAATACTTATTAAAGCTTGGATTCAATAAAAGGTATTGGTGGCAAAAATTTGTATTTCAAGTTGGATCAAAATAAAGAATTGATAATTGAAGTCTTTGTTGATGACATTGTTTTTGAAGGTGATGATGATTTGTGTATGAAGTTTGTTGATGAAATGAAAAGTGAGTTTGGAATTTCAATGATAGGAGAGTTGAAATTAATTTTAGGATTGCAAATCACTTAGTTAGATGATGAAATTTTCATATCTCAGTCTAAGTATGTGAAAGAGCTACTGAAAAAGTTTGGCATGGAAGATTCAAAGCTAGTTGGTACACCTATGATAACCGGATGCAAACTTACACAAAATGATGATTCTCCTAAAGAAAATCAGATAAGATATAGGTCAATGATTGGTGGATTACTCTATTTGAATCAAACCGGGCCAAATATAATGAATGTTGTATGCATGCTTGCTAGATTTCAAGCTGGTCCTAAAGAGTCTCATGTAACTGTTGTGAAAATAATTTTCCGATACTTGAAAGGGACAGTTGATCTTGTTCTTTGGTATCTTAGGGATGATGATCTTATCTTGAATGCTTTCACTAATGTTGATTGGGCAGGAGATGTGGATGATAGGAAGAGTACTAGTGGCAATGCATTCTTCTTAGGGAACAAATTGGTATCTTGGCTAAGCAAAAAGAAGAATTATGTTTCATTGTCTATTACTGAGGAAAAATATATTGCTATTGCAAATAGTTTTACCCAAGTACTGTGGATGAAGCAAATGTTGAGAGATTTCAAAATTGAGTATGAAGAACCCATTGCCAAATTTTGTGACAATTCAAGTGCCATTAATATTTACAAGAATCCAGTGTTGCATTCAAAGACAAAGCATATATCCATTAAATATCACTTTTTGAGAGATAAAGTGAGTGACAAAGAAGTTAGACTGGAGTATATACCTGCCAAGGAGAAAATTATAGACATATTTACTAAGCCATTACCTATGGATACTTTTGAGTACTCAGAGGAAAGTTAGGGGTGATTTCCCCTCCTGATCAAAACTAAGATGTAGGTCTTTGCATCAGTCGATGAATTTATAGCCATATCTTATTTCAGATTGATGTTGTGGTGGCTTCTACTCAGGGGGAGTAGTCAGATGATTCAAATTTGTGTTCAAAGCATGTGTACCTTTTCCATTGATGTCGAAGGGGGAGAGAAGATAAATTTGAAAAACATGGGAGAAGAAGGAAACAAGAAAGAGTGCACAATCTTAGGGGGAGATTGTTGGAGAAGAGCTAGTTGGGTTGGTGCCATTATTTTTCACATCATGTGTTGCCATCAATGCCAAAGGGGGAGATTGTTAGATGTTGTGGTTGCATTGATGTCAACACTATTACCATTAATGATTCTTTAGGTTGTATATGTCGAGGATATTGAGAAAATTATAAAAATAATATTACTGGCAGCCAGTGAAGCTAAGGTTAGAATGTTGGAAAGTTTTGTACATTGAAGATCTGAAGGTGTGCTTCAAAGGGTTTTTGGCTGAATATTTCTAGTATGTTGTTTGAAAGTTTCAGAGGTTCGCATCAAGATTTGTGGAAGTTATGAAGATCTATGTTCCTACAATTATTCAGCTTCTATAGATGGTGTTCTTGGATGAAGTGGATGAAATTTTGGCAATTTTGTGTGTTGTGCATGTACCTGTGAGGTTCATGGATGAGTCTAGATTTTACTCTATCCTTTTTGTACATCTGCATTGATCAAAGTGTTCGTGATCGGAGATTTTATTGATGTGTGCTCAAGTTTTCATGTTCCTGGTCGACATGATGGTTTTAGCATGTTACAGATCCATGGAGATTAATATTTTATTGTTTGGCATGTTTAAAGGTGTTTTCTTGGGTCCTCACAGTGTTGTGATCGACTTGTGTTGGTGTGCATTGAAATTTATTCATGTATTGAGGCCGACTGAATAGTGGATGTAAATCCATGTAGCGGATATATATAAGTGTTTGTTTTCCTCATTTAGATGAATGCTTAGTATGTACAAGAGGTGTACATGTGCGAATAAAGGTCAAATCATTCAAGAGAAGAGCAGAGTGTGTAGAATTTTTTGCGTGCCTAACTGGAACTATAATCAGGCTTTTTTAGAAGCTAGTTTCTTAGTTCAACTTCATCAAATGGATTTAATCTAATTATTTTATGTAAGTCAGTGATCCTTCCCTTTGAGCAATGTGCTCTAGGTAGTGCACCTGAATGCAAGTGCATTACTTTTTCATTCTTCATTATACTTCTAACAAGGTATAATCTTGTGGAATAACATCCACAGTGGTTTTTCCCCTAACAAGGTTTCCACGTATAAAAAATTTGTGTTCATGTGTCTCTGATGTGTTATTAATTTATTCTTGCACTATTATTTATCATATCTAAGATTTAAGGTTGATTAATTTTCTATAATTTTGATTTTGGTAACAAATGATTCACCCCCCCCTCTTAGTTGTCTATCCTTGTTTTACCAACAGGAAAAACAAAAAAAAAAATTCTTAGGCTGCTTATGTTGAAAATGTGTTGCAAATATTTCATATGGAGAATGCAAAATCTGTCTACACACCTTTGCCTAGTCATGTCAAATTGACTAAGCATATGTGTCCAAAGACACAAGAGGAGGAAGTAAAAATGGCCAATGTACCATATGCTTCAGTTGTAGGCAATTTAATTTATGCCATGGTATGCACGAGATCGGATATTGTATATGTCGTAGGAGTTTTTAGCAAGTATATGAGTCATCCTAGAGTTGAGCATTGGAATGTGATAAAATGGATTCTCGAGTACTTGAGAGTTACATCTAATAAATTCTTATGTTTTGGGGGCTCTAATAATGACTTAAAAGGCTATGTTGACTCATATTTGGTAGGTGATATAGATGTCAGATAGAGTACCACTAGTTATGTATTTAAAGTTGGTGGGACAACAGTGAGTTGGATTTCTCAATTGCAAAAGGTGGTTGCTTTATCTACTATGGAGGTAGAGTATGTTGCTGCCACAAAGGCAACAAAGGAGATGATATGGCTGAAAATTTTCATGGAAGAGATGGGAAAACAACAAGCTGAAAATCAATTGTTTACAAACAACCAAAGTGTTATACATTTTAAAAATAGTTCTTCCTTGCACTCTAAAACCAAACACATACAACTGAGATATCATTTCATTTGGTTAGTGTTGGAGGATGGATAGGTAAAGCTAGAAAAGATACATATAGATGCCAATCCAACAAATATGTTTACAAAGGAAGTGACAAGGGAGAAGCTAAGCTCTTCTTCAAATTTGGTTGGTCTTCATGGTTAAAATTATAATAGAGCAACACAGTCCAAGGTTCTCATTTCCAATGGGAGTTGTAAGTGTAGCGGTGTCATCCAGGATCAGTCTCCAAGTGGGATATTTTTGGTATGTGGCAATTGATCATGCTATACTGTACACTCTTCATGTATCCTCGTCGGGTTCGGGGTTGGGTTGGGCCTTGAGCAGGGGATTGGGGGCGGCAGCCCCCGAGAATTTTTTTTCTCCTTTTTCACTTCGTCATCGAAAAAGAAAAAAAACCAACTTTGTAGAACCCTAATTTCTAGAAACTTCTAAGAGATTGTTATAAGTGGTTGGGATGGGAAGTTGTAGGATGGAATTATTCACAAGATTGTAATATGTTTTGCACTAGATAATAAAATCATTGGATGGCTACAGTTTTGTGAATGTAGCCCGGATTAGGTGAAACACGTTGAATTCTCTGTGTTGTCTTGTTTCCACTTTTATTTTTTGTCTGTTTTATTTCTCTGTTTTATTGATCAAAATTGCATTTAAATTGTTAGATATCTATCTTCTAACCCTTATAGTGGTAAATGATTTTATTGATTTAAATGTGTATAAAAGGTTAATATATTTAAGTTTGGTTCCTTATTTAGGTTACTTTGTTACATTCAACCATTATAAACAAAAAACAAGAAATAAAAATAGGGGTATGATTGCTCAACCATATATACTTAATTATCCTTCTCTAAACTTACAAAAATACATATGTAACATGAAAGAGACCATTACAAATATAGTTTTCATTGATTTAAATTTTTGTGACACTTACCAAATTCATGTTACAGCCCTACTAGAAAATTGGGTGAGAAAAATTAATGGGAAGGAGAGACTCTCACACCTCAATACCCCAAAAAATTCCAAAATTTTGGAACAACTATCCAAGGAGACATTTTTATAAATATCTACTTCAAAAGCTACATCTCTACAAATTTTAGAAAACACTACCCTACTAGTGAATAAACTAACAAATTTGAAACCCTAGTACACTTTTTTAATTTTATAAAGTTACATTCAACCATTAGAAATAATAAACAATAAATAACAATAGAGGTATGATATGCATCAACGACATATACTTAATTCTCATTCTCCAAACTTAAAACAATATATATGTAATATAATTTGTATCGATTTAAAGTGTTGTTAAATTTATCAAATCCATATTATAGTTACACTAGTAAATATGGTGAGAGAAAACTTCATGGTAAGGAGAGTCTCTCATACCTCCATACCCTAAAAAAATATTCCTAAATGTCAACAACTAGAAAAGGATATATGATTATAAAAATATTCTTCAAAAGATACCTCACTACAACTTCTAGAATACACTACCCTAATAGTGAACAAACTAATAAATTTGAAACCCTATAGCTCTCTTTGCATTTATATTATATGAAAACAAGAAGTACCAATGATTTTAATGAATAATAAATTTTAATTTATAGATTTACAACTTGGGTATGTGACCCTTGGGAAAGAAATATGGTTATATTTGTATTATAGAGGCCACCCATGCTCATGTAATTATTAAAATAATACCCATAAATTAACCTTTGATAAGTGTAGAGATTCTTGGAGGATGAGGAAAACCATTTATTCATCATTACAATTATTTTTAGAATTAACAACATCCATTGATCTAAGTGAAAAAGGCAGGAAAGAGCCCACAAAATCTACTAAAATGGTAGCCTAGAGATGAAATGATAATAATTAGGTTTGAAATTGACAGTAACATTTGTGGCATTGATTCCATGATTTTTTATTCCCTTTGAATCCATTACTTTGGAATAAAGAAATATTTCTAGGAATAAACAAATTCAATCTAGTAGTTACAAAGCTTCATTAGATATTTTATGGAATTTTTGGTCTTTGGTTATTTACATGTGAATTTGTGCCATTATGATAAATAGCTATTTATGGGTGGGAAAACCCATAATTTCAAAGTTACAACATGAAATATAGTCATAAATGATACTCTAGGATGTGTATAGTCATAAATGAGACTCTAGGATGTGTAGGGAGGTAATTAGTTGAAAATAGTGAAAAATGTGGGAGTTTTGGAATTTTAAGGTAAAGGATATTTCATGATTCATACCATCATCAAAGTGTTATGGATTGGGGGTTAGGGATGAAAAGGAACTCATTTTATTAAGGTATATAAGTGGAGGGAAGTCCAAAACAATCTATCCCCAAAAAAGTAACAGATTATTGGAGTTTCAGGGATCAGGTTTGGGCATATCTCATAAAGGTACCAAGAAAAGGGAGAGGTTGAAATTCCATCTCTAATGAGACAAATGCGAGAATATATAAAGAATTTAGGTTTTGGGGTGATCCTTATGAGGTACCAAAATAAAAGGAAGGATAAAAATCTATCAAGGATAAGGGAAAGAGTGGGGAACAGGTGAAAGGTGTTCAGATGGAGAACTCAAAAAATTGAAATCATAAGCTTGAATGAATATCTTTTACTTAGCCATTTTTATTGTAAGGAAAGTGATGGGAAAAAGGAAAGGACTCAAATATATTTTTCAAAATTAAACTTTTATGTCAAGGGTGAAAATTTTAGAGTTTCAAGGATTAGGGATCATAGATACCAAGGAATGAGTACTTAAGGAAAAGGATGGTTGAAAGGAAATTTTTTAACACAAAGGATTGGGGTTTGGGGGTATCAAGGAAAACACTTTGAAAGCCTAAATGTTTGAAAATCAACATCTAGATGAAAAATGACCCAAAAATATCCCTTAGAATTTTCTTTTGATTTTTATAATGTCTAGCACATTGATAAGAACATGGGGGATGTCAAAAGGAAAACACAATTTTTTTTGAAAAATTGAGACTCATACAAATATTTATCAAGTTGATTATATGGAATGGGGAAAATGAGGCCTAAGTGCACAAAGGAGCTAGGACTCAAGTAAATTTGGAATTACAGGTTTGATTCCCAACACCTGCCACCTCAATGTCATACCATTCAAAATTTTTGGATGAAATAAGAGGGTGTTGCAGCCACATTTTTTTAATCTAAAAGGAAAAACTTCTTCTTTCATATTTTTTTCGTATAAAACACATTTTGAGAGTAGTCCAATCCAATCCTAGTTGATGCCACATTTTGAGAGTAGTCCAATCCAATCCTAGTTGATGCCAATAAGGATTAGCAATGAGAATTTATCCAAATAGATAAAAAAGGGCTTGCTCAAGCCTCATCTAGATGATAGAATATCCCATCCTCTTGTTTGACCAAGTAAAATATGCACCTGCTAAGTTAAAATCTAGTAAAGAATCTTAGTGAATTAATTCCACCAAATCTTCTTGAATATCCATAGAGCTTTTGGATCCAATTTTTTTCTCATTTTCCTTAAATGGAGAAATAAAATCTCCCATAACCATTCAACTTAGATAGGGGTACATATTTCTAAAGGTAGTAAGATGAGACCAAAAGTATTTTCTTGCACCCCTCATATTAGGTGCATAGGTGTTAGATAAAATTCAAGAATTCTTCTTCTTTTGGTGGTGAAAGAGGATATCAATATGATTAGGGACAAAAAAAAAGTTTCCATTTCAATCCCAATAGGTTCAAAAGAATAACAATGCAACCACCAACTTTGCAAGAATCAACACCTTCACAACCACTATTCTTGAAAAATCTATTTTTGATTATGATAACTCTATCAATAACTATTTTGATTTCTTGGAAAATTATTATTCATGTTTATATTGTCATGCCACATTCTTTAAAAGGTTTTTCTTGTGTTGATTCTTCAACCCTTTGATATTTCAAGAGATGATTTTCATTTAAAAAAAAATTAGAGTGCCCTTAGAGCATAAATTTGTAAGGCCATGTTGTCTTCTAACAGAAATTTCATTGTTTATTTATCCCTCTAAGTCCCTTTATGGATTTATCTTCCACTTCTTTCTTGGTCTGATCCATAATTTGTAATTTTTTTTTACAGTATTCCTTCCTTTGAAATCATCTATTTTTATCTCCATCTCTTTGTTACGCTCCAATCTATCTTAAGGGTCAACTTGGGAAATTTTACTATTCTTCTTCAAATCCAAAGGCATTGGACTTCTCAAACCAAATGGTTCTTACAATGGGAGACTACTCTTATTTAGATCTAGAGGATCATTGCCACTTTGTTAATCTAGGAACAAGAAATATTATATTTTTGGGAATGATTGACCATATCCTCCACCCTACAACCACCCTATAATAGATTGATCACCAAACTTACCTCTAAAAACCTATCTTAAATTTGATACATTATAAATTATGACTTCCCACCTCTAATACTAATGGGTTTAGATCATTACAAGGACCAAATGAAGAGTCACTAGGGGTGGAATAATATTCATATCATCCAAAACCTGATTGGGTTTACCATCTATTAAACCCACCTCTAAACCTTCCACTCATTTTCCATTTGGATAAAATTTGGCCTAATTTCTAAACACTTTACACTTGAAACACACCACAAGGGAAGTCTCATATTCTATCCCTTGTTTCTAGATGCATATTTTAGAATTCAAATCTTTTTGTAACAAAAGAATATATCCATCAAGAAAAGTTACATAGATACTAAGAAATATGATGCATTTCCTAGACCTTGTTACCATATCAAAAGTTAGTAGATTCTCAAATATACTAGCAATGCTAGCAAAGAGGTCTCCCTCATAGTATTCTAAATGAATAATTGATAGTATATTGAATTGGGTGAAGTTGAGGGATTTAATAGCTAGGTTAAAGCCAAGCTCCCACTTTATCAAGGTTAGGATATCCTTTCCAAAAAAATAATGAATCACTTCACCATATCAATAGTTTCACGATGGAATTTTAATCTCCATCTTTTACCTACCCATGCTATGAAAACATCAATGTTAGGGAGAAGGCCCAATTTTTTTCCAACAAGAGATTATTCTATTTTTGAATTCCCTCTATCTACAATACAATCTAATACCAAGTATTAAATGAAATGTTAAGGGTGAAATTAAAAAGACCATCCATAGTGCCACCATTAAAAACATCAAAAACATCCAAAATTCTAAAGTTGAGAGACTTTCCTTTGGAAAAGTATTTCCTCACATGACCCCTAATCCACCTCAACCATGAGTAGGTCCCCCTCTTTGAGTTCTCTCACTTGATGAATCACATTGAAGTGGGGATACTTGTTTAGAATCACATTCAAAATTTCCAATTATGTAACTATTACAACTTTCATGCTTACACTCTTGCTCTCCATTAGAACACTAGTTATATATTATAATGATATTGTAAGCTAAAAAGTTATTTGAATTAAATGCACTAGTGAGTTTAAGAAATTACTATAATAGTCAATTCAAACATTTTCCAATATTCATTTTTTATTATAATGTTAATAAATACTAAAGGTAAATATCTATTGGAAAATATATATTTTGGAAAATAATTTCTTAGTTGTGAAAAGGAGAGAAAGCTAATTTGGAGGTTTAGGGATTTTGGGGTGACAATTAAAAAAAGGGAATATGTTTAGTATTCACTTTTTCTTATATTATGTTTTCCTCTTATTTTTGTATGAGTGCATACTTGTTTAGGAGGATTTTCTTGTGGTTTCTTTAGGATTGCTTAAATTTTGGTGAGGAAAGATCTTGTAAAAGATTGCATTTGTGTGTGTGGGTGCAAGGAAGATCTTCTCCAACTTGTTTAAGAATTACATTGGAAAGACAAAGGTGTTTTTCCATTTAATTCATGAATATGCTTGTTGGTTCTTGATTTTGACCATGCCCAAACTAGGTGGTTGCATATGGTTTCTATTTTCTAGGTTGTGATTTGAGAAAGAAGATCATAATAGATGTTATGCATTTAATTTAATTGATGTAAATTATTTTTGGAAAATTTAGTTTAGCATTGTTAATCTGGAAAAAATTCTTCAAAACCTTATGTGATGTGAAAGGTGTGTTGTGTTGCACAAGCTCATAAGGGTCTTTTAAAAAAAAATGAAAATTTGAAGAAAATTGAAGCTTATATTAATGGTGATGTGAAATTTTCTTGTGAATTGTGAAATTTGGAATTTAATCCTTATGGATTTTTTGTATTTTGCGGGATGAAAATTATCTTTCTAGAATTGTGTTTTCCTACCTCTTTGATGTGAGTGTCATGCTTTTGGCCTCATTTTGCATGCTCTGACTTTTAAAGTTAATTTGGACTTTTCATAGTAGTGTTAGCAGTAGAGTAGACCCCTACTTGATATTTGGAATTGGACCAATCTCATGTGAAAAGTATGTATAAGGATAACATTAATGAGATAAAATAAATTGGGAATCAAACAAAAATAATATATCTAATTAGGAGCTAAAGCCATTCCTTGTACTAAAGGCCTTGAGAGGAATTATGTAAGGTAGTGATTGGCATCATTCTAATCCTTTAAGTGATTATGTGATTTTCATTTAGAAGCCCTATTGTTATGGTGTTTTTCTTCTCAATAATCCATGTGAATTTGAAAACTATTGTGATAACACTCTACATCCTACACCTAGTAGTCATGTCCTATAATTAATTCATTGGTGATTGATACTTATGGTTGCTACCATTCTCTGTAGTGTATTATTGGTTGTGACGCCATAAATCATATACCATTATGGATTATTTTTCAATGTGTATGAATTTTAGTGTGTTGTGATGCCTTGATTTTATATTATCCCACATATCATACATATTACGTGAATTTATGTGATTGCTTGATTGACTGTCTATTAGTACATAGGGGTGGAACTTAGGGTCCCACATGATTGGGATGTGTTTATCACCATTTAGGATAGATATATCTACAAATATCTTTAGGAGAGCATGTAGGTTTCATTATTTGATTTAAAATGGTTAGGCCTTCAATATATCATTTATGTGAAATCTATAAATAAGGACTTGTGCCACTCATTAATTCATTTTTTATTGGATTCATGATTAAAATTTATAATCCATTGTGAACAGCTAATATTTGGGATGTATACTCTATGGTGCACTTTTTCAATTATTATCATATTCTTTGATTTAATGTTGTATTTTGAAATGGAGTTTTATGATGGTCTTGTCTTGATTATGATGTGTAGATATAGTTTACTTTATTTTGAAATGATATTATGATGCTATGTTACATACATTTCTATTATTATGGTCAAGAATCATGATTTTATGTTTACATTCAACTCTTGGTAAGAGTTGATATTTTGCATGTATGTTATTTGCCACATGTGAGGTAAATTGCTATATGCTAGTGAATGGTAGAATTTTGGCTTAAAATGATTATATTTTATGATTTCTCAACATGTTGACTGAAACCTAGAAGCATAAGTAAGTGCTTGATTCAATCCATTTCCAAGTATCACTAAGATTGAGGCAATTATGCCTTCTTTGCATCTAACTTGCATTAGCTTGTTTAGGCCTAATCCTTGTACTTGCTTGGTTTGTGTGATCTTGTTTCTTGAATCATGAGGTTCAAACATAGTGGTTAGGGTTAATCAAGGTTATAAGTGTGAAAAGGAGCCATTTTAAACTTAGAAAACCAACTTGGAGCTTATGTGACTCTTAAGACCATAAACTATCATTTTCATTGTCTTGGGTTACCCAATTTACTAGGGCTGACTTGGCTTACCATAAGTGGGGAACTAAGGGTCAAACCAATTTACTAAGAGTGACTTGACTTGTTATGGGTGACTAGGATTGGTGAAAATGGTGACTTCATTTGTATAAAGGGTGACCCTCGAACAAGCACTTCCCAATTTTTTTTTGAGAAAATATCCTTAATGAAAATTGTTTTCCTAGGCTTTCCTTTCATATCTATCATCTCATTTTGGAGGTTTATGTTTTATTTTATAATTTATCCACTACTTTGTTTTGGAATTTGAGCCTATGTGTGCATATGACTAGCTGAAAATTTAATTGGTTGAGGTCTTGCATCTCCTAAATCGACCTACCTCTTGAGTAGGTAATCCTAGTGATTAGATGTTGTCCCCACATATTGTTGGATGTTGGTAGTGTTGTCTTGATAGTGTAATAAAGTGGTTTGCCTCTCTCATAATAATCCTTGTGATTGTGAGAGATGATATTGTGGACTAGTGTCTAATATTTTCATAGAGGAAACTTTATCTTCTTGTATGATTATCATTGTCACACAACATGATTAAAAATTCAACTCATGTCACCATGCTTGATGTATTAGCATTGCATAATATGAGTGTCATGTTTTGTTGTGACATATCTAGAGTGTAGGTGAGAAATTTGGTATTTTATGTTGCATTTACATTACCAAGAATTTTTTTCCATTTTTTGCTACTAGTGTCTTAGAAAAATTATGGGGCATATTTAGTATCAAAATCCATGTTGTAAAATTAAGAGATATAGGTTGTGTGTTTTCTTGTCATTTACATGAATTGATGTTTTGTATTTAAATTAATGTGTTTTTTCTAATAAAGAAATTGATTTGTGAAAATAATGCCTCCAATAAACTATTGAACTTATAAGGGAGACCATGGTCAAGATTCACTAAAGATCCAAAGTGTAAAGATTCCAGTAGCAAGTCATGTTCAACCTAAACAAGGTGTTGGTATGTATCAAATAGTGGGACTACTACAAGAGCTACTTGTGAGGTTTCCACCTAAGTAGGAGAAAGCATGGGTAGTTATTTCTCAATCATATTATGGAAATGGTTAAATATAGTTCTAAGATAGGGAGCATTCTAGGAGTTCACTTTGGTCAAGAGTGAAGGAAAAATCAACCAAGAAAAAAATTATTAAGAGGATAGGTATGTGGTTGGTGGTGTCTATGCATAGATCGGTCATATGAGATACCTCTTGTGTCTTTATCCACTGGATTTCAAGGGTTCTAATAACGAATTCAAAATAAAGGCTTGCTTATTGAATCTTGATTGGTTCTTTATCATGAAATTTATGAGAGAAACACACATGATCACTTTGCCAATATGAAACTTTGTGATTATCCTTCTTCTTGGTGGAATTAGGAGAAAAATCATGATAGGGACATATCCACTATCACATGAGATACTTTCTAAGAGAGGCTCCATGCTAATATTTATGAAAAAATTATGTAGTGATGTGCATATGAGTTTCATGAGCTTCAATGAATTGGGATGATGGTGGTTTAGTATGATAATCATTTCCTTAAGTTGTAGTATGTGAGTATCATTAGGGACGAGAAGTTTCTCATGAATAGGTTTGTGAAAGGATTAGACTCTCGCATTGTGGGAGCTATGTGTATGATAAAACAAGTTAGACCTTGGAGGTTTTCATGGAGAAGGAAAATATGGTAGAGGAGAATGTGGCTAAGGTCCATGAAGGATAATATGGGACTCAACTAGTTCTTCCTTAACATTAGGGCCTTGGTGTTAGGGATCTCAACCGTGGCTACAACTACATAAAAGGAAAAAAACTTTGTAGAGACCACAAGGTGGCTAGTATAGTAGTGGTTACTCTAAATTTGTGAATTAGAGGAATTATTAGAAGGATTTTGATGCTTAGTGATAATCTATAGGTGTTTACTCTAGTCCTAAAGAATCAAGCTTCCAGTAGTTGAGTAGATCACGATCTTTGTAAGCCCAAATTATTGCACCATGTTAAACATGTAGTTAGGAGGGCTATCCTTCAAGGTATTTTTCATAGGGGAAATTATAGCTAGTGGTCAAGGGGCCATATTTTCTTAGAAAACAATTTGAGATGTTAGAAAGTCTCACTAAATTCTTGTAATATTTGAGAGTCCAATCATTAGGGCACTATTGTAAAACCTCAAGTATGTTTGATGGTGTTTGAATTTTTGTCTTGTTTAGTTTAGGAGCTTTAGACACTTTTATTTCCCCATCCATGGTAGAGTGATTTAGGTTGGTGGAAACATGTAAATATTATGTTTAGCGATTTAAGTTATCCATAGGTGCTAAGTTGTCAATGGACTCACTTATGCATGGTTGCATGTTGGATTTAAAAACCTTAACCACCACCATTGGTTTGTATATCCTACCCTTGGGATATTATCAGATTATCATTGGTATGAATTGGCTTGACACTCGCCGAGCTAGATTTTGTTATCACTAAAGGGTATTAGAGTGTGTAATTTATCTCAATGATCATGTTGTAATAGTTGGATTGTAAGGTCCCATATCTCTCCATATCAATTTTATCATGTAGATTATATGATGCATGCATAAGGGGTGCTAGAATTTTTCTATCATGGTGAGTGATCTTTCTAAGGAAAAGTGTTGTGAGGTATCCATTAATGATCAATTACTCTTGGGTGAGTTCTCTAATGTATTTCATAGTGTCATCCCTAGTATTCCATTGAAGTGAGATGTGGGCTTTCAAATTGACCTTATCTTTGGATTTGATCCCATATCATGTGTTTCATATCATATGACTACTTAGAATCTTATTGAGCTTTGTTTTCACTTGGAAGAGTTGCTTGATAAGGGGTAAATTCATCTTAGTGTATCCCCTTGGAATGCAACTATTGTCTTCATGAAGGAAAAATATCTTCATTTTTGTATTGATTATTGGTGATTGAATACAGTGATAGTGAAAAAAATATTATCCCTTGTTGATGATTGATGTTTTTTGGATTAGGTTAAGGGAGCCAAGGTATTATCTAAAACTGATCTTAGGTATGGGTATCATCAAATTCAAATTCAAGAATTATAAATTCATCGAATAAGTTTTCAAAAAAATTATGGGCACTATGAGTTCCCTATAGTGCAATTTGGGTTGAAAAATACTCTATTGGTGTTCATGGGCTTGATGAACACAATGTTTTTCACTTGTTTCAACTGATTAAATTCCCAGTGCTCCTTGATGAAATTTTGGTCTATTTGAAGATATTGGAGGAGAATTAATTCCACTTGCATAAGGTTTTGTGGTGTATACAAGAGTATCAAAATTTATTGCAACTTAGTGAAGTGAAGTATTTGGGACATGTTATTTTTGGTGAGGGTGTTTCAATAGAGTCCTCAAATATTCTAGCTATTTTGGATTGACATACACCCAAGATTTTTTATCTTTGTAGTTTCATGGTATTAGTGGGTTATTATTACTAGTTTATCATGGATCTCGCAAGAGTGGTGCATCCTATTACTTATCTTTATTGAAAACTAAAGAATTTTGTGTGTGAAGATCTATGTGAGATAGCCTTTCAATTTCTCAAGGAGTAGCTAACTAGTACACCAATCCTTGTCCAAATATTGTAGCAGATTTTATTTGTTGCATAAATTATTTATTGGATGGGTTGGAATTTGTACTTATTTAGGAGGAACAAGTAGATTGTATGAGTCATAAAATATTACCATGAGCTAAATTAACCTGCCCATGATCTAGAGTTGGAAACTACTATCCATGTGTTTGTGTGGTGGATATAACTTATTTTGGGACATTATTTCAAGATGCATACTAATGATCATAGCCTCATATAATATCATAAAACTACACCCCATGCAATTTCACATTCCATACGTCTTCCTCTTTAGACAAACCAAGATAATTATGCTCCCCAACTAAGAACCATTTTATTACCACCTAGCATGCCCCATTCCTCGACTGTTAAGTCTGATTTTTCCATGGACCAATGTGCACTATGAAGACATCCATGAGCCATTCTAGCATCCCACAAAAATCTGTGACTAAGCTGGATGTTGAGATGTTAGACTTGCTACGTTTTGGCAGTGTAATGCCTCTACTAGCTTGCAGCCACATTGAGAATCACTCAAGTTGGTTGTATGAACCAAAAAGGTCCCTCTCTTTTGCAATAGAGGAATTCAATCTTTATTCTTCATGAATCAATTCTTCATTCTTTCTCTCTTTCTCTCTTGGAAATACACATACAACTCTTCCTTCTCCATTCTACAATGTTTTCCTAAGCAAGTGCTATCTTTCTCTACACACATCTTGCAAAGAGCTCATCCATGGTTTCAGAGTAACCTCCATTGTTACAACACAAGATCTTCTTGCAAGTAAGTTTCTATCATCTTAGAGGTTCTTTTTTCTCCTTCGCTATACCAACAAGCTTCACTTATGGTGCTCCTATGAGGCGACTCTTCAAGAATCTTTCTTGAGAATTTTTATTTTTGTCTTTGATTAGAATATGGTTTTATTCATCTTTTTCATGTCTATTATTATCTGTAATGGTGTGAATTTTCACCCTTGGATAATTCCCCATTTGTTTTACCTTTAATTTAGAAACTATATGTCGAATGATGCAAACATGTCGTTGATAGCTTATTCCTTCTGCATGGAATTGCAATTTTGTGTTAGTGGAGGAATTTTTGTTGGGGACGTGTGTGCACCATGCTTACATCTTGATAGGATTCATGCCTTTGGAATTTTCAGAATCGTCATGTCTTTGATTGGTTGTGAAGGTAACATCTTTTTTCCTCCCTTAACTAACAAAAAATGACCTTTTACCTCCATTTTGGTAATTCAAACTCATTCTTTCACCCCTTCATGAAATTCTCTCATTCTCACATTGACTATTGCAGCTTCTTGATCACTCTCCCATTCTCTCAAACTCACTCTTTCTATCTTCTTGGTGATTCTTTCTCTCTACTTGGCCTCTACAACATGTTCTTGTTGCAACTCCACCATCTTTGCAGGTTGACAAAGCTCCATTCTCTCGGCGTGGTGTCATCCTTTCCTCTCGACCTTGACTGCTAGCAGGAGGAAAGGTGATATTACTCTTGTTATTTTATTTGCATCATTGTGTCTTATAGAGTGTCATTTAGGATATCTTTGCACTCTATTTGATAGTGTCTTTTCCTTTCTCTTCTTTATCAATTTCTCTATATAATTGCATATTTGGTCGTCTATGGAGGTGGGAACACCAAAGTGGGGGTATGACTAAGGTAAACCTCAAAACACAACCCAAATTTTTTCCTATTTTCATGTGTATAGGTGTCAGTCCGCCCTTTTGAAGTTAAAGTTGAAGGATCAAAGCATGGGTGGAGTGGTATCTTTTCCTTCTCTTTCTCTAGAATTTCTATATTATAATAGCTTTTAGTATTATTCTTGTTGTACTTTATATTTCATGCATTCTCTTTGTCAAACTATAAAACTCTATCAGTCAGGTTGTTAGTAGGACCTTTGTGTTTTTTGTCTATTTTCTAGACCCCTGTCTATACAAGATGCCAATGCATCCATGAGATGCCAGTGCACCGTGTTGGAGTTCGATTCCCTCATTGAAGTCCTTTGACAGTGAGATGTCTGGTCTCCAGTCTATAACCTTTGTGGTTGGCTCACCTAATTTTTGAAACACCCGTCAAACAACTTGAGGTAGTTTGGGGTAGTTCATTCTCTTAGGCTCTCCCATGACTTGGAGCCTTGGGGGCGACAAATCCCCCTTCTCTACATTTTTGGTGAACCCGACGTGAAAGTCTTATTTTCATTTATTGGTGTCAAATACCTTTCTATCATGTCTTGGTGTGTTACAAACTTGTGTATTGTGAAGCTTTATGATCTTTATGACTTAGTTGAAAAACTCAAGGCATGTTGTTAGAAGCATACAACATATAGAGATGGATTCTAATAAGTTCATTGCTGGTCCTACCTTTGAAGAATTAGTTTTGAGAACAAATACATGTTTCTCTAGTCATTTTGGGGAAGATCCTCATATTCCTACACCTTCTACTTCTCCTTCTGCTTCATCTGTGGAGGAAGACGGTGCTCTTGAGGTTCCTGCAGAGCAACTTCTTTCCCTAGATAGAAGATTTTTGGAGTTCAAGAAGTATCTAGAGAAAGAAATAATTACAACCATGGCTACTAAGGTTATTAATGACTTGAGAACTATGTTGGACAAGGACCGAGTAGGTTTAGAATTTCTCTAGGGCCTTGAAAACATGGTACAATCCTAATTCTGTTGTTGCCTGAGACCTTAGGTTTGATACTGCTAAAAGATAGATAGAGCACTTGATGCATAGGGTATCCGTATGCATGGACAAGACAATCCCTTCTATTAAAACTACTTATATCCCTCAACTTCCCCCTATCATTAAAGTAAACAAGGTACCTTTGGGTTTTGGTTCCTCTAGTTCTAATGTTCCTGGTGGAAATCTTGGAGCCCATGCTAGTCTTAAACGTGGGGTCTCTACTCGTATGGGGGTTGGTGGCTCTAGTGGTTATGGTAAAGGTTTCACTGGTCTTGTTTCATCCTCTGACCCTATCTTGAACACCTTGTTGTAGAAAATGGCTTATATGCAGAACCGGCTAGCGAACTTATCTAGTGATACTTCTCAACCTATCTTTCAACCTTTCTTCTGGCACAATCCTTTATCTATTTCTATTTTAAACACTCCTATCCCTCAGTGGATTGAAATTCCAAAATTTGAAAAATATGGTGGTCATGGAGACCCTTAGATGCATGTTTCAGTATTTAATGCTATGTGCACTAATTTCTTCCACCATAATGCTCTAATGGCTAAGCTCTTTCCTAGATCCCTTAAGGATACTACCCTTGATTGGTACTATTCCTTATTAGATAGCTCTATCTTCTTGTTTGATTAGTTGGTAAATCAATTCCTTCGACAGGTCTAGGCTAACATGGGATCGAAGATGACATTTTAAAATACATTCGATGTAAGCAAGGGTTGAAAAAAGGTGACTAATTTTATTGCTCAATATCAAGTACTATTCTCTCAAATTTCTTATCTATTTCTAGACTTAGATGTGCAAAAGGTTTTCACTATCAACTTATAAAAGTCATGGCAAGAAAAGTTTTCCTTAATGAAATATCCTTCTTTTTCACAGCTCTGTGCCACATTTCATGAGTACCAATATATGGTGGCATAGTTTGAGGGTTCATCTTCACACTCCTATTCTAAAAACTAGTTTGTAGTGTTAGTTTTTGGAGAAAAAAAAATTACGAACGTGGTCTCCACATCTTAGGACAAGGGGCTAGGGCATAATAGACATTTTACAAAACTATCTTTCTTATACTGTTGTTTTGAAGAAGCTATTAAAATATAAAGTTTTGACATTTCCAAAACCTTGACCTTTGATTGAGCCCTGTCCTGATTAGTATGGCGAGCCTCAGTTCTATCAATTTCGCCGAGTACACGAGCATGATACTAAGCGATGCATGCACCTATGTCATGAGATTCAAGACCACATCGGTGAAGGGACTATCTATCTCAATGGAAAGAAATAGGATTCTAATAAATTTGTGGCCAAGGCTAACAGTGAATTAAAAATTTACATTGATTCATTTCCCTCTCATTCTACAAATTTGGTAGCACAATATTCTACATCATCTGAGTTAGTTCCATTTGAGTACGTGAACATGGTTTCGTTCACGTGTATCCATCCTCCCAAAAATAAGAGTGTTACACTTGAAATAAAATCACCTCACATGATGAGCCTCTTAATAAGGAGCACTCCCCTTTATACATCACCACCTGGATCAATGGAAATTTTGTAACTTGCATCTTAGTTGATCTAAAATATTGATTTAATGTGATAACAGAGGATAATTTGTTCATAAATGACTTACATAGAGAGAGGTACGAAGAGTTGGGGACCACCCTCTGTACACATGATGGACTCTTTGTCACCCCTTTGGACTCTATTTCTTTGTCAGGTAGAACCCAAGACTATTGATGCTTCCTCTGTTATCATTCAAGAGTTTGACCTATTCTGAGTTAGGTTGGGCATCCCTTGGCTAACCTCTATTAACGGTGTCATTTCTATGGTTCATAAATATTTAAAATTCCCTCATGAAGGTTTTGTGCACATAGAAAACAACACTCATTAACCATTGGTGTCACATGGGGGCTTCTCATTAGATCACTTTTGGCCTGCCTCAGTTGGACCTCTCCCTCCTAGGGGAGATTTTCTATATAAGGCTTATATTAATTATAAGATCAGGGGCTCAACACTGAAGAATAATTATCCAATATCCCCCCATGTAGTCTCTATGAAGGTTTACATGATTTCACAACAATAAGTTTCTTCTTCTACCTAGAAAAAGGGGAAGGGCCTCCTCTTTCCATATCATCTACTCCTGCTTCTGCTTCTTGTCATGCTATGACACCTTGAGCTCCTACTCCCATGCCTCACATGGGAAGTGTGATGGTTCCTACATGGAGAAAAGTAAAGCATTAGGTCTTTGAGCTTCATGTCTTGCCAATGGTGTCTAGACCTATTATCTATGGCAAGGGGAAGGGTCCCCATGGGGCTTCTCATGTGTCTTGGAGTGTTTGGCCTCCTAATGTTCCTTTACCTATCCCTAAGGTAGAGAACAGGAAGAGGCCCATTATCGAGGAGCCTGGTTTTTCTTCTCTTTCCATGGTTTCTTCCACCCATATGCTTCCTACTCCTTCTCCTACCTAGGAGATTACTCTTCCACCAGCCATGGTTGTGAAGGATACTCCTGTGGTTGAGCAGTAGCCTCTAGTCGCTTCTCAGGCTACATCTTCTAGCACTTGTAGTTGATGTAACCAACTTGTGCATTAGTGTAAGCATAGGTGAAAGGATCTCATCGCTAAAACTCACAACCTTGTAGAAGACAGAGGGGGAGTTAGTGGCCCCTATTTGTGTATCCTCTTCTATTGTTTTGTCTTCTTTTGTCATGCCTATCTCGATTCCAATCACCTTTTTTTTTCTTTAGACTCCCCCAATAGGCTCCAATGATCCCCACCCAAAGAGGGTGTAAGTTTTCATCACTCCCTCCATGGAGCCCCCTCTCTTGATGTCCCTCCTGGATATCCCTCTATTATCTCAACCCATAGACATGTTGAACACCATGGTGGTGCCTATTGCATATTTTTATTCTTCTTCCTTGGCTTTTGCTTCTTCTATGGGGATTCTACATCCTCTACTTAATCACAAGATGGAGGACAACCTCACTGCAAGTGGAGGTTGGAAGAAGGGTTCATCTTCTTTAGAAGTGTGTTCTATCTTGGCTTGTGTTGTCCTTGTGACATAGGTGACCCTTACGTCCCTTGAGTTTGTCATTGCCCCTATTGATGAGGTTGGTAGTGGATCTTGGCACCTCCTTCTCCCACCCAATTGACACATGACACTCCGATGAAGTGCATGTTTAATTTGGCGGATGATATCCTTGACTTAATTCTCAATCTTTGTAAGATCGATGAATTTTTCGTCACATGAGCTCGATAAAGAAGACCTTAAGGGGCCTTCTTCCGTGGCCCATGTTGTAGATGAGTCAGAGGTTACTTCCCTTGTTATCTCTCCCTTGTAGGACCCTCCACCCTGCCCCTATAATGATCTAGATTGGGAGAAGGATGACCTACTGGTTGATGAGGACTAGGGTGGTACCTCTTCTTTATCTATAGATTAGATTTATTTGTGTTTGTGTTCCCCCATGCTTGTCTTTTTGTGTTTGTGATCTGCCTAAAGAACCCTTGATACCCTTGTAGGTTCTTGGATACAAGTGCATCAAATTTTTCGTGAACTTATTTTATGTGTATCATCATTCTTCTATATATTGTGAGATTGCACTTTGATATTCGGGACAATGCAAAGCATTGAGGGCATTTAGGCCTTCTTCCATGTTGACCTAATTTTTATTTTTATTTTGTCTTCATGTGCTCTTGTTCACGATCTGAGTACTTTGGGGATTGATGATCATTCATACATACAACATATCATATCTATTTGTATCTATGAACAGATCTGACCTTGAACTCTCAGATCTTGTTGTCTCTCTTGATTTCTTCATTTCTATTTGCTTCTTGATGTTGTGGTTGTTATGTGTTGTCCCTCGTGTGTGTGACAACATACTATAAAGTACATCTCGTTATGTGTTGCATGCCACAAAATCTTTGCTTCTCCTTTCTCTCCTTAAGATGTCATGTGCTCCTTTGAGTAGCACACACCATCCTAAGGGGGGCCTACCATGATCTAATTTTCAATTTGGTGAATTCTTTCAAAAGGATTCCTTGGTGGCAAGTTTTATTTACAATGAATTCCTTGATGAAAGAATCCCTTATTGAAAATTCACGTTTTCCAAAATGTTGTATTCTCTCAAGACTTGTGGATGAAATTTTATTTTGAAAAGGATCTCGTATATGAAAGGATCTAAAAACTTGCCTTTGAAAAAGGAGAACTTTTTCTAAAATGAAAAAGTCTAAAAAACTTTCCTTTGAAAAGGAGAATTCTTTCCAATGAATTTCTTGACAAAAGGATCTTTTAAAAGGATTCCTTGATGATAAAATAACTTGTGCAAAATGTGATGTCTTTCAATTGGAACGTTCCTTTGAATGGACCCCTTGGTGTCTTGAAGGGTTTCTTGCCGAAGGAACCCCCTTTGAAAACTTCTCCTTCAATTGAATTCTCAGTGTCTTTTATCTAATAGTTGATGTCGTTGTGTCTTGGTGTCAAACATCCTATATACTCGCGTCTAACTTAGGGGTAGCTTGACTAGACCTTTTTATGTGACTGTCTTGTAATGTAGTTTGCAACAACCACATGATTATCTAGTCAGTGTATTTGATTAGACTGTGTCTTATCATGTCGGCTTGTGTGTCTTATGATTTTTTTCCTAACATGGTTTTTCTATATCCTAACATGTTTTTGGTGAGATCGTAGCTTGTTCTGCAAGACTAAGAACCTATGAAGCCTCCTCTCTTTGATATTTTTGCAAGATTGAGAACCAGTGAAACCTTTTCTCCTTTCACCATGTCCATGTGCACTGAATCAAAGATATGCTTCCTCAATGCTATTAGTATATTCTCTTCAATATCTTTCTACTTTAGCTCGTATTCACAATAACACATGCTTGCTAAAGTGGGGGGAAAATGTAATGTCACAAATTTGCACCCTTGGAAAATTCCTCATTTATTTTAACTTTACTTAAGAAAGTATAATTTGGATGATGCAAACCCATCGTTGTCAACTTATTCCTTTTGTGTGGCCTTTTCTTTTGCATAAGTGGAGGAATTTCTATTGGGGATGTGTGTGCTTTGTTCTCACGTCTCAACAGGATTCTTGCCTCAAGAATCTACAAAATCGTTTTCTTTGGTTGGCTATGAAGGTAACATCTTTTATCCTCCCTTGATCGATGAAAATCGACCTTTTACCTCCATTTTGGCAATTCAAACTCATTCTTTAACTCCATGAAATTATCTCATTCTATCATTCACTCTTGCAACTTCTTGATCACTCTCTCGTTCTCTCAAGCTCACTCTTGCTCTCTTATTGGTGATTCTTGCTCTCTACTTAGCCTCTACAACACATTCTTGTTGCAACTCCACCATCTTTGTAGGTTGACGAAGCTCCATTCTCTCGGTGTGGTGTCATCTTTTCCTCTCGGCCTTGAGTGCTTGTAGGAGAAAAGGTGATATTACTCTTGTTATTTTGTTTGTATCATTGTGTCTTATAGAGTAGCATTTAGGCTATCTTTGCACTCTATTTAATAGAGTATTTCCTTTCTCTTCTTTATCAATTTCTCTATATAATTCCATATTTTTCCATCTGTGGAGGTGGGAACACCAAAGCAGGGGTATGACTGAGGCAAACCTCAAAACACAACCCAAAACTTTTCCTATTTTCATGTGTGCGGGTTCTAGTTCGCCCTTTTGAAGTTAAAGTTGAAGGATTAGAGCATGGGTGGAGTGGTATATTTTCCTTCTCTTTCTTTGTCATTTCTATATTAGAATAGTTTTTAGTATTCTTCTTGTTGTACTTTCTATTTCCTACATTCTCTTTGTCAAACTATAAAACTCTGTCAGTCGGGTTGTTAGTAGGCCCTTTGTGTTTTTTGTCTATTTTCTAGACCCCTATATATACAGGATGCCAACACATCCATGAGATGCCACTGCACCGTGTTGTCGTTTGATTCGCTCATCGAAGTCCTCTGACAGTGAGATATATGTTCTTCTGTTTGAAACCTTTGTGATCGACGCACCTAATTTTTGAAACACCTGTCAAATAACTTGAGGTAGTTTAGGGTAGTTCATTCCCTTAGGCTCTCCAATGACCTGGAGTCTTGGGGGCGACGAATCCCCCTTCTCTACATTTTTGGTGAACTTGACGTGAAAGTCTTGTTTTCTTCTCTTTATTTGTCATTTTTGTATTAGAATAGTTTCCAATATTCTTCTTGTTGTACTTTCTATTTCTTACATTCTCTTTGTCAAACTATAAAACTCTGTCAATCGGGTCATTAGTAGGCCTTTTGTGGTTTGTCTATTTTATAGACCCCTATTTGTGCAGGACACCATCACATCCTTGAGATTCCAGTGTGTCGACGTGTTGCACTAGAGTCCAGTTCCCACGCTGAAGTCCTCTGCCAATGAGTTGTCTAGTCTACAGTCCAAAACCTCTATGGCCAACTCACTTGATTTCTAAAACACCCATCAAACAACCTAAGGTAGTTTAGGGTATTTCATTCCCTTAGGCTCTCCCATGACATGGAGCCTTGGGGGTGACGAATCCCCCTTCTCTACATTATGATATTTTCTAAGGTTTTCATGGAGTGAAAATAGTAATACAAGGGTTTGTTTGAGGAAAACTCCTAAATATCCACCCTACATTTCTCTTTGGTCTTATGTGTGTAGGTACAGGTGGGAGAACCATTTTTAATTGAGCTTGAACATCATCAAACACTCTTGATGTAATCTTGAACCTTTCAGGTCATTCTTTTCATGTCATTTTTATTCAGTACCTTTATTTCAATACCTTTAATTTTGTACATGCATATTTCTCATCTTTTTACAGTTGTAAACTCATATATTTTGTGGTTTTCTAGTGTTAGCTCCAATTTTTTGTTCATACGAGACTCTAGTGTGGGAGTGTGTCATTTGACAACCACGCTATCATCTTGGACAAAGAGCTCGTCGAGCTATCCAGGAGACCTTTATACCTCCCTCTTTCAATTTTTGATTCTTAAAAGTTCTCAATAATTTATGTACATTAAATTTCAGACTCTTCTATCTCCAGTTCACTTGAGCCATGTCAATTGAGGTAGGGGAAAGATAGTTTTCTCCTTGAGATCTCATCATATTGAGGATATAAAATTCCCTCTACATTTTGGTGAACCTGACGTGAACTCACCTTCTTGCAAAATCATGTTAATTTTAAAAATCCTAAAAATCTTCATCCCTTTGAGTCCTCTTGTTTCTTAGAGTTTGCAAGGTTGTGCATTGTAAGCACTCCTCTATGAGATTTACAACCCAATCTACTACCTACAACCAAGTATTAATAAGAATCTTAAGACCCACCATACCCCCATACAGGTAAAGTCCTACTAGACTTGATCCAATGGTTTTTGGGAATCTTGATCCTTTCGACTCTTAGCCGGTATTTGGTGGTTCTTCTCCATCAAATTATTCTTCGGGATATCCATCCTTTGAATATTATGAAATTTATATTAGGGTCCCCTTTGAACAAGTTCAATCTTTAGAGGAAAGCCTTAAAAGAATTTGAAGATTTCCTAAACCGTGGTAACCTATATACTCAAGCTGCTCTTGTTGTCACTAATATGAGAAACTTACTTATCTCAAATAACAAGGGCCTTGAGTTGCTCTGTGCACTAACCAACACAGTAAAGACTCATGTACCCTTTTAAATACCAGTCTTGAGTTAGCCTCATGATACCCAAATGGATATCACTGGTACTAAGTTGAATCTTTCGATGCTTAAGGTATCTGTGCATATGATGGATACTAATCCCTCTATACCTCTCATGACTTCTACTGATAATATAAACATTGTGTTTGTGCCCCCTGTTAATCCTGGAGTTAATATATCTCGTACTCCTTTGGGGTATAAAATTCTTCCTTTGTGTAGATCCACAACTCAAATCTTTGTCACCATGGATAATTAGCCTCCTCTACCACTCAATCCCATCTTGAATACCCTATTGCAAAACATGGGTTAGATGTAATCTCAACTCACTAACTTAACTAGAATTTCCACTCAATCCACTCTTACTTCATACTATCGACATATTCCCCTTGCTTTAAAATTTTTGAATGCTCCCATGCCCTAAGGGATTGTGCTATTAAAATTTGAAAAGTACAATGGTAAGGGAGACCCATAGACACATGCCAATTCCTTTATTGCTATATGTAGTGAATTTCTACATTAGGATCATTTAATAGCAAAATTATTCCCATGATCCCTTAAGGAGATCATGTTGGAGTGGTTTTTCTTACGGCTTAACAATTCTATTTTATTTTTATCAACTCATAAATCAGTTCTTACAATGGTTCCAAGTGAACATTGGCTCTAAGCTCACCATTGTTGACCTTGTCTATTGCAAGCAACAACCAAATGAGAAGTTAACTAATTTCATTTCTTGTTATTAATCCATTTCCTCACAAATCCCCTATGCTCTGCCTAACCATGACATCCAGAGGATGTTCATGGGTAGTCTTTAGCGTACACTGAGGGAACAAGTTTCCCTGATGAAATATCCTTCCTTTTCTCATTTGTGTACTATGTTGTGTGACTATCAATAGACGTTAGCTCAATATGGGGCCTTCACCTCATCCTCACATGGGGTTGCATCTACTTGCAGAGGGTCAAAGAGAAACGAGACAATAGGTAATGTAGTAGTTGTCTGTCAAACAAATTAATACAATACACTTGGGTCACAATATAATTGGGTCTTCACAAAACTATATGATTTTATTTCAAGTGTACAAAAACTATTAAAAGATAACTTAATCACTCTTCCAAAATTTAGACCACTTCCTAATAACAAGCCATGTCCTAGTTGGTATGACACGTCTAATTTATTCCAATACCATTGAGTGCCCAAATATGACACTAAGCATTGTGTGTGCTTGAGATACATGATTCAAGACCACATAGACAATGGTAACATTCACCTTGATAGTAAAAATTAGAACTCCAAAAAGTCTATTGCCAAAGCCAATAGCCAACTACAAATCTACATAGATCCCTTCCCACCTCATTCTTCCAACTTCATTATTACATCTTCTCCTATGCCATCTGATGATGTCCTGTATGTGAATATTGTGTCTATCACTCCAATCTCCCCTTTGAGTTAGAAGGCTAAGATACCTGACATATCTTTTATGCCTAATGACTTGCCTTACTATGGAGAGTATACTCCCCTCTACATCCTACTCAGGTCAATGGTAATGTCATCATTAGCATTATGGTTAACCCTTCTAGTAGGGTCAATTTTATCACTAAGGATACACTCTTCATCAATGGTTTGCATAGGGTGAGATATGAAAAATACAAGGCTGCCATTTGTATGCATGATGGTCTCTCTCCCCCCTTTCTGATCCATTTCTTTTTCAGTCCTCATGGGATCTGAATCTATCTCTACAAAATTTATCATGATATTGGAGTTGGACTTGTTTAGAGTGAAGCTAAGCATTCCTTGGTTAGTTTCCATGAACATAGTCGCTTTGGTTGTCCATAAGTGTTCAAAATTTTCTCATGAGGGCATGGTGCAAACTATCCAAGACACTAGGTATAAACCACTAGTGTCACGTGGGGGTTTCTCTCTCGACCACTTTAGACCTGCTCCAATGGGACCCGTGCTACCTTTTGGTGCCTTTTGATATAAATCATATTATAGATACAAGATTGAGAGCTCAATGCCCGATTTGATCCCACCTCCTCCTTTTTCTTCTCCAATCCCCTCTCAACTTTCTCTTGTGCAACAATGTGTTTCATCCTTTAAGAATTCTTTGTCAGGGGCTAAATACAAGCACACTTCCTTGAGTAGATCATCCCA
The DNA here is from genome assembly GCA_007115665.2 of Sequoiadendron giganteum. Taxonomy (NCBI): domain Eukaryota; kingdom Viridiplantae; phylum Streptophyta; class Pinopsida; order Cupressales; family Cupressaceae; genus Sequoiadendron; species Sequoiadendron giganteum. The sequence goes on from CM021106.1 coordinate 399,899,312, forward strand.
TTATTCCAAGACCTCACAACCTCCAATGGCGCCTTCTGTTCCTGCGACTATTCCTAGCATAGGAAAAGGAAAGGCCCCCATATTTGTGAAGTCAAAACCCCATGTCTTTGAATATCCAATTCTTCCTGGCATCCCTCACCCTACTATATATAGTAAGGGTGAATAGTCCTCTTTTTCTGGTCCTTTGCATGTGGCTCCAACATCTTGACCCCTGAGGATCCCTCTTGTTCCTCCCCTTTCCCAGAAAGCACATAGAGGAAAGGCGCCCACAACCAAGGTTAAGGACCCTACACCCCCAACATATTATGTCCTCCTTATGGAGCCTATCCTTCCACCATTAATGGTTGTGAAGAAAAATTCACTTGTCATCCCAACACCTTCTTCAACTCTTATTCCTAGTCCTATCTTCATCAAAACAAAATTGTGTGTGAGCATAAGTGCCACTGGTGTGCAATGGCAAAGGAACACAATTTTGTGTAGAAATTTGTGGATAAGTCTTTTGTCTCAATTCCCCCATATTCTTCCCTTTCTACTCCTAATTTTGTCTTTCTTTCGGTCCCTTCAAGAGACGTGGATGAACCTCACCCCAAGAGGGTGCGTTTATTCATTGCGCCTTCTTTGAAACCACTTCTCCTCACCTCTCTACCTAATGTTCCTCAACTTGTGCAACCCATAGATATGCCTCACACAGAGGTCATGTCTAATCCTCCCACATCTCAACACCCTATCCTATTGTCCAAGCATAAGCTTGAGCATGACCCTATCCCTAAATACCACCACAAGAAGTCTACTCCTTCCATTTCCCTTTCTTCTTTTGTCCTTATCATTGAGAATATCCCTTCTTCACTGGATTTTGTCACTATTCCTCTTCTAGAGGTTCACACTAAGGATCCTACTCTTTCACAACCTACAATCGTGCCACCATAATTCCTCTCTAGAGAAGTGTATATTTGACTCTCTAGAGGATATTCTAGTATTGTCAACTACTTTTACAATTTTTTTGACACTTGATTCACGAGAACTAGTAGATGGAGAAATTGAAGCAACCCCATCTCTAGCCCTTGTTATAGGTAAGACACCTGGTACCTCCCTAGCCATTGTTTTGTTGCAAGATTTCCCTCCTTCCCCCTACAATCTAGATTGGGAGGAGGATGAATTGTTGGACATAATTGAATAGAGCAGTACCTTTCATGTCTTTAGATTCGAGTTTGTTTCTTGTTTGTGTTCCCTCGTACTTGTCTGTATATGTTTATAGTCTCTCTTGGAGGACCCAAGATACCCTTGTAAGTACTCGGATAAAGGGAAGATAACCTATCGTACACTTCTTCTATTTGTACCATCATTCTTCTCTTTGTTGTACCTCAATTTTTGACATTTGGGGATGATGCAAAGCACTGGGGACATTTAGGCCTTCTTCCATGTTGACCCAAATTTTTATTTTTAATTTGTCTCTAAGTGTTTCTTCTTCACAATTTGGGATATTTGGGAACATAATGACGATTCATATGTATTTATATAAATTTTGTCGATATGAATCATATTGACCTTGAATATTCAGATCCCCCTGTCTCTTTCTCTCTATCATGTCCCTCTTATGATAGGAACCCGAGCCCGAATAATTTGTGTTCCTTTGTGTAACAGAGCGAAGGGCAAGGACTATCACATTCTTATTGCATATCTCTTATCTCATGATTCATTTTGAATCATGTATGAATTCAATTGTCTTATCTATCATCTAGAATTGGGCAACCCACTAGATTATGTCTTTATGATTGTTTATATCTCTTTTTTGTGGATGTCCTACAATGCTATTTGTAGTAGTCATAGGCTGATTGGATTTTCGGATGGTCCCTAACATAACACAACTTGCTACCCATACATATTAACATCGTCTTGTGTCTATATAATATTTGATGTCTAAATATATTCTTTTTTCCTAACATGTTTGTCTACAACTAACATGTTTGTGGCGATACAACTTAATCATTCTATGTAGGATCGACTCGAGTCTCTTCCTTGGAGGCAAGTCCATGTGGATAGAATTCGCATCTTGGGTATAACACTCTCTCCCTTTTTACTTTAGTTCACATTTCCTCTTGGACACATATGCTCACTAAAGTAGGGGAAAAATATAATGTTGTAAAATTGCACCTCATGCAATTTCACATTCTATACACCTTCCTCTTTAGACAAACCAAGATAATTATTCTCCCCCAACTAAGAACCATTTTCTTACCACCTAGCATGCTCCATTCCTCAACCGTTAAGTCTAAATTTTCCACAAATCAATGCATGCCACAAAGATGTCTATGAGCCACACCAGTGTCCCACAAAAATGTGTGACTAAGGTGGTTGTTGAGATGTTACACTTGTCATGTTTTGGCAAAGTAACGCCTCTACCAACTTGCAACCATGTTGCGAATCACTCGAGCTAGCTATTTGAACCAAAAAGGTTCGTTTCTTTTGCAATAGAGGAATTCAATCTTCATTCTTCATGCACCAATTCTTCATTCTCGCTCTCTTGCTCTCTTGGAAACACACATACAACTCTTTCTTCTCCATTCTACAATGTTTTCTTGAGCAAGCACTAGCTTTCTCCACCTTTCTCCACACACATCTTGCAAAGAGATCATTCATGAATTTTTTAGAGGGAGCTCTATTATTGCAGCACAAGTTCTTGCAAGGAAGTTGTTGTCATCTTGGAGGTTCTTGTTGCTCCTTCGTTGCATCAACAAGCTTCACTTTTGGTGCTCGTACGGGTGACTCTTCAAGAATCTTTCTTGAGCATTTTATTGCCTTTGATTAGCATATGGTTTTCTTCATCTTTTTCATGTCTATTATTATTATCATCTTGTCTAAGGCTATCCGTGGAGGTGGAAACACCGATACGAGGGTTTGACGGAGGCAAACTCCTAAACAACCACCCAACATTTCTCTTTGGTCTTATGTGTAGGGGAATGCGGGAGAACCTTTTTGAAGCAATCTTCAATGTTGTCGAACAATCTCAGTGTTGAACCTTTCCCTATTCTTTTCATCTCGCTTTCTTTCAATACCTTTAATTTTGTACATTCATATTTCACTTCTTTTTACATTTGTAAACTCATACAAAGTATTTTCTGTTTTTCTAGTGTCAGCTACAGTTTTTGGTCCATACGAGACTTCAACATAGGCGCACTATTGTCTAAAAATTGTGCTGTCATCCTGGACAAAGAGCTCATCGAGGTGTCCAAGAGACCTTTATAGCTTGCTCTTTCAGTTTTTGATTCCTTAAATTTCTCAATAATTTATGTACTTCATTAAATTTCACTCTTTTATCTCTAGTTCTCATGAGTTGTGTCAATTGAGGTAGGGGAGAGATAATTTTCTCCCTGTAATCTCATCATCTTGAGGGTAGCGAATTCCCTCCTCTACACCTCAATATGTCTTCACATAACCAAATTTGAATGCTTGTCAATGCCAATGGATTTAATTTTTATGAGTATGACTTTGGTGTTCATTACATGAAAAGAAAGGAGAATGTGCTACATAGATGGTTGTTGTTGCACAAAAAGATCGACCTATTAATGCTTGATACAACCGCTAGAATTAATGAATCCACGGGAGTGGTTAAGCCATGTCACGAACCCGAGTGTTGCACTACAAAACACAAGCATACTAAGGGAACACACCTTGCAACAATCCCCTGAGCACAAGAAAGGGGTTCAAACCCATGACCCAGGATCTGATACCAATTGTCATTGCACCAAAATATCGACTTGTTAATGCCCGATACAACTGCCAGAGTTAATGAATCCATAGGAGGTAGTTAAGCCATGTCATGAATCCAAGTGCTTTGTTGCACAACACAAGGAGACCAAGGGCACACACCTTGCAACAAAATTTTGTCATAGATGCCTTTAGTAGGAGGTGGCATGAGGTCTTAGTTGTGTCCTTAAGCACAAATTTGCTAAGCTAGATTCTTGAGTAGCTCCTAGAGGATCCATGGTATCAAGATGTTTGGGCTAAGATAGATTCTCAAAGGTCCCTTGTGAGAAAGTTTTTTGGCTATTCCTTGGAGTTAGATGAGCTATTGAGACATCTTGGCCATATTTATGTTCCAATTTTAGGTGGTTTTTGTACAAATATATTGTTTGAGGTGCATCCCGCACCTTACACAACACATCCTAGCGTGAAGAAGATGCATGTTGACCTTCAACAATTGTACCAGTGGGTAGAGATGTGTGATATCACTGAGTTTGTGGCTAGATGGCTTGAATGCTAGAGGGTAATAGTAGAGCACTAATATCCCATAGGTCTTTTGCAACTACACAATATTCCTAAGTGGAAATGAGACAAAATTCCCATGGCTTTCACTATGGGTTTTTCTCTTTTTCTTTCCATCATGATCCTATCATGGTGATAGCAGACAAGTTGACCAAGGCTACTCTTTTCTCACCCATGAGGATATCTTATAATTTTGAGTATGTGGAACACATATTAATGCAATATGTTGTTCACTTACATGGAGTATCTTGTAGGCTTATACAAGTCATGATCCTATGTTCACCTCTATATTTTGGATATCATTGCAACATGTTGGGTTCTTAGCTTATCCTTGGTTTATCCTATCATCCAAAGGTAGATGGTTAGATTGAGAGGTTAAACCAAGTGTTGGAGGATATTCTTTGTATGCATGTTAGGGATTAGTAGTTCAAGAGGCAAGACTATTTGTACTTTATAGAGTTTGCATATAATAATGGGTGTCATAGTTCTCTTGGCATGGATTTGTATAATTAGGGCTTTTATGGTTGTTCCTGTTGGATTTTGTTGAGTTGGGATAGGATTGAGGATCGAGTCACCATTAGACCTCATATTATTAGGATATGGAGCAACAAGTTGTTTGGATTAGAGAGTAGATGTTGAATTCCTAAGATCAACAATTGAAGTATGTAAATGCCAAGATATTGGATCAATTACTATTTGTTATATGTGATTTTACTATGTTATCTAGTTCAACATTATGATTGTGATGGTTATTGATTTTTGCATTTGTGATATCTAGATCATGTGGTTTTAGGAATATTTTTAGTTGATGTAGTTTATTGATATATTCCATTTGGTATTATATCATGTTAACTTTCCTTAATGAAAATTATTCTCTTATGCCGACCTTTCCTACCCATTGTCTCATTTTGGAGACATGTTTTTTATAATTTATCCACTCCTTTGTGTGCATATGACTAGTCAACAATTGAATTGGTTGAGGCCTTGTATATCCCAATTGGCCTACCTCTTGAGTAGGTAATCCTAGTGACTGGATGTTGTTTGTGTCATCTTGGATTGTGTAATGAAGTGGTATGTCACACTTATTGTAATACTTGTGATTGCAAGAGAACAAGATTGCGGACTAGTGTTTAATCTCCATCATAGATGAAACTATATCCTCTCATATGATTGTTGTGGTTACTTTTTGCCACACAACATGGTTAAGGTTTCCGCTTGTGTTGCTATGCTTGGTGCATTGGTATTGCATACCTTGAGAGTTGTGTCCTATCATGACATCTCAAGTGCATAGATGTTAAATGTGGCATGTTGATGTTGCAATTATATCATGAAAAATTGGTTCATCTATTTTTTCCCACTACTATGTGTGTCCTTGTGCTTGGTGTATTGGTGTTGTGTCTTATTGCGACATCTTGATTGCATAAGTGTGAAATGTGGCATGTTGATGTTGCATTTACATCACAAATAAATTGTTCATCTATTTTTTACCACTAATGTTTTGGGAGAAAGCTTAGGGCACTACAATAAACATTCATGTATCTTCAAATCTCGAGGAAAGCTTGGAAAATGTAGAGGGTATCTTTAAGGAATTTATAAAAGACCATTGGGGGTCCAAATCAAGCAATAGAGGAGGATACTTGTATGTAATAGCTTTTCAAATTGAGAGCAAAGAAAGGCAATTGTATGTTATCTTCTAGATTGAGAGGTTGAAATAGCCATAGAATTGACAAAAAATATATATATATATATATATATATATTTAAATGAGTAATATACTCTAGTGGAAGATAACTACTCCTACAAACTAGGTTTTTCACCCCTCTGTTAGGACTTTTCCTAACTCATCTTGTGTGATATGATACATCTTAACCTTCATACTTCCTTTTCTATCTAGAGAAACACATCAATGTCTCCATTTCCCACTATCATTTGGATTCCTAGTAAAATAATATCTTATGTTGATTACCTAGTTCAAGGGGAGTTTGCAATACATAATTTCATATAAGAGGGTTTTTCTTTATTTAAAGTGCACTCACATGATGTTTTCGGTTTCTTTTTAAATGTCCGCAATTCCTAAGTAAATGGAAATCTCCTTAGGATGGTAAATAATATCCTTTTTGTTCCGGGTTTGGAGCCTCTTTGCTCAGTATTATTAGCTTACTTGTCCTCTCTCAAGCCCAGATTGCTTTATTAACGTCGAATTTGAGTGGGGGCTATTGTAACGGAGTCCTTCCTAGCTACCACTCGACCAGAACAACGTGTAACAGTTGAGAGATACTTTAAACATTCCTTTCATTATTATTTACGTTGTATAGAGATGGACATTAAAATAATCCCATTTTTTAGGATGAGTATGGGAAATGCTAATTTTTTGGTATGGTTTGTATATAAAATATTAAAAATAAGAAAATACAAGATCATAAAGCACCAACCATAATATAGGTTCAATTTTTTATTACATTAAGATAAACAATGTTTAATAGAGGGTAAAAGAATTGTTGTGTTATGTTTGCAGGGAGGCTAGAAATAGGTTGGGTTAGTTAAGGTTGGTTTTTTTCCGTTTTATCAGTTTTAGTTCATCTTGAAAATAACTATTTTTTGAAATATTTTGGAAAATATTATCAGCGTTAGGTTACAATTCGGGGAAGGACTCGTTGATCCTGAAGAATCCAGAACATTTCCAAAGAGAATCAGATTCAGGATCATAATCTGAATTGAACTCTATAGATATGATAGAGGTTTTGAAGAATTCCAGTATTGTAGTAGAAGATAGATAAACATGACATAGCATACGAATCATATTTTGAAGATACATGCACGTTACTCTATGCAAATTACTAAAATTCTAGAGGGCTATAAACTAAATTTATTGCTTTTAAAGACAAGGAAAAATATATATATTACTACCTCTCTCATGTTTTTCAATGCAGATCTCAAACCGAGTCTCAGAAATCAATAAATATCAACACAAAGTGACAACTGATTACAATGGCAGTCTAAATCAGTTTTTTATTATATTCACAATGTGAATTGTGCCTATATGTAGGCCTCATTGGTTTGGACTATGTCAAGTTCTGTAGCTTTGAATAGGAATTGATGAATGTGTTAATATCTTCATTCAGAGATTAAACAAAAGTAGCTGAATATATTTTATGCATCAAATTACAGAACAAGTAATTATCTTGGCCCCACAAATGTTATTTGCAAACCATCCCAAATTGCATGTAAGAATGACTATATCAATTTATCAGGCACTTGTGCGATGCAATTAGGATGCATACATCATATCTGCAAGCTGTTCCACCTAAAGATCAATGCTTAGTAATTGCTTGCAATTAAAGCTTGATAATTCTGCAAGAAAACATTTTGAACTATTTTTTTGGATAGCTATTGGAAATTTTTATTAATATTGATGTTCTGGGTTGAATCATTGGAACCAATCAATTGTTTTTCTTTTCCATTAAAGATAAATCATTGCAAAGAGAAAATTGTTCTGAGATAGAAAGAGAGAGAACCATTTAGAAGATGCTTGAATGCATGGCAAGGAGTGCCTCTCGTTCGCTCCAGTCTGAAGACATTGCTTTGGTTTTATCAACATTTTCTCCTACTGTATGTACAGGCACATCAAGTTTGGGGGGTTTCTGAATGCCATAAAGATTTGTCAGTTCTCATCTGAATGAAAATTTTATTCTCATTGCCAAAATTTAACATTTATGATCTAATTAGGAAATAAATTGCATTCTTCAGATTTTTAAGAGATAATACTAGATTTTGAAATCAAACATTAAAGCAATTAAACAACTGAAAGTAATTTTATCATTAATTAGGGGAAAGTACTAGTAGTTGAACATGTTCCAATAGTTGTGATAGCATTTATTGATTTAATGTTCAATATTTTTAATAATTCAATACTACTAGTTGTGACTTTAAAGTTGTTGGTGTTGATCATGAGTAATCATAATTGAATGAAATGTTGTTCGGAAAATGTGTCTCAACCTTGCAATTACATAAGGTACTGTTGATAGGTAAGCATGGAGGGGGGAGCGGGGGGAATTGCGAGGGGTCCAAGGGGATCATCCCCCTAACGAGAGTTTGGGGGCAGCACCCCCAAAAGCCAAATTTTATGTATATTTTATTATTGCAAATCTTGACCGTTCATCATTAGATCTCAGATCTGAAGATCGATATTTTGTTGGCTTGACTTTCCCTATAAGGCAACCCTATTTTATGAGGGCGTTGTATTACGGTTGAATATTGTGATGTATTTTGAGAGTTCGATAGCGGTCACGTTGCCTCTGGATCTCTAGTTGGTGATACTCAAGTGAGAAGCTTGCTCTACAGGTATATTGTAATATTTGTGATTTCTGAATAATATATTGAGGGGATTTTGTTGGAGTGTAGAGTTTTTCTCCTGAAAGGGTTTTCCCCACGTAAATCACTATGTTGTGGTATGCATGATATTTATGTTTATTTCTGTTTAAGTTTCTGTAACTATTGTAAAGATCTGCAAAGTTTTGCATTATCCTCCTCCATGGTTTGCCATTGATTCTCTTCCTTTTTGTATGTTTCACCTTTGACGGAGTTTTGAACCATTTATGAGTAGGTTTCCTGATTTTCTTTATTTGCTTCTTTAGGTGGCTGATTTATTTTGAACTTTGGCCTCTTCAAATCCAAGCCCACTCCTGTCACATGTGGGCTTTTGGGCATTTATGATCTTATCCAAAACTTATGAACTTTTCACATTCAATTGCGCCACGGTCTTTTCCAACTCCTTTCTTAGCGATACAATCTCGGATTCTAACTTTTCACATCTTTCTTCCCTTTCCTTTAACTTGATTTTTATTCCATCCTTGATCCTTTTTGGCTCTTTACACTCAATTTTTAGATCTAGGATTATTTTCTTGGCTTCTTCTTCATTCCTTTTTGCTTCTTCATATTGTATTTATAGGTTCATGATTGTCTTCACATCTTCTTCAAGATCTTTTGACACCTTTGCTTTAGATTCACTTTGCTCTTGAACTTTTGATTTTCAAACATGTATTTCTTCTTTTAAGTGAATGGAACTCATTATACACAAGATAAATTTCTTCCTCAAGATCCACTTCTTCATCAATCTCATTCTTCTTATCTTCTACTTCCTTTTTATCCTCCCTCTAATTCTCAATTTTGTTCTTGATCTCTATAGCCATGAATAATATCTCTTCTTGATCATCATAAAATTCATTATCGCTTTCTTCCGATCCATCAACATATTCATTGGAGTAAAGGCTCCTCTTTTGCCTTTGGAACTTATTGTTTCTCTTGAACTGGTTTTGATAATAGCTCTTCCTTGGTTGTTGATATCCTCTTACTTTGTACATATTGTAATTTTCTTCATTGTCGTTGTTCTCCATCTTCCCTTGTGGACACTTAGAAGCAAAATGTCCTAGACTACCACAATTATAACATACAATAGAAAACTTACCAGGATACTTACTTGCGCCCTTCTTTGGCCTCCTTATGAAGTGAGCTTCTTAGTTTATCTCACCAAATTCATCACTAGGTTCATATATTTTGTCCTTTCCTCTTTGAGCTACCTTGAAAGTTGCCTCTCTCTTTGATGTTTATCTCTTCAATCCTCATTTCATAGGCAGTTAGAGTGTCATGCAACTCATCCTTGGTCAAATTATCCAAGACTTTCATTTCTTCAATTGTAGAGATTTTAGAATCAAAACTCATGGGTATATCTTTCATACAATAGTTGCTTCTTTGATTTTTTCACCAAGTCCCACCATGGTGCTAACAATTTCATCGTCTCGAAGAAAATATTCAGCTATGTTCTCTTCTTCTCTCATTTTGAGGCTTTCAAATCTTGCCATGTGAGTTTGAAGCTTAGCCTTTTTCACTTTATCATCCCCTTTATAAATTCCTTTTAGCTTATCCCATATTTCCTCAAGATACTATTTTTCTTGCAATAAATTTGGTCATATGGCTGCTCAATGTAGAAGTAAAATGAAATCGCGTGATGCATCATTCTCCGGTCAGTGTTTCAATTGCAATAAGTTTGGTCATAAGTCAATTGAATGCAAAAATATGTAAAACAACTCTGTCAGTAGAAAGAATGTTAAATGTTATACCTGTGGAAGATTTGGGCATATTGCTAAATAGTGCAGATCAAGAAGAAATCAATGGAATGACTAGTCTAGACAAGGAAATGTTGTGTGTTACAATTGCAACAAATACGGTCACATTGCAAGATTCTGCAGAAACAAAAATATGGATAGAAGGGGTCCGACATACAAAGGTAGAAATATGCAGGAAGCTGATAAAGGAAAAGGGGAAGTGATTGTGGATGTAATAAGAGATCAAATGAAGAAGACATGTGTGAAGAAGAGTCCCTCTGTTGCAGGAAATGAGCCAACACCAGAATCTGCTTCTGGTAATTCCTCCGGGAATTGATTTCAGGCCATTGGCCTAGGGGTAGTTTTTCAAGAAAATCCTTTTTCCCCCTGTCGGTAGTTGGTGCCGAAATGTGGCAGATTGTTAACAATTGTATTAATGATTTACAAATGCATTGGAAAATACTCATAAAGAAATTCAAGCAATTGAAGGTCCGCCGAAGAATTTTTCTCTCGCTGACTAAGAGAACAGGGTATCTGGAACACCTAGGGAAAAAGCATTTAATACAACAAAAGGTTAGGTGTGCAAGTTATAAAAAGCAAGTTGGAACCCTCATTTGCCACTTTATATCGAAGAAAAGGAGAGCACTCTGCAATAGAATTTCGAAAGCGTGAAGATAATTCGGCGGTGAAACCCTAATCCATCAAGTACTTTAGTTGTATTGAGAAATTTCCATTTAATTTGGTATGCGGTTGAAGAACTTCTTTGATAGAAACAAGACATGAGTATGGAAGGTAAAATGGAACAAATCAAACGAATGATAAACCTAGATGAGTATAGATGTGAGAAGGTTAGAGCTAGAAGAAACATGTTGCTCGATGAATTGAAATGGCTGAAAGAAGCAAAACACAAAATCTTGGATATTTGGAGTGAATTCCCCCTATTTCGAGAACACAAAAATCGTTAAGTTTATTCTGGACAGATTGAATGACGAAATTCTAAATCTGGATAAACCCTAACATATCTCGAAAGAAGTGATTGGAACTGTAACTGGGTTATGCAAAGTTGGGGATGTATCGAGAAAGAAGTCAATCCAAAATAAAGAAGTCGAAACCCTAATTGGAGTAATTGGAGATCAAATGGTATTAATAATCTCAACAATCAGAGATTCAGTGACAAGGTACATTGCGCATGGAGTAACCTACAATATTTTTTTTCAGAAACAGAGAAGGTGCAACTTTGGCAATTGCTGTTTACATTTCACACAAGATGATAATGGAAGATCAGGATTTTGACCTTTGCGAATTACTGAAAGATCAACTGATGGAGAACGTACAATTGACAAAGATGATAGATTACCCTTTCAGGTTTGGCACTTTGGTTATATGTCTTGTGATGTATTTTTTAAATTGCTTACCACTGAACAACAACGTAATATGGGAAGAGAGTGAACCAGTTTGCAAGAAAATTTACATACACTCTAACAATTTGGCAAACTCTGATCAAGTATATGAAAGTTTCTTTAAAGGTTTGCTAGGAAAGTTTGGCTCAATTGGTATTCCCCTTTTGGTAAGGGCACTTGAAGTTGGTTCCTCCTCCGATAAGATGGAGAGAAAGAAGAAAAGAGTGAAAGAAATTGCTATCTGTACTCCTCCAACATGCAAGACTCCAAGAGTTGAAGGGAAAGGAAAAGAATAGGTGATTCTAGATATACCAAATGAGGAATCTGATAAGGAAATTGAGGGGACCCAAAGAAAAGAACTGGAAACAACCGAACCGGAACAAGAAAAGGCAATGATAGAAGAAAGTGAAGAAGAAGGTGATTTAACCAAAGAAGAGCTATTGCAGCTTATTCATGAGGAAGATGGAAAGCAGAAAATCGCAAACATATGGTCTATTAGACCTTCATATGAGCAGGACATGATTTTAAACATACTAAGTGCTCATCTTGTGCACAACCATATTAAATTAGAGAGTTTACAGAATACGTTGCCAGAAGAGATGATTGAATGCATCAAGGAAATCATGGACTCTGAGTCTCAGAACAAGGAAGAAGAAGAAGTAATTTTACACCTAAAGAAGCAATACAGATTATCAATCACCAAGCTAAAAAGGCACATGAATCAGCTAAGGCAATGCATAAACACAACAAACAACATCGACAACTACTGTCTTCGATGGCCTGATGCAATCGACAAGTACAAAGAAAAGTTGGAACAAATTGACACAAAGATGAACAGTATTGGACAAGACTTTAACATGTTTCAGGATCAAGATGGTGCAATTAAGAAAAGGATTCAAGAATTACAGACAAAGCATACAAATGTTCAAAACACCAAAAACAAGATTTTTGACACCTTTTGGAAAGTGAAAGACATAGCAAAATGCAGACTAGAACAGTTGATTGAGATATTGAGGAAATGAGAGATATTAGAAGAAGCCATCACCATTCCAGAATCCCTCATCAAGATTATCAAACTCATGGATGGGTGGATGGACATTAGGCATCGTCCACTCATAAATATCATCGTTACATCTACAAGGGGCCCTTATTTCCTTAGGGCTATTGATTGTCCAGGGCATAGCAAGGATGCCCATTATCAGTTCCAGATCCTCAAGGATGTTATAGAGGAGGTTGGGCCACAAAATAGGGTACAGGTAGTGACAGATGTGGCCCATGTGTGCAGAGCTGAAAAAAACACCGTGATCATAATCACTGGGATTGCAGTAGAAGCATGGAAGAAGTTTCTTTCGAAGATGAAGGAAAAATACAAAATAATCTTCTAACACAAGTAGTGGCTATATTTCTTCAAAATTTTGAACCAGTTTTTGAATAAGTTTTTGGTTACACTCCATAAGGGATTACTGTAGGAATTTTTTTTTTGGTTTGTCATTGATGTCAAAGGGGGAGAGAGAGCAGTGAAAAATGCCTTATCAAATTCAAGGGGTGTTGTGTCAGCTATAACTTTTTGAAGTCTTGGAGGATTGCAGTATGTTGGTTTCGACACTTAGTCATTTTTCACTAAGTGTTTCCATCAATGCCAAAGGGGGAGATTGTTGGTATATGGATTTTGGTGTTGTCATTGATGGCAACCTAAGTCATTGATCCAATTCGCACTTCAGTATTTGTCCATACCGGAAGACAGAGTGAAGAACAGGGTATTCGACTAAAGTTGAGTTTGTCGATCCATATGCATTACCAGTTTATTAGTTTGAGTTGTGGATCTCAAGGAAGGTCATTGGGTATTTGGAATATCTTATTCTCAACTTTTGTGCCGTCGCATCAATTGGTGTACGAGTTAGGAGATCCGGTCGATTGATTTTTTGTTTAATAGTGCTAGAAGGCCGACTAAGTGAATGTGGCATGTTGCAGATGTTCGAGGTGAAATTGTTTGAAGTATTTTGGGGTTTGAGGATTTTGTTTTGGGTCCTCACTATGTTGTGGCTGACTTTGGATGGTGCACATTGAAAATCATTTGTGGATTGAGCTGACGGCTGGAAAATATTTTATGTTTTATTGAAGCTGACATATGGATGATTAAATCTTTTGTTGCGGATATATATAAGCGATCATTTATATCATTTTGGTATGCGAATTAAGTGTGCGAAGTATGTTGCGAAATTCAAAAGGATAGCAGAGCTATTATGCATAGTTTCACTTGTGCATAAAAGGGACTTGTGATGTGAATGAAAGAAGACAAAGCAGAAGAGCATAATCAGACAAGCAGGTCAAAGAATGTGACTGATGAGCTTAACCGGAACTGTAATCAGGCATTAGCAGATGCTATTCTCTCGGTTCAAATCTTCTGGATGTAATCCAAATATTTTGTAAGACAGTGAGCTCTAGGCAATGCGCTTGAATGCATGTACATTCCCCATTTGTAAAACACTTATATTTGAGTACTCAAATTGTGGATTGACCTCCACCGTGGTTTTTCCCCTAACAAGTTTCCACATAAAAATCCTTGTGTTATGGTGTTGTGGATGATTGCTTTATGTGCTTGCATTTTTCTTTTGGTTCAATGATGTAAGTGGTTTAAAGATCAGATTAATAAATTTAAATTTTGCAGAACATTGATTCACCTCCTCCCCCCTCTCAGTGTTCCTTGATTCCAACACATGACCCCTTGGAAATGTCTCCCACATCGCCTAGATTTGCACAACAGTTCTCCACAAATTTGAATAGGGTTCACACGCCCCTCCAATAGACTGCAACACAGTATACAATGAAGGATATGAGAGCAGCGGATGTTATATGTTTCCACAAACTTGAGAATGACTTCACACCTCTACAACAACTCTTTTAATGCCACACAAAGGGTGATATAAGCAGCAGTATCAAACCCAGGCTTCATGCCATTCTAGCAACAAGCTTATACTCAGAAATACATAGTTTCGAGACCCTCACACACAATCTACAGGTGAAAACATGACTAAGAGATTCTCGCATCCAGGTCTGAGACTTGTAACTTGCCTAGATGAATATGGCTTCTAAGAAGTAAAATGGACTCAACACTGGAGATGGAAGGTTATAGGGTTCCAAATGAATCACCCAGACTTGTAATGAGCAACAATATATTTCCTTCAAACCCACGACCAATGAATATTAATAGCCAACAAAACAATCACTGAATATCTGAAGAATATGGCAGCCCAACTAGAATACAAACCCTTCTTAAACTTGTCACCAATCTAAACTTCAAGTAATAGAAATAGATATATCATTTTCTTCCAATTTTGTCTCCACAAGAGACCGACAAAATTGCAATAATCGCCCAAATAGAAGACCTGAATGATCTCCTCCACGAACCAACTAGGGTGGAATCGTTTCACCATCGAAACTGATCTTCCCTAGAGGATTTGCATCTTCCAGAGGCTGAGATGAACTAGGTTCAATCTCTCGACCCACAAAGGTTTCGAATAGAAAATTAGAATAAACTCAACATCCCAAATGAGTTCTCATAACCCCCTTTTATACTTTTTATGCCAAATACTCCAGAAGCTTCTATTTAAAATTCACTTTTTAATTAAAACTCCCATTTAGCTCCAGAAAAGACCTTTTTATTAAAATAATGATAATTTTGACACACAAGGTCCCCATTTAATATGACCATGATTTAAAACATCTTATCCTAGTTCCGACAAGCTATAACACTAAGGTGCCTTTTAAATATTTTAAATAATATTTAGCAACCTTAGTAAATTAATTAAAATATAGCCATTAATATACTCATTTCATTCTTATACAGTTGTTCAAATCCTCCAATAATTTGTTTGATCTCCAAAGTCTTTGCATCATTTTCTTGAACTTTGGATGTGGCTGCCATAGGAATAGAATTTTCTATTTTATATAAAGAAAAGTGAGTCATACTCAATTGTAAACAAAGCTCATCAATTTGAATTTTTGCTTCTTGAAGAGCCACTTGAGTAGACTCCAAGGAACCCCTAGTGTTCATAAGATTGAAGGTAAGATGGTCAACTTCTTCCTCTTTCCCTCTCAATGCGTCTGAATAGATTTCAACAAGGTTGAGGAGATGGTCACGATTTGAAAGAAGGTGTAAATAGTCCGATTCCATTGCCTCTAGGGCTTCTTTGATCATTTGAAGACTAGCATGAGAAGATTCTTCTTCAACACCTTTTTGACTTCTCCTGTAATGTCCTTGTTTTCCAGCCCACCTAAGGAATAATAATTATTTTAATTATTTAATGTTACCAGGAAAAAAGTGCAAAGTTAAAAGGCTAATATTAAATAACTATATTAAAAGGTTATAAAGTGACATCGAGACATATTTTATTGATAAATTAATAAAGTCACTTTATAAAAGTGTCATGTCCCCAAATTGGAGGCATATTAAATTAATTATTTATTAAGTTATTCCAATAAATTATTATCATAAGGGATGACTTATTATTTAATCAATTTAATATAAAGTGACTTAAGTGACTTGAAAATAAAATAATAAAATAATAAAGTCACTTAAGTGAATAAAATAATATTTTATTCTAGAAGCTTCTGGAAAAGTGAATGAGAAATCTATTTAAGAAGCTCATGGCTAAGCATTTGAACACACTTGATTTTGGTTATCACTTCTCATTACCTGCGTGGTAAATTGCTGAAGCTAAAGGCTTAGCATTCACTTGAGGGTTTGAAGACTCTAGAGTGCCAGGTTCGGTTGTGAAAGATCAACCCTAGTTGGAGTTGAGGAATCCATCCAGGGTTTCCACTTGGGCTTTATCGGAGAATTTCAACAGGTGCAATAGCTGATTTATTATTGCATCTTCATCTTCAATTTGCAGCAGCTGAGGTATTGTTGCAAATATTTTGAGGCTAGTTTTGCAGTAGCTGTTGTATTGTTGCAAATAATTGTAAGTTGCCATAGCTGATGTATTATTGCAACTATTTCTGAATGAATGCAAAAACTGGATTATTTTTGCAGTTTATTATTGTGCTGGAATTTCATATTTTCAGAATAAAATTGCAGAAGTTTTATTTTAAATTAAACAAGTCTGAAAATCTAGGGCAAAAAATTAGGGTTTTGAGTCAAATCTAGTTTGGCTCCTTACAGTGGTATCAGAGCTTGGATCCTGCCAGCCTGTTGGAAAAAATCATTACTGCATTCATTGCTGTGATTCGATTGTTCCCAAATTTAATGGCCCTTTGGCCAAATTTGGAGAAATCGTTTTGGAAAATATATTTGCAGGTTTTGGTGAATACTTTCAGTCTGGAAGAAATCGATTATTTTGGTATTCAGTCAATTGAATAAATCAAAGCTTATATATATATTTGTGGGCTCGAATTTGATGTTTGAAGAAAAACGTGGTATATAGAGAAATCGCGATTGGAGGATATTATCAGGTTCTAGGATAAGACAAAGTCGGACACAGGTATTTGATCTCTTTGGGCAAGTAGACAAAGGGGCGAATGAGACAAAGTCGCTTCTTATAATTCTTGGCACCGGATTTATTGAAGGTCGATATTCACTGTTGAAAAAGACAAGATAATCGACTTGGTAGATAACACAAGAGTTGAAGATCAATTTCTTTGGGAAAATCGTTTATATCATTTGGAGCGATTACATTATTTCTGAAGTTCCTGGCTTGGAAGGAGCCGATTCTGTAAAGAGTCGAATAAATCCAAATTGCTTGTAGAATCCGCCTATTTCATTATAGAGCAGTCGAATTACCATCTGGAAGGAATCGTAAAGTTGCTAAAGATTTAACATTTAAGAGGGATTTCTATCGGGAGCTGCTGGCGTCATTTGCTCATTGAAGAATATAGAATTTTAGCATAAGACAAATCGCAGGCAGGTAAGACCAAAATAATATTGGTGAAAGGGTGAATCGAATAACTCTAAAGCTCCCACCATTGTGAAGAATATTTAACGCAGGTAATAATAATCAATATAAAAGCAAGTTTGGCGGCATTGGAGGATCAGGTGTCACCATCGAACCAAGACAAAGACAGGACAAATGTGTTGCTAGGCGCATTGACTCCTCTATTTGACGTGTTTCCATTTGTTGGGAGTTCGGGATACAAACTGGGAGCTAGACGCTAAGATCCAATCACATTGCATATACTGGAAGACGTCTTTTCTGTAGCTGTTTCGATTTTGACAAGGGAAGGCATAAGTAAATTCGGGATTGCTTGAGGGAGGGTCGGTGGACTATCAAAGAGAGAATCGTTGCAATTCTGGGCATGAGGAAGATAATTTGTGAAGACATCAACATCAACTTAGCATCAACTCGCAGCTTGTTATAACAACAACCCAGGTTCTTCATATTTGGTATTATTTGCATTTCATAGTGGCTGGACTGTCAGTAGTAAATCAATAATCTTGCCTATTTTTGCAATCAAGACTGCTTATCCTAGCACAGTCAGCAAGGTTCGAGTTATAGTTGTCTTCCATAATTTAGCAGCATTATAATCAATTTCATATTCAATCTTATCATTCAAGAGGAGTTTGGGGATTGATTGCAATCTGTTTGTAAAAATGCCTTTGATGCTGTAGCTGCTTTGTTAAAAATATTCAACACTTAATACACTGGAAAATCATAATAATTCTTGCATATTCAGTTTGGCTGCATTTGGAGCCTGTCAATGTATGGAAAGAGTAAGATGACAAAATGATATGAAGAATGATATTTGCTGAAGAAGAAGGCTATCTCTGGAAAGTCTTTGACATGGGAGCTGCTTGAATCGTCATTTTCAGAATAAAGACAAATAAGGATAAGCGCTAGCAAATTACAAAGTCAAATCGTCAGGAAAAGACAAAGGAGATGCTTTTCGTCAGCACAATATGTAAGAGACAAAGGAGTTCGACTAAATTATGAATGGTCGTAAAGATCACATTCAGAATTACCTGAAGGAAGTTGTGTATCTCCAGCTACAAAAAATCGCTTGTTATTCTCCTCTAGGCACTCAGTCTTTCATGTCCTATAACATCATTCAAGAAGGGAACATCAAACAGAAAATCAATAACCAGACAAGTGTTTGACGAAATATCCAAAGAAGAAAACTGAAACTTACATCAGAATCAGCTAGGGACAATCAGAAATTCAGCAGTCAATCATGGTTTCTAAAAAAGAGATAGAAGATGCTTTCCACGAATACAGGTCACTTCCACAATGGATCAAAAATAACCTTCCATTCATTGAATATATGGAGGATTCGGAATATTATCGCAAGCAAGCAAGAAGTTCAAAGTCATATGAGCAGCCAAGGATGGAAGACATCTTGAATTCCTTGTTGGAGCAGCAAAAACAAAGTCTGAAAAAGATGGACAATGTAACTGAAAAATGGAACAAGAGGATGGAGAAGTATGGCGACATGTCTAAAAGTCTTTATGGGGATTTTTCAGCAGCTGGAGACCAGCCTACAATTGATCCTATGGTGAGCAAAAACCAGATCGCTATGGAAAAAAGACTTGAGCAAGAGGCCACTGAAGTTCCTCAAGAGAGATTACAGGTTCCATCTTCTCTTCAGGAGGATAGCATGCCATCATCCGAAGTTTCAGTTGAGCGGGATGATGATGAATATATAGAGCAGCATGAGCCCTCTTGTGTTGAAACACCTAAGGGCAATGATGTGGATTTTGCAGATGGAATTAGTGCTGACCTAATCCCGACTCGGAATGTGTGTATACAGGACTTTGTGGAGAAAGAGTATCAGGCACAATTAGATGCTTCTTCATGTGACGATGAAGCTAGACAGACACCGCAAGGTCTACACAGTTTGAGGAACTAGCTGAAGGTGAATGAGGGTGAGATTGTAGCAGCTTTATCTCATCATGATAGGATGCACAAGATGATTGAGAATCACCTTTGGATGGTTCAATTAGAGAGAAGACATAAGACGAGTGCAGCAGAGTCTTCTCATGACAGCTTGCAAGAAATCAAAGAAGGTATGGGAGCGATGAAGTCAAGTTACTTACACCTTCTTTCAGACCATGATCACCTTCTCAAACTTGCTGAGGTCTATTCTGATGCTTTGAGAAGGAAGGAAGATGAAGTAGATGTAATGTCCCCTTCTCAACAGTGACCTGACAGTTGGTCGTTAGTCTATCCTGGTGACCCGTAGACTACTCGGAAGCAGAATTAGGGTTTCCTATCTTCCAGGAGGACATTTCAGCTTGTGTTGGAGTGTGCTTCTGGAATCTTGGTGATTGGTTGGCAGCTCTTTTCTAGGTTTTTAGAGAGCTTCGCATTGGTATATCTGGCATGTTGATCTGAGTTACTTCCGGAATTTACTATTTTTAGTAAATTCTATTTCTGGCGGTGGTCTTGTTGGCTTCAATGTTCTTGGCTTGCCTCATTAGTTGGTTCAGTTGAGTATCTGATTTAGCGCCTGGATGCAGTTCTAGAGAGATAAGTTGTTTTAATTAAAATAATATTTTATTTTAATTATATTTCCCCTTGGTCTAAGCTTCACAACTTAATGTCATTGTTAAAAGGGGACTTTTATGGGTAAGCGCCTCATCCAAAGATTTAAGTGAATTTGTACCTTTATCTATTAATGCTGACTTGAAAAAGGTATGCCACATGTGGAAGATGGTAATAAATTAAAAATGGCGTGGATTTTACCTTGGGAAAAGGGACGCCACTTCTTGAGTCAATGGTCAAACAGGGAATTAGGGCAACCCTTGAGTGGAGCGCACCTTCTGGAAGCTTCTAAGATATTCTTCAAATGTTATATAAGGGAGTGCTCATCTTCATGTTTTTCATCTTGAATTTTATGCAAAGTTATGCTGCCGGAATGGTATTAGGATTGCTTCAAGGGATGCATACCTCCTAGCTAGGCTTAACTTCTTGCTTGAAATATAGCAACTAGTTGAGAGTAGGGTTCTAGTGTACTGTTTTGCATTTTGAGTTTGAGTTCATGTATTTCTGTCATTTTCACAATTGCTGTTTTGCCTGTGGCTGATCTAGATAATCAATCATATGTTTATGGACGATTTTATTTTGCTTATGGGTATTGAGAAAATGCATTTGGAAGGTTGAGGCGACCCCTTCCTCCAAATATCATAATTTATATCCAAGTTTTGGATTTTATAGAGCAAAATCGCCCCTTCTCTTGGGCCGTACCTTTCTGGACTTGCTTGGTTTTGCGTGCCAAATAATTAGTGATCATTTGAGTCTGTTTTATGCTTTCATCTTGGGCGGCTTCAGTACTAGAATATATTGCATTTTACTTCATGAAGTTTGGGCGTGTTTTGAAGGAGTTGTCTTCATTTTAGTGATTTTTTGTGTTGCTGATTCTGCAGTTTCAGTGTAGATCTGCATAACCAGATTGGTAAAAATGGGGTTTGGGAGTTGAGTTTGAGTCTTGGAAGTCTAGAAGAGTATAGGGGAGTCCTTTACAATTATTGCAGCATGATATATTTTCTAATCACGTATGCTTGGCAGACTCTCTATGATATTGTAAGCTGAACAGTAGTACTATCAGCCATTCATCTCTCATACTTAACTCATTGTAATTCCCACGATTGTGGAAGAGGTTGGCTTGCCGCCTATTACTTTACTGTACTGCATTATCATGTTGCTGATCAGCTGAGCCGTCAACCTACTCCCGCTGAATAAGTGGTCGAGTTGCATCTTTGAATTCAGCATTGTACTTTCCATTCCAGTCCTCCCACTGAATAAGTGGTAGAGTGATTGCTTTTCTTTCAGTTACTTTCAGCAAGTTCTTGTTTGCTAACGATCCACTTTCGTGTATGCTCTCAACCTTGCCTGCATTGGGATCTAGGTTGATCAGAGGAGAGGGTTACTTTCAGCCGGTTTATATTTACACTAATGCTAATGGGTGAATTTAGTTGTGTAATAAAATGAAAAAATTGGCCGGTATATTTCAGTAGATAAGCTCACTCACGAGCTTATGGTTACCAGGGATTCTTTAGTGAGTACTCAGTTGGCACTTCAAGATTTCGAGAGTCATGTTGATGGGCTTTTTGTAGAGCCGAGCTTGATTGGTTGCACATCATGTTTGGCAGTGACTCAGTCATCTAGGCAGCTAGTATACAGAAGAAGGATAGCAGTGTGTGGTCACCTAGTGTTTACAACCCAGATACAGGTGTAATGACAGTTGGTGATGGATGCATTACTCTTGTGAAGAGTTTGCTTGAGCTGCCAGTTGATTCCAATCTATGGTTTGGAGTTAGGCATGTGGACAGGTGTATTTTAGCTGTTCCATGTGTTCTACCTCGCACTCCATTGAGTGATGATGAGTTCTTCTCATTAGTAGGCAGCAGAGACACTTTTCGCTCCATCATGGGTTTGATTTACAAGATTTAGGGTGTTGTCTTGATTCCTGCCAGTAGCTGGTCAGATGCTGGTATATATTTTTATGCACCTATGATTGGCATAGTTCAAATCTTCAGGAGACCACTTAGGGTGGAATGGAGTGATGGTGATATTGACACATTAGTGTTGGCTGTAGATACAGATGTCATGGGCAATTTGAGCAGTAGACTTTGCATCGGCACTATAGAGATTGAGATTGGACAACCTTTTCATAAGGAGCTAATTTCTTCATGGCCTTGCACATTGGATTTGGATGATTATCTAGTTTCGTTTCAAGTAGATGGCATTCATGATGACGGATGGAGTGTGTAATGTCCCCGATTTTGTCCTACGTTCTACAATTGGATTTAGCCTATTTTCAGAAACTTGTAGGCTAAGCGGAATGGGAACCTTACTATTTATAGTAAGTCATGATACTGCTCAGTTGGCATGCAGATGTGGTTTTGACAAACTTACTATTTATAACAATATGCTATTTTTGGTAAGTATATTTATAGCAGTATCACTTTAGCAGCAACTTAATCTTTTGCAGTTCAGTGTGGCCAATCAGTTTGGCTTTCTATTGAGTTGAAGTGAACTTACTATTTTTGGCAGTGGCTATTTTTAGTAAGTCTCATCTTGGCAATATCATCATTTGCAGTTCCGCTCAAGTCATCATGCTATTTGTGGTAATCCATCAGTTTTAGTATTGGCTTTGGTTTTGGTTATCTCCTTGGACTATGTGTTATACTTAGTTAATTTCATGTTTTTAAGTTGTCCCCCCATGCCTAGGAGTGATAACTTCATGTTGTTTTAAAGAGGGGACATTAAGGGGTCATGTTGAGCATTTAATGATTTATTAAATGGTTTACTGTTGCAATAGAAATGGATGCCTAAAGGGAAGGGAAATAATGTTTTATTATTTCACAATAAAGTGAATGGTTGAAGGTGGTGTCCTTTGGGAGGTTGAAGTGATTCAACTTCTTGGAATTCAAAGTGTTTCATTTGCCCATTGAAACTTATATATTGCTGCATTGTGGAGAGCTGATTATGTTATGTTTTGAAAAGCAAAATTATGTTGCTGGTTTGAAATCCAGAATCCGACTAAGGGGAAGCTTAGCAATTCTATTCCACTCTTCGGGCCTGAAACTATGGTTCCCTAGATGATGGATTGAGAGTGTGCTTCATCAAGAAGTACATATTGAGCATTATTGTGGAGTTTTGGTGAGATTTTTCTAGTTTTCAAGTTGCTGGTTATTGTTTGGCTGAAAGAGATTTTTATATACAGCTTTTTGTATGAATTTAATTTGCTTCTGGGCATTGAAGAAATCTATTTCTATGCTTGGGGCAACCCTTCCTACCAGTTTGCAAATTTTAGTTTGGAGCCTTTGATTTTATATGTCAAAATCGCCCCTCAAGGAGAGCTGTACATTTCAGCTTGCATTGGGAATTGTGCCATAATTAATAGTGGGTGTTTTGAGGCTGTTTCTTCATCTCAGCAGGGGCGCCTATCTTCTAGTTGATCAACACACTTGGAATCATGCAATTCGGAGGTAATTCGGTTGAGTTGTGAGCATTTGATAATTTTCTGTAGTTGCTGATTTGACATTTCCAGAATTACAGTTTGCTGAAACAAAATTAAATCATTTACTATTTCCATCTTTCTTCTTCTTTTCTCATTATGCTCTGACGTGGAAACAATGTATAAGGTGGTGCTTGGAAAAATGGTGAAAAACAGTGTAATTTGCAACTATCTTCTTTGTACAAACTGTTAACAGTAGTACTGTTTCAGTTTTAGCATTTGCTGCATTATTTAATTAACTTCACATTAAGCACCCTTGGATAGTATACCACCAGTGTAGATAATCTGTTTTGTAATCTCTTTCATGCCCACTTTCAAGTGGTGAATCCCCACTCTTTAGTGGATGCCTGCCGTAGTAGAAGAAGTAATCATATTGTAATATTTTTCCCCCCACTGTTTGGTGGTAGTGTGGAAAGTTCTTTGGCTGGTTATCTGCCTTGTCTCATTTGAATTCAGTAGTAGTACTCCACCATATGTTAGCACCTCGCTTGTCAAAGGATCTTGAGTGCACATTCTTGGTTAGAGTTCTTTCATGTACGTTTTGGGTTATGCTAACCTTAACGGGTGATTGATTTTATTGTAAATGTTTGGTTCAAATATCAAAAAAATTGAGAGAGAATATTTTAGAGTGCACATGATTTTTTGGGTTGTCCATTGGCGCTGTCAGGAGAGTTTCACCTCGATTGCATCACGAGGTGTACTCAACAGTTTGATTTCAGCTCACATAAACATGACTTGACTATGTCATTGTTGGCACAAAGAGGTGGGTTGAATATGGGGTATGCAGGTTCACTCTGGTGCGACACATTCCCGACTTCAAGTGATGAGTCCAAGTCTCTTACTTGGCCCTTTCCAGTTGATGCTTCCAGAAGCAGGGTTTTGAGGTTTGGTCAGATGGGATTTTAGGGGGAGGTATCAGAGTTGCACAGTGAAATTCAGTTGGAGTTCAATTTGGAGGACTTCCAGATTATCCATGGGATCTAGGTATGATATTTGAGGTATATCAGCATAGTATTTGGAGTTGGCGTGATGGAGTTGATTCACAGTGTTGGGATCCAGGATTTCCATTGTTGTTTGGATGGTTTCATTGGTGGATAAAGTTTGACAACTTCTTGGGTTCCAATTACATACAAATGTTATGGGATTGCACATTGTTATACCCAAAATGAAATTTTTGGCATTCTGCTTAAATTGAGCTAAACAACGTAAAAATGCCATCGAAAGTATGTTTTAGGTCAAACCAAATATGAAATCTTTGTGGGTTTCTGTCAAGGAACCTATGGTTAAATTTCTAAAAAAATAAAAATTAGGGTTTTACACCCCTATTTTTATGGAAACCCTAAAAAATAGGACCTTCCCGAAAATGATTGAAAATAATTCTGATAGGATTAATTGCCTTCACGATCACACTGATCAAGTCAGAATTATCAAAAATTATGTTTTACTCTGGTGGGTCTATTTTTGTTTTTCAGGAAAAAAGTTAGGAGCTCCGCAGCCATTAATGGCAGATTGGCTAGTACCAGGTGCTGAAAGCTAAACCTCAAAAGCTTCAACCAAGAAGCTATGGCGAAAAAGGATGAAAAGATGCTGTTTCAACGAAGGAGATTCTCAAAACGGAAAAGGCCAAAATTTGGCTAAGTCTAGAAGATGGACCTTTTGTCTACCAAGGCAAAACACAGTCTACAAGGTGAAAAGGCACCCCTCTTGTAGAAAGGTGCCCTTGGATCTCAGAGGGCAAATAAAATCACTTGACATCTTCAACTCAGTCATCCTCTTCACTTTCATGCTAGCTCGACAACGAAACAATTAGCAAGATCATTTGATTCAGGTATCATTGACCAACCGTTAGCAAAGTATGGAGGATCCATCAACGACAGATGCCAAATCAGAGAGCTTCAAGGCAAAAGCGCCCCTGCTTGCCAGGGGCGCCCCTCAGTTGCAGGCACCGGATGAATCCATAAGCAGCAGCTCTATACATAATATCTTTCCACCTTCCTCCCAGCTACGTGATCAATCTAACAGCAAGTCCATGAGACACACCAAATGATCACGAGATGAGATCAAGCAGAAAAAGCCAAATTTGAAGAACTGGAAAGATAAGCCAAAAAATGGCTAAGGCATGGCTAAAAGCGCCCCTCTTGAAGAAAGGCGCCCTTTCTTGAAGGCATCCAGATTCAACCAGAATCTTCACTGCCTCCTAGGATGACCTTCTCAGCTATGACCTATCTCGTCAGCGAGACTATCAACAAGAATTTCCGACAAATCAATCAACTGATGGAGGAGGTCAAAGACTGGCAGTCCACAGCCAAGATGAAACCAAGCAAAAGCTAAAAGCGCCCCTACTGGCCAAGGGCGCCCTTTAGTTTGAAGGATCAAAACTTGCCAGCTTCAACTGAAAGGTCACTCATCCTGAACAAGACCGAACCGGCTACCCGATGCATCGTCAAGCAGAATCATCTGATTCATCAAATATCGGGAACGTCAGATCAAAGCAAAGAGGGTTTGAAAAGGTCAAAACGAAGAACAAGTCAGTGAAAATTGCCCCTCTCAAGGAAAGGCGCCCTTCTTTCTGAAGGCCTTAACTCAGTTTTCTGAGTTGATCCCTCTCAGGCATATCTCATCATGTTGATCCCACCTCAACAACAGAACTGCTAGCCACTGCCTGAGATCAACTGAGCAACCTGAATCAAAGATCAAACAGAACACTTCAGCTTGCAAAATGAACAAAAAATGATCAACTTCAAGAATGGACGCCTAAAAGAAGTCAAACATAAATGTTGACTTGAGTTAGAAAATTTGGAGCCAAAAAGAGACCAAACACTCCACGATCAGTGGAAATCATCTTTTGGAACTCCAAATCAGGCCTAAATGATGAGTTATCTTCCATACTTTGTGGATCTTAACCCTAATCAACATATATTCATGCTAGGCGTACCATTCTTCATTATTCTTTTTGCAGGTTGAAGGATAAAACATCAAATAGCTCTCGAGAACACGTTTTCAAGATCTGGCAGAGGTTTTGGACGGATCTTCAATATTTTTGAAGATCATTGGCAGTAAAAGCATTCTTTCCCCAAGATTGCTTCTAGAGACAGATTATTGCAAAGTGGCAGTTTATAACTTCCAATCCATCTTTTGTCTACTTCCTCTATTTTTGTCTATATTTCTTTGCATGTCACAGGAAAAGACAGATGATCATAGATCTGGCCAACTAGGTATGATCAACAAAACTTTTTCAACAAAACCCACATGGTAGATTTTTCCAGAAAAAGTAGCCCTGCTACCCCTATTTTTTAGGGTTTCCGGAAAAAGTCATAATATTGAAAAACAGACAAACGGGGTTTGTTTAGCTCTGAAGCACGAACAAAACCCATGTGTTAGATTTTTCCGAGAAAAACACTTTTTGGTGCCCCTGCTGCCTCTGCCACCAAAGGGCTCTTGCATGTCAAAGAAAAACTCATTTTTCCGAATTTCTGACGATCTGGGTTTGTTTAGAAAATCATTCTTAACAAAACCCATGTCTCAGAATTTTTCGTAAAAACTACCCCCGACGAGGCTATTTTTAGCAGTTCCAGAAAAGTGTCAGAACAGGGTCAAGTGCCCAGTCAATATTCAGGGTTTTCAGAATGCAGTACTCTCAGGTACAATACAAGACCAAAACGGTCTTATACCATGATTACCTGAAAACAACTGACACAGACTTATGGTAGAAAAATCCAGAGGTCAGTTCTGAGGATTTGGAGGGCATGAACCAAATCACGTTGCAAAACATTGAAGAATCCGGTTTGTTTCAAGCAGCATCTATTCCAATCACCTTACAAAGCATCGAGCTTGTAACTGCTTGCACAAAGCATTACAACCCGACAACAAGAGAGATCTTGTCAGTAGACAGGAGAGTGATTTGCAGCTTGAAGCCGGTGGACATAGAGACTTGTTTTGCAATTCCACCATGCCCTACCAAGAAGGTCATATCAGTGACAGAATGCGAAAAGGCATTCGAGGCTTCAAAGGATGAGTGTTCGCTTATAATGGCTGAACATTGGCTGAAAACAAAGAGAACCAGCTTGCCCAAATTGGTTGGTAGAGGAGAATTCAAAGATGAGTACGGAGTGCTAATCACCCTACTCAGCAGAGTCACTGGACAAGAGGAGGGAAAATCCTTCCAGCCGTGGATGTTCTACATTATTGGCAAGATAATCAGCAAGAAAGAACGTTACGACTGGGCCTTCCTGATCAGTGACACACTCCACCAACAATTCATCGGGTTTCTAGAAGAGCACCGTTTCCACATGTGTTCATACCTGGTCTACCTGATAGCCTTCCAAGGCGATTTTAGAACATTAAACACTGTGGGAACCCTGGGTGTGCAAAAGGTCCAAGAATACTTTCCTCGCCTTGAGTTCACTCTAGCGGAAAGACACTTCAAAAAGATAAATGACCTTTTTACTATGCACACCGTGCACAGCTAGACCATGAGATGCACGCGCGTATTTCACCAACAACTAAGGCAACAATAGTGGACTGGACGGATTGGTTCATACAATTCCCCACTTTCACCTACATACGCGTGTATGGCTACAATGGCCACCCCGCCATGATGCCACGCTACCCCTTAGATAGGGTAGTGTTCATGGAATTCTTGAGGCAATTGGCCGAGGTTTACTCTTACCTTCGCATAAAGAAAAAGATTGCTGCAAACTTTCCTTTTCAGATGGGACTCTACAGATGCAGGACTGCAGTCGATGCAAGGTTGATAAGCCAGGAAATAGTGAGATTTAATCTCAAGTACCTCATTGACAGGAGGCCATCCTATGACCCCAGAGGCATCTTCGCAACTCACCTTGAGCAAAGATCATCACATGAACCTTTCATGGAATATTTTTGGGTCAACTGCGAGGATGAGTTCGAAGTGAGAAGAAGGAACCATAGCAGATTCAAGCTCTCGTAGATTGCAGAATTCATGTCAGAGGACATCAAGGGCTTATCTGAGGACGAAGAAGAGGTCATTCTTTCTTCCTTCTTCACGGTTCTAGTGGATTCAC
The DNA here is from genome assembly GCA_007115665.2 of Sequoiadendron giganteum. Lineage (NCBI taxonomy): Eukaryota > Viridiplantae > Streptophyta > Pinopsida > Cupressales > Cupressaceae > Sequoiadendron > Sequoiadendron giganteum. The sequence goes on from CM021106.1 coordinate 399,928,073, forward strand.
AACCACTCGGCAAGGTAGACTGGTATGCGAAAGAGAGTACGTCTATTGAGGAAAGAACGGGTAGAGTAGTTCGACACAGTCAACTCTACCTGGACAGTAAAAGGACAAGGAAGGTAGTACTTCCCCGATCAGAGCCGCCAGCGGTTCAGTTTACACTACCTTCCACATCTAGGAGGAAACCCAGACAGAAGAAGATGAGCTTTCCTCCAGAAGGAATGCGGATGTCAGGGAGCACATGGGGGAGAAAAGGAATTGCCAGCACAAGCCGGCAAGAGGTACAGGTGGAGACAGCCACCAATTTACTTGAGACAGTTGAGACCGCTGCAACTACACAAGAACTAGTGATTGAAATAATCACTATAGAGATGGAAACCATTGTAGAAGAAGTTGCAGCAGAAGCGGTGCCAGTGATAGAAACAGAGCCACAACTTCACCACCATCACAGAGGTCGCAGAGTCCTATTGATTTGGACTCGCCACCACGAGGCATTGCCACGACACAGTCTCGTTCTTCTAGCATTCAGGGGGCCTATGTTCCTCCTCCTAGCGATGCTAGCTGAGATTCTATCTGGCTGGAAAGCTCACTGAGGAGGAAGAGGGAGAGACCTTCTTATCAGCTTGACTTCTCTGAATTCCATTATGTCCCACAAGACATGCCGGCAAAGAAGTTGAAGAAGCAGACACATGTAGAAAAGAATGCAGAGAACGAGGTTATCATAGAGACTGCTGCCCCACCTGAAGACAAAGATATACATAATGTGAGGGTTGAGGATTTCACGCTTTCAAAGGTGAACCTTGGAAAGACCACTCGACAGGTGGAGGCAGACCTTCTTGGAATCGCCTCAGCGAGTGTCAAAGAAAGGATGACAAAGGATGGACAAGACAAAGCAGCCTTGAAGGCTGAAATCCGTCAGCTAAAGTTGTACATTTCTAGTTTGATACATGACACTCCAAACTCCTCGGCCTTGCCTCAAGGACTATTGGATCTCCTAGCTGAAAGAAACCATCATCAGTTGATTACATACGGCAAACACTTGAGATGTCAAGTGGATGAGTTTGTCGTCAAAGGACGGTGTGTGTTGACAGAAGCATATCAGCTGAGAGACAAGGCACATGGACTTAGATTAGAAATCCAGCAATTGGATGTGAAGGCAGCTCAAGAGAGGCCAAGAGAGGAGGCGACATTTGCTGATCTACGACAGGCATATAAATCAGTTACGACCACTGAGAACAAACACCATCTCTTTGAGTGGAAAGAACAGGTGGCATACAAGGTGAGAGCCTACGATGCCAATTCAGTGGAGCTAATTGATTATAGACGCTTTGTCGCCAATATTATCAACTTCGCAAGAACGTTGGTAATATCCTTCCCTGAGTTAGAATATCAGTGAGGAGGAGAATATGTTGAGCTTGAAACAGTACATACACGGTTCCAAGATGTCATCCGATCTTCATTCCTTGAAGATCCCAATGGTTGCAAATTAGCCAAAATTGTAGCCATATCTATCCAGTTAGATGAAGCAGCTGCCCAATGCATAATCTATCAGCAGCAGCTTACGATGGGTGAAGAAATGCTTAGACGCCACATAGTCACCTTGAAAAGCATTAATTGCCCGGGGGCCGAAGAGGTCAATGACTGGATAGAGACTTTGTTGACCAGTGGTGAAGAGGTGTAAAGCACCAAGGAAGGGCGTCCTACCCTCCAAATAGCATTAATGATGATTGAAGTCAACTTGATGCCCCTTTCCAAGTTGACTCCAGATCTCCACAGATCATGCATGTCAGATCCCACTAATCTAGGATGTCTGTTTGACTCCCACGATTTGTGGATCTCAGATCTCCTCAAAAGGTGGATGTCTATTTGGAGACATATGTAACATAAGTTCACTTTTAGTTAGGTGTCAGTCAATTGAGGTAGACTTCCAGTTTGACTTTTGTTTAGTTTCAGTTAACTGAAGTAGATTTCCAGTTAACTGTTTGCTCACCTACTTTTAGACATAGAAATAAATCTTGCTGATTGGCAAGAACTGTTTGTTAACTCAAGGAGATTTTAGGGTTGCCTACTCCTTTGAGTTTCTATAAATAAGAGCCTTAGGTTCTTTATTTGTTTAACCTTTATTTGCTAGCAAAATTGTTGCGCCATTGTTGCCAGAGTTCGCTTGTTTATATCTGTTCACTCTTGGATGAGAGTTCGTTGGTTGATCACAATTGTGCATGATTTCGTGCCTTTGCTGTCCCGACCTTTGTAATTCTTTGAAGAACCTTGAAGAAATAAATCAGATGGTGCAAGCTTGCTTGATCTAATTATTTGAGTTATTCAAAGTCTTGTTTTTAAATAGTGCATTGTTTCAATCTCCTCCTTGGACAGGTGTCGTCGCCTCCTTGGATATTTTGTCATCAATCATTATCGTTTGATGTTGTTTAATGATCTATCTTGCAGCCTACACTTTGGACAGGTGTCGTCACCTCCTCGGGAATCCTGCTAGAGAGGCCATCGTTCTATGTTGTTTCCAGTGAGCTATTTCCAAGCCTACACGTCGGATAGGGGTTCCTCCTCCTTGGCAAGTCTCAGATCCAGTTTACCGTAAGAGAGTGTTTGCTTGTATCGAGCCCTATCGTGGTATATATCCGAAGGTTCAGAGCCTCGGCCATATTCCATTGAGACGGAGGATTCAATTGATCCAACCATCCATTTCGCTCCTACGCCTTGATGCTCTATTTATCTTGGGGAGGTAGGATAGTTTAGAAGCTTAGTTAGTCGTAGTTAAGATCTGCGGAAACCAGAGAAAAGGCTTAGCTACGACGCATTGGTTTATGCACCCTTGTGTCCTACCGCTGAGTAAAAAAGATAGGAATCTTAGTACACCCCTTTTTTTACAGTAGAAAATCAGCAAAGAGAGATCTTCCTCTCTATAATCCGAAGAGCATGTACTAACACACTTGCAATAGCTGTCCGTTTCCAATAAGCACTCCAGAGGTGCTAATTGAAACGCCAACACACATGTTGTAGGATCATTTGGGATCCAAGTGGATGGTGGACAGGCGCAGATGAGTTGATGCTTGGGGATCAAATGCTGTGGCAGTTGAGACTGATTGGCAGTTGTGGATTGCTTGAAGGCAAGCAATCTTTGGGAAGGGAGGACTGTCATGTCCCCGAATTGGAGGCATATTAAATTAATTATTTATTAAGTTATTCCAATAATTTATTATCATAAGGTATGACTTATTATTTAATTAATTTAATATAAAGTGACTTAAGTGACTTGAAAATAAAATAATAAAAAAATAGTCACTTAAGTGAATAAAATAATATTTTATTCTAGAAGCTTCTGGAAAAGTGAATGAGAAATCTATTTAAGAAGCTCATGGCTAAGCATTTGAACACACTTGATTTTGGTTATCACTTCTCATTACCTGTGTGGTAAATTGCTGAAGCTAAAGGCTAAGCATTCGCTTGAGGGTTTGAAGACTCTAGAGTGCCAGGTTTGGTTGTGAAAGATCAACCCTAGCTGGAGTTGAGGAATCCATCTAGGGTTTCCACTTGGGCTTTATCGGAGAATTTCAACAGGTGCAATAGCTGATTTATTATTGCATCTTCATCTTCAATTTGCAGCAGCTGAGGTATTGTTGCAAATATTTTGAGGCTAGTTTTGCAGTAGCTGTTGTATTGCTGCAAATAATCGTAAGTTGCCATAGCTGATGTATTATTGCAACTATTTATGAATGAATGCAAAATTTGGATTATTTTTGCAGTTTATTATTGTGCTGGAATTTCATATTTTCAGAATAAAATTGCAAAAGTTTTATTTTAAATTAAACAAGTCTGAAAATCTAGGGCATAAAATTAAGGTTTTGAGTCAAATCTAGTTTGGCTCCTTACAAAAAGTGTATTAAGTGATTTAGGCGGGAAAACCCTAAAAAGGTGAAAAAACCTTATAAATAGGATTTGAGAGCTCATTCTCTCATATTCTAGATTATTATTTCATTTGGGGTTGTATTTTGGAGGAGCTCTTCGGGGTTCGAAACCTTAGGCGAGAATACCTATGGGTTCCGGTTTTGGTGGTGAAAGATTCCTCCCTAGTTGGTGTTGGTGAATTCATTCAAGGTTCGCACATGCACAATATAATCGATTGATATTAGCATGGATGGTAATCAAGGTTTGAAGATTCGGTTCGAGGGTTTTGAATAAAATTTATGTTCATATCTAGTTTATCATCGAAGATTTTAGAGATTATAAATAAATATATATTCAAAGATTTGTGACTTAGCTGCTTTCCTACTTGGTCGATATTATCTGATGGTGACTGGATTCATTTAAATAAATCTAGCCAACATACAATGGGCAGATAAGACAAAGAGTTGAGCAGTCAAAAAAGTCAAATAAGAAGCAACGCGTAAGACAAGTAATACAACAAACAGATTTGGTGGTCAAGGGGCTTGATAAGCAAGCAAGAAGCTCACCCAAGAAAAGACATGGTCTCTCTTTAAAGGGATATTTTAAGGAAAATCGTGGGACTTGAAGGTGTGGTATTCATGCTAGAAGACAAACATTGGAAGGCTCATCTTATATGCCATCTCAACGATTCTTATTCATATTCTTGGCCGCCATATTAAAGGAAATCGTGGACATTCAAGGGTAGCGTGGGAGTCATACATTCCTGGCGTGAGATCTTGGAGCCTAAACGCAGCTTGTATCTGGCTCATATCTGAAACGTGAGGTCTCAAAGAGAGTCATTTGGGTCTGGAAAGCTGAAACGACTAGCTATAGGTGTTGTTTACCTCCATTCGGGACTTTTATTAGACATTCAAATACCTGTGTGGGGGTTTAGGCCAATTCTGGAGCTACTGTTCATCATTTCGAACCATTGTCAGCAGTTACAAGGTGTGGTTCATTGTACTTCTTAATTTATGCATTTTCTTCATCAGTTAATGTGTAATCTGCTAAAAGAGAGAGTTAGTAATTTTCTGTTGCAAACTGAGTCCTCTATTCAAGGTATTTTGCCTTTATCTCACTCAGAGTTTTCTTGCTAAAAGGCTGTTATGTTATTTATGTGTTGCAATGTTCTGTGCCACACTAGCAACACTGTTATACCGAGTCTTTGAAAAGAGAATAATGATTGTAATGCATATTCTGCTCCATGTCTTAGATTTAATGTATTGTAGCTTTCTGTGTAATCTAATAGTGGGAATCAGTCATATTAACACTCAAAACTTGCATGTAAATGGAGCTGTAAGGTCCTATTTATTATAGTATCATTTTGAGCCTATGTTAGAATTGAACAGCTGGTTGTGTAAGGAGAATTAAGTCTTTGCAAGTTTACATCTGTTTCTGTTCGTCTAATATCATACTTAGAGAAATACAAGAAGATTGAAATAATTTAGCTGAGCTCCATATTTGCACGTACACTTCATTTGAATGTTGTTATCTTATTTGCAAAGCAATGGTTCATAAGTTTGATAAAATGGAACATCTATCAAACTAAGAAAAATTGCAAAAACTACATACAACCCGGAAAGGGACATTACAATGGTATCAGAGCACAGTTATCCTGCCAGTCTGTTGGGTAATTGGACTGTCTCAGCTAATCAACTTCAGATCTGAAATTTCAATTTGGGCTACATGGCTACTGTTAGTGATCCAATGAATGCTTTGTTTGAATGGCTACTGTTAGTGATCTCTTGGAAGGGTCTCAAGGATGATGTCTTGCGCCATGTTAGAGAGTGTATGACTTGTCAATAGAACAAGCCAAGCATACTTTTCCAGCTGGTTTGTTGCAACCCTTGCCTATTCCTGACATAAGTGGAAGAGTATATCTATGGATTTCATTATAGGTATTCCTAGAGTACAAAGTAAAGATTGCATCTTTGTGGTAGTTGACAGGTTGACCAAATATGCGCATTTCTTTGCCATATCTTCATAATATAGGGCACCTCAAGTGGTGTAGTTGTTTTTTAGAGAGGTGTTCAGATTTCATGGGCTTCCCAAGAGCATATCAGTGATCGGGATAGTATATTTCTCAGTGTTTTTTGGTAGGATCTATTTAGATTATATGGGATTGAGTTAACCCCAAGCATGAGCTATCATGCACAAATTGATGGGAAGACGAAGATTATGAACAAATGGGTGGAGGGTTACTTGTGTAACTATGTTTTGGGGTAGCAGAAGGCTTGGATAAGGTGGTTATATTTAGGGAAGTATTGCTATAATACCACCTATCATATGTCAATCAACATGAATCCTTTTAGGGCATTATATGGTCATGATCCTATGTCTTTTGTAGACTTGGCATTTGATGACAGTAGGGCCCTAAAGGCTAAAGATTGGATTCAAGAGAATCAGTACATTCTTGAACCACTTAAGAATAATCTTCATCATGCACAAAATCAACAAAATCTCTATGCAAATAGGCATAGGATTGAGAGCAATTTTGAGGTTGGAGACTTGATTTTCTCATTCCTGCAGCCATATAGATGATCCACATCGAAGAGGAGTGATGTAGAGAAGCTTAAGCCTCATTTATATGGTCCTTACAAGATTGCTCGAAGAGTGGGTGAAGTTGCTTATGAGTTGGATTTTCCTGAGAACAACAAGATCCACAATGTGTTCCATGTTTTGTGCCTCAAAAGGCACTTGGTCAGCACATCACACCATCTTCTGAGCTTCCTCTATTGGATGAAGAGGGAAAATTGATTTTGGTTCTTGAGGCTATTTTGGATGTTAAGAGAGAAGATTGAGGACCACAGTGATTAAGGAGTATTTGATCTGATGGAGAGATTTACCCTAGGTGGATGCGACTTGGGAGCGAAGATTCTTCAACACCTAGATTTGTAATTGCTTGAGGACAAGCAATTTTGGGAAGAGAGTATTGTAACATCCCCTTCTTCGACCGAGATGCTCGGGGAGGCATTATTAGCCTATTTTGTTCCCATAGGCTAATTTGGAGAATTAAGAAGGGAATATTTTAAATTAATTAAATTAAGTGGCCTTAAGTTGGCGATTTTATTTAATTGTTTTTCATTGACTTAAGTTAAAAAGAAGAAATAAAATAAATTCACTTTATGGGGCCAAAAGGTTATTATTTTAATAAAGGTGAAATTAAAATTATAATTTCTTGAAAGTTCTATTGAGAAATATAAAAGTGAAATGGAGGAGCTCATTTGAATATCTTGGACATTTTATTTCTCTCAATTGAAAGTTTGGACTGCGAAGTTCAACTACAAGCCCTAAGATGAAAACCCTAGAGGTATCTTGTAATGTCCCACCCCAAACTGGATTGGGAAATAACAATATCTTCTGATTTGTCTTAGTTTGACATATGGAGCATTTTGTCAGACATATTGCATGCTAACTGATTTGATTATTTTCAATGACTTGAAGATTTGCAATTCGCATACATTGTGCTTAAAATAAAGACTACAACATATATTGCATTATTCAATATGGAACATCATACATTGCATTATTCATTTAATGATAAACTCCCAATATATCAAAATGAAATGTACAACTACCACAACAATATTTTCTGATCAGCAATAATCATAAACATACATTCAAACCATCAAAGTTTAGTCTAAATATGGTGTACCAGTTTGACTGATTTGCAGCGCCTGATGGAATTCCTTTGATTGGCAAATAATAGAATAAACAAAGTATAAAACCTAGTGCTAGTTACGAAATCGACCCCGTACACAATGGTCACACCCAACCCACTATCCACGGCTCCTGCAGATGGTTTTGGAGCTCAACCTATGCCCTAGAAAGGTTGTGGATTCTTGCTAGAGGCTCACGTGAATGCTAGGAGGGTCTACAATAGATAGGTGACCTCCTCAAGACCTCACGTCCAGGCTATAACAGCAGATAGAAATAGGAATAGCTGGCTGTAGTAAACAATTAATAGATCCTGCACTCTCCTTCAAGACTTCGACCCCCAATGGTGACAAACCACTCTCAGAATGCTGGCGCAATACATAGCAGAAGACTTCCAATCGGCCAAGTTTATGCAGCAGTCAATTCTTCAAACCCTATGCCCAACTGAAGTGTAAAGACTCCAAAACTGAGAATATTAAATCACCACAGCTATTCTTGAATAAACCCCTGAATATGGCGTGCAATAATCCTTGTGCAAATGACCTCAAATCTAAGAAATAATCTTGAACTCCAAAACTGAATTAGATATGAGAATATGATAACCAGAAAAACCCCTGAATCTTTCCTATGAATTCCAAACATACTTTGAAGCACAAGCACAACCCCTGAAATGGAGTTATCTGCGATTAGCCTTGAGAGATCTTTCATTCCTATAGCATGTTGTTCCTCATGAGGGTTTTTGTCCTAAATGAAGCTGAGATTTTTAGACTCTCCAGTCTACCTGCAAAACCCTTATCAATTTTCTTCTCCATGATGATGTGCAAATGAGCTCTCAAAGGGCTTTTATATTTTCCCAAACTCCCACGCCCAAGTTGGCTTTTGCATTATATTTTATTTAATTTGAATTCTTGTCTTTTATCCTCTTGAAATTGGGTGCTCAACTTTAAAATATAAAATATTCTTTTTAAATACCACTTATATCCCCTTTTCACAAATTCCTTGAAAATCTATTGATAACACATAAAGTTAAATATTTTAATTTAACTTTATTATTGACGCTATTAAAACTTAATACATAGGACCATAATTAAACCAAGATAAATCCAGGATATATATCCGCCATTATTCCCAATATAGTAATACTACCAACTGACCATACCAGTGACCCTCTGTGACCTACTATAAATATTAAGTATGGACAAAGTGTCCAAAACAGGCTCTAGAAGGTACACAATGAAATCCCTGATAAACACTCAGTTGGGACAAACCAATAGAACTGAAAAGGTTGACTGAACAAGTTTGCAAATTCCCTCAAAGGGCTCCCTAACCACCCTATTAGTCCATGGGGACCAAGTGATGGACTAACCTCTGCAATTGATCATTGCCTAGGAAAAGGGGACATTACATATTTGGCTTCAGGAATGAAAGATTTTCTTCTAGTCAAATTGATGATGGATTCACATAGGATTCACAATTGTGCGTAAATGGAGATTTTTATTTATAGTTGCCGCCATCAGAATACCAGGTTCAAATTAATTGAGATTTGCAGGCAAATAATTAATTTGTTTTAGTGGTGTGTGCAAAGTGAAATATCAGAAAATACCAGTTTGTGTGTAAAAGGAAATTACAGAATTTATCAATGCTGGTGTGCATGTGAAGAGGTGAAGTAACGAAAAATACATACAAATTTTTTGATATCAGCTGAGAATCAACCAACTGTACCATACACATTGGATGCACCGTACTTAATAAAGACTCCAAATAAGAGTTGTGGGTATCATAAGAAGGGCGATGCAATATTAAAGGCTTTGAAGCCTTTGAAAAGTTAGTGCAGCCTCCAAAAGGCCCTCTAACATCAACCACTGCCTTCCCAAAAGGAATCGCAGCCTTTCTAATAGCTGTTGTACACTTCTATGTGGTGCCATACAAGCAAGAAAGAGGTCATTAAGCTCCAAGGAAGATATCAAGAAAGTTTCTGATTGGTTTGTGAACTATTCCAAGGTCCAGGTCAGCACTTAGCATTTTAAAATTAATTTTCTGTCAATGACATTTCTGTTGCATGAAATTTCTGAGAATAATTGTATGTAACAACAATATTCAGAGTGATAGAAATTTTATTTGTAGTTTACATTATGTAATAATTGTTAGGTAAATGAAGTGTTATCAATATTAGAAATTGTAGAGTTCATTTTATGATGATTATGTATCACACTCCTCCAAACAAATTGTAAATTCTTAGACAGACAAGCAGCTTACAAACTGTTTGACAAAATGCCTGTGTATTAAACTCTGTGAAAGTTGCAAAATTTTGGTTTAAAATTTGGTCTAGCATATTACACAATACAGGGCCTATGTAATCTTTTTTTTAAAAACATTTAGAGGGAAAAGGGAAACTATCAAATTAATCAAGGGCCCAAAGGGGGCACCTATAAAGGAGAGGCAAGTGCTCAAAACAAGGTATCCATTTTTGTCATTGTATTGAAAGCAAATTTTAAATTTGAAAATTCAAGGATGAAACACCTAGTGTGTGAATTCTGGAGGATGAAACCCATCTTGGGTTCAATTGTGGATTTGAGGACGAAAAATTTCTTGTCCAATTAGTGGCAATTCTATTCAGGGATTGCATTTGGGCTTATTGTTGCAATTATTTTTTATTCATATTTGCAAGAAAATTATTCTACATTATCAAATCAGCATTATTGGTTGAGGTTTCAAGCTCATATATTGTTGTGCCATATTTCCACATCTGAAACAACAAACTACAAATACATTGGCAAGTTGGAGGTATTTTAATCCCCATTTCAGCCACCACCACACAGTATTTGAGGCTGCCATACAATATTTAACCTAGCCACCATCTATGGGAAGCTTGCTGTACAAGTTTTCTCTTTTTTGTGGCTACTACGGTACCATTATGAGCTTGCACCTAATCTAATGCAGTTGTACAAAATCATTATCGCATCATTTTTGTCTGTACAGATTTATAAGTAAATTTGCTATGATTTGCATGAAAAAAATTGTTATATGGGCATCCGGTTTTAGATCCATTATTTGTTGTTATAAATGTTGTGTTCACTGATCAGTTATTTCTATTAATCACTGTTATAAATCAGATCTGTTATCATACATGGTTTCATGGGTTTCTAAATTTGTTTTCCATTATTAGTTTTCTAGATCTGCATTGTATGACGGATTATAATTAACTCTGAAATTTAATTTTGCTGATCAGCTTTAGGGTAGGGTTTAGTTTCTTATCTCTATTGTCTATTTTCAGTTTTCCACAATTAGAAAATATAAAATAATTTGAATGGAATGGAAAGGAATGTTCTCAAGTTCACTTAAAGCAAATCTTGTCGAACTTTCACTAAAATTGAAGCAACCAAATCAAAATTTTACATTAGCAACCTAAATGGATGAGTAAGCTTAAAGACATTCCTTTCTAGTAGATGACACAAGTAACCGACAGTATTTGACAAATTGAGATCTTATATGTTGCGAGCAACTGAAATTGAGAAGGTGAATGGTAATTCCTAGAAATAAAACTTGCTAAGTTGACATAGTCTAGTAAAGACAAACTCTACTTACATTTGAGGACATCCTTATGACATTTTTCTGAATACCATAAATGCTCTTGCTTTCCTGCAGGGTATCCATGAATGCATATATTTTTTTTTAGGTGTTTTGTCAAATAGTAGATGTGGATGCTATATCTTTCAACAATTATTTTGTCAAGTGTTAGTAATTTCCTTAATGCTTTCATATTGCATTCGAACTTTTCTTTGTCTGCTTGTTATGTCATATATATGCAACAAACTATTCATTTCTCTGCCAAAATCAACCATTTTCCATAATATTCCTTTTTAATTACTTCTATCATGATATCCTTCCAATTCCAATTACCAACATCTGCAATATTCCTTGTTTTCTTCAATGTTTGAAACTTTGAAAGCAACAATAGTATCTTACTATCTAGTACTAGAAATACACTCATGGTGGTACACCAATGGAAGCCATTCCCACTTGGGAAGCATGTGTAACAACCCTCCTAGCTGTAGAGTTATATTTCTATGCAACTGCTTGAATATTCTCCTTGGGGTTTCAAAGTTTTTGCTTGAGGTTTATGGTTTTGATGTTTCAATGAGATGGATGCCAGAAAATATATGTAGAAGTGCCAATAGCATGTATCAATTGCAAATTATAAAATATACTCAAAAAGAACATCAACCTTCGAATCTGATTTCAAACATAGTTTGCATGTACAACAAATATTCAAATCAGATTGGTATTTGTTTTATTGCAAAAATATTAAGCCATACCCGAACTCCTAACAATAAGCTGCTGGTCTGAAAAAGGTGCAACAGCAACTGAAGACACAATGAAAGGGACGCCTAGCAGCCAATAAGGATTTCTCCACCCCAGAAGTGCTGAAGATTGATATTAGAAGCTTGGACGCCCACAATAGAGGACTCAGCAACACTAAGTATTAGTGTTTCTATCAAGAAATCCAATGCCATCCTCATGTAAACAGTATGGCCTGGCATTACTGAAATGTACGGCCTGGTTCTGATTGGAGAGTACAGCCAGCAATGTCATTCAAGAGATAAAATACCAGCAGCAATCTAATCTTCAGATATTTAGTGTAATCTTCAAACCCTTTAATGGAACTTCATCAATATGCACAAATTGGAGCTCTATATGAAGCCCACAAACAAGTAATCCTTCGGAAGATCTTTCACAACCTCAGGTATGCAAAATCAATGAGAGATTTCATTCTCAATGATCGAGAATTGCTGAAACCCTAGCTTCCTTCTTCTCACAGCCAAATCACCAAAAAGACATAAGTGTAACTGTATAATGATTGAATGCATTGAATAATTCTTTATGATGGCTTTATATAGCTTCCTTGAAGAGGTCGACCCTCAAAAAGCATTTTTAAGTTCATTTTAATATAATATCAAATGTGCACTTTAACTTTATTAAATGTCTCCTCAAAATGGGCGCCCAATTAATTAATCATTAATGAACCCTTTCATGTGTCATGGCCCCATTGACTTAAAGTGCAAACATAAACTTTATAATATATTTTTTAATGATTAATTATTATTAAAGGTGACTTTAATAATAATTAAATGATATAATTTGCACATTAATCCTTATTTCACCGGGCCAACTGAAAACTGGGATCAACACTGAAATCACCACATGTCCAGGTGCCTTACTATAAATAGTAACACTAGACTCCCATGATCTAATGACTTACTATAAATAGTAAGTGTGAAACTAAGTCCTGAATCACCAAATGAAGGCCAATCCTGAACCAAGCTGAACTCTGGAGAAAAAATCACACAGATAACTGCCCAACAGGACCCTCTAACCATCTGCATTAGCCTACAAGGGTTAGCTAATAGGCTAAACCATCAAAAAACTGGAATGAGCTAAAAAGGGGACATTACAACATGTTTTTTTTGTGATGATCTTCCTTTGCAGTTTGAGAAGATTCAATCATTTTATAACAAAAGGGTGACTTACATATGCACTTGGTTAAAGATGGTTATAAAATGTTAGTTGCCATTGGCCTGCCTAGGAGGGTCACTAATACAAAACAAATATTTTTATATTGACCATAAATTATTGCTAGCCCAAGACACTGAATATTCTACATGTTTGTACATGGAAATTGGATACGATGTTTTCTAGCAGTAGGAAACACAATAATCCAATATATCCTTCGTGTAGGAAAAATAGTTACCTAGCATCCTTCATATGTCACTGCAACATTCTTGTGTCTTATTTTCTTCAACCAAGAAGAAATAGTTTAAATATTGAATCCTCCAATTCATTTCATGGAGGGAGGAAACCATAATGCATATACATTATCAAGAGATTCCTATATTTTAGTCTTTGACTTAGCTTGTTGCAAATTTACAACAAGGTACATAACAAATTTATCATTTTTGTCTTTAAAGTGGAAACAATATGCCATCTATTTATGTGAAAAAAACAAAAAAGGACATCTAAGTAGACCTTTGGAGATGAAATGAAAAATCTAGTTATTGAATCTTGATAAATCCTCCTTCCCTTGTTAAATACATTATCTAGTGTCATCTTCTTCTTATTCTTATCATGCATAATCTTGCAAATTTTATTCTATCTATTGTTTAGTGTACCATGCCACTTTTGTAATTTTAATAATATAATTATAGATAACCTTTTATAATTCTAGATTGCCTATGGCCTTGAAGTCAATAGTTGTAGATGGCCACAAAGGAATAAGTACATTCTAAGATTGGTTGTATGCTTTAAATACCATCATGTGTTGAGGCTTTATGGCTATGTATTTTGTTGAAGTTGCATGGAGTTTTTTAGTTTGAGAATTGTCTAGCATTCATTTATTTCAACAAAAATGAGCATTGAGTGAGCGTTTGAGCAAGATAGATAGATTGATAGATAGAGAGAGAGACCGTGCTTCGAACTAGAGCCCAGTTGACGCCTCGAAAAAAAGGATGTTTCTTGATTTCATTTGCTCCTGTACATGAACCCAACCTCTTTGCTGGATCTCTATGCAACAATCCATGAATTAATTGTATTGCTGCCATGCTTACCTACAATAGAACAAGTACACGATGCTTATTTCAAGAAATTATAACCTATTTGTAAGAACCCATCCACATTGTTAGAGAAAAAATAATTTATACCAAGAGTAAAGTTAGCACCTTCAAACGCACATATCCATTAAAAATAAACACAAAGACAAATTAACCTGATATACTTAGTTTATCCTCATAAGCAACTAGAGGATATTTGCTTTTTGGAAAAAAAATCCTTGTTTTTATGAATTAAATGGAACATTGAACAGATACATTAGAGAATAGGGTGTAGCTCACATGAGCACTCTTCGAAAATTTTAGATCCTTGTGAAGGATGTTTGCAAAGGTCTTCTGCCTAGTCTTTCCTCTAAATGGTGTGTATCCATAAAGCATTTCATATAATAGGATACCTGCAAATATGATTCAAGGAAGGATCATTAGTTTCAACTTTTGTGATGATTATGCATATTATTATTAATAATCATAGCATGGAGATTAGTTACTCAATAGAAACATATAGTTATCCGGAAGAAACACAATAGAGGTGCAAAGTTCATTTTAAGTATGTGAAGCAAATCTCAAGGTTATATCCAACTTTGGATTGAAAATTCAAGGAAAATATAAGTTTTGTGTCTACTTTAGCTAGTCTTTTTCACTTTTCATAGGCTCTTAATGTACATTTTTCTAAATCTTTAACCAAAAAGTATTTTACACTAGGATCATACAAAAAAAAAAGATCAAGCATACATGTTTTAACATCATTCCAATTTCTAAAATACAAAAAAAAATTAGTTGATATCTTTTAAGAAGCCTTCATATTATGTTTCGTATATTGACTCTATACAAGGGGTCAATTTGTAAGGAAGTTAAGGTAGCAAAACAACTTCCTACACTAATCTTGAGAGGAGAAAAATGCAAAAATTTACAAATCTTTAACAGTTACAAAAAATTAAACACAAATAAACACAAATATCACGCATACCACAACACAATAATTTACGTGGGGAAAACCCTTTTGGGAGAAAAACCCCACACTCCAAAAGCTGCCCAATATATTATTGAGAAATCAAAAGATTACAATATACTTGCAGAGTGTTGGCGTTTCAATTAGCACCTCTGGAGTGCTTATTGGAAACAAACAACTATGCACAGTGCGTAATGACTGCTCTTCAAATTATGGAGGGGAAACTCCCTCTTTTTTCTGATGTTTGTGTAAAAGTAAAATGGACTAATGTTCCTATCTTTTTTACTCAGCGGTAGGGCGCACAAGGGTGCATAAACACAATGCGTTGCAGCTAAGTTTTTCTTTGGTTTGTGCAAATCTTAACTACAACTAGGCTAAATTTTAATCTATCCTATTTCCTCAAGATAAACAAAGCAGGAGGATATAGGAGTGGGAATGGAATGGTTGGATCACTTGGGCCGACCATCTCTCAGAATGCGTCTGAAAGCTCTAAACTTTCAAATCTATGCTGGAATAAGGTCTTATGCAATAAAACACTCTTACGGTAAGTTGAATCTCAGGATTCCCAAGGAGGTGACAACACTTGTCCGAGGTTTAGGTTGAGACTTAGATTACTAGAAACAACAAAGAACGATGAACTGGATAACATGATTCCCAAGGAAGTGATGACACCTGTCCAAGGTGTAGGCCAAAATCTAGATCATAAAACAACATCAAACGATAACCATTAATTTCCAAATTCCCAAGGAGGTGTCGGCACTTGTTCAAGGCGTAGATTGAAACAATAGATTATAAGAACAAACGTTGATAGAACTTGAAACTTTGGATCAAATTGTACATTCGCCTTTTGATTTATTTCTTTAAACTTGCTCAACGATTTACAAAGACTTGGGACAACAAAGGTACAAAATCATACACAATTGCGATCAAACCAAACAACTCTCATCCAAGAGTGAACAGATATTGACTTGCAAGCTTGTCGGCACAACTACACAGCAATTTTGTGTAGTAATAAAAGTTACAAAATAATAAGCAAAGGCTCTTATTTATAGAAACTCAAAGGAGTAGGCAACCCTAAAATCTCCTTGAGTTAACACTTAGTTCTTGCCAACCTGCAAGATTTATTCCTATGTCTAAAAGTAGGTGACCTAGCAGTTAACTGGGAATTCTACTTCAGTTAACTGACTCTAAACTAAAAGTGAAATCCAATATACAAAGTGCCTCCAAAATAGAGATCCACAATTAGTGGGATTAGACATGCATGATTAGTGGGATAGTGAGTTAACTTGGAAAGAGGCATCAAGTTAACTCCTATATAAATGTTATTTTGGAGGGTTAGGACATCCAAACTAGGTGTTTACACCACATCACCTTGAGTCAACAATTCCTCTAACCAGTCATTAACTTTTTCTACCTTTGGACAATTAATGCTTTGCAGGATGATGACGTGTCGCCTTAGCGTCTCTTCACCACCCACAATCTGCATCTGATATTCAATAGTCTTGGCAGTTGCATCATCTAGCTTTGTCGACATGGCTGCGATCTGACTTAGCCTGCAGTCAACAGGATCACTGCAGAAATTGCTATGAATGAGATCCTGAAACTTCGTCAGCACTTCACTGAGACTCACGTAGTCACCATCTTCACGTTTGATACTGGCAAGGAATTGATTGGTACTTTTGGCGGCTCTGTAACTGGAGTGATGACCTCTGTTTCTCCCATAGCTTTTCGCTTTTGACACTTTTCTTGATTCTTCTAAATGAAAGAGTGTTGTATGATGATATCGCTATGTTTGATTGCGAACACTCTAGATGTGAGAAATGTACACGAACCTGATGCACACATAGAATTCCAACGATATCAATCCTTTAAACTGGCCTTGTAAGGCTATCAGATATATGAGGTGAAACCATATGGAACTTGTGGGCTTGAGTGTCTATGCTTGTCAATTTGTCCAAATCGACCTCTAGGTGTGCCCGATGTAGATCGGTGTCAACCATTTTCAAGAAGTTATGGAGTAAGACCATCTTGGTCTTGTATTCGACTTGGGAGAACTGCATTCTGAAAACCTTGAAGATTGGCTATGCACACGATGCTGTTCAGGCAACTTTTTTTGTGACTGCTAAAAATAGCCTTGTCAGGGTAACTTTTTATGAAATTTTTTGAGATGTGGGTTTTGTTGAGAATAATTTTCTAAACAAACCTAGATCATTAGAAATTCGAAAAAGTGAATTTTTCTATGGCATGCAAGATCCCTTCGGTGGCAAAGGCAGTGAGGCACCAAAAACTTATTTTTCCCGAAAAAATCTAACACATGGGTTTTGTTCGTGCTTCAAAGCTAAACAAACCCAATTTGTCTCTTTTTCAAAATTGTGACTTTTTTCGAAAACCCTGAAAAATAGGGGTAGCGAGGCAACTTTTTCTGGAAGAATCTGACACGTGGGTTTGATGAAACTACTATGCAAATCATACCTAGAAGGTCAGATTTGTGAAAAACCTCCGTTTACTTGGACATGCAAGAAGATCTAAGACAAGAATAGACGAAAAAGACAAGAAGTTTAGAAGTTAGAAACTGCCTCTTTGGATCTTCAAGAAAATCACGCCTAAAGATGCAACCTCTAATAAAGTGTCACTCTGCGCAACTGATTCATGAAAATATGAAGAATGCTGAAAAACCCTCTGTTAGATCTCCAAAAGACGTTGGAGAGGAAAAATGCTTGTTCTTGAGCTTCAACCTGCAAAGAAGGATGTTGAATTATGATGCCTAGACTTGATTAATAGTGTTTGATGTTGAATCAATCAAGTTTAGGCACCAACATTTGATTGAGGAGTTATTTTGCCTGATCTAGAGTTCACAGGGATGATTCCCACCACTTTGGGGACGTTTTAGACATGAAAAGGCTTTCAAAATAGACAACTTCAATCAACTAAGTCTAATTTTGACTTTAGGAATCCAAGTTGAGGAGTTGAACACTTTTTCATTCTCTTTTTGTGATGAAATGCCTCCATTCAATCCTTGATTTTGGTTGCTCAGTTGATCTTGAAGTGTTGCTGACAGGTCCATTGCTGAGATGAAACAACTCTAAAGAAGTGTGCTTGGGAGCTACAAAGCTCAAAACTTGAGTCTAATGCCTCTAATTCTTGGGATCCTTTTCCCAAGAAGGTGCATTTTCACTAGACTTAGTCAATTTCTTGAGTGTTCTTCAATTCCTTTAGTTTGACCCTCAGTGCTTTGATCTGGGATCACCAAAGACTGATGATTTTGGTGATCTTGTTGAAACATGGGATGGATAACCAGTTCAATCTCGGAAAGGATGACTGGCTTCGCAAGTTGTGAAAGTTGGTTTAAGGGTCCCAAAAGTATGGGCACCCTTGGCTTGCAAGGCCACCTTTGACCTTTTGTGACATACTTTTTACTTTGCAATCTTCCACAAACTGCCCCAGTTTGATCTCTGTCGTCAGATGTATGATTTATTTGTTGAATTTGTTGACAGTGTCATTGCTGAGATTGATCAAGATGGAGAAGTACTTCTAGGAGGTCATTGAGCTTGTAGACTGCATTTGATTGCCCAAAAAGCTGGGCGCCTATTTCTAGGAAGGTGCAATTTCTTTAACACTTAGCCAATTTTTTGTGTTCTTCATCTTGCCTTCACCTTTGGTGTTTTCTGCTTGATCTTTGTTTGTGAATGCTTAACAGGTCCTATGAACGTGCAACTGGATTGATCATGAAGCTGAGAGGATACTAAGCAGATGCCTTGTAGAAAGCAGCCATTGAAAAGTTCATCAGGTGACCCAAAATGAAGGGCGCCCCTGTCAAGCAGGGATGCTTTTGCCTTGATTTGATTGTAGTTCTTTGATGATGCATGACTTCAACATCTCTTGTCTCCACTTTTGTTTTTCGGTGATCGATGAATCAGGTGATCTTGCTTGACGATGTGCCGAGAAGCCAACAAAAACACGAAG
The DNA here is from genome assembly GCA_007115665.2 of Sequoiadendron giganteum. Lineage (NCBI taxonomy): Eukaryota > Viridiplantae > Streptophyta > Pinopsida > Cupressales > Cupressaceae > Sequoiadendron > Sequoiadendron giganteum. The sequence continues at coordinate 399,947,177 of CM021106.1, forward strand.
GAGATGACCGTCTTGGAAAAGCTTGATGACTGGCTTTGAACTTTTAACTTCATGTGTGCCCTTGGCCAACAAGGGCGCTTTTAGTTGCAGTTTCATCATTTTCTTTGGAAATCCTCATCTCTTTGTGCTTCACGTTCGCCATGTAGCTTGATTGGTTTGAGCATTGTCATTGACGACGCAAATGCGTGCATCCTAGCAATCACCTTCACCATGCTGCGTGTACAGGTGTTGGAAAAATGGCTAAGGCATGGACTGCGTAGCCTCTTCCTTGTAGCAAGGCGTGCATTCTCCAGACTTAGTCAATTTTCATCATTTTTCACTTTTGAAAATCCCCTCTGTTGCGGAGCATCTTTTCGAGCATATTTCGCCATGGATTCTTCGTTGAAGCTTTTGAGGTTTAGATTTCGACACTTGGTACTGGCCATTCTGCCATTAATGGCTGCAGAGGTCTTAGCTTTCTTCCTGAAAAATGCAAATAAACCCACCAGAGTAAAACAATTTTTTTGATGATTTTGACTTGACCAATGTGATCGCGAAGTCAATTTATCCTATCAAAGTCATTTTCAATCATTTCTAGAAAGATCCTATTTTTTAGGGTTTTCCTAAAAATAGGGGTTTGAAACCATAATTTTCAAATTTTCTAAAATTTGCAAGTATCTTCCTTGATACAAACTCACAAAAAGCCTATGTTTTGTTTGACCTAAAATAGACTTTTGACAACAATTTTACATGTTTTAGATCATTTTAATCAAAATGCCTTATTGAAGCAAAAATCTATTTTGGGTACAACACAGAGCAAGCTTCTCACAGGAGTATCACCACCAGAGATCAAGAGACAACCCAACTACTATTAGACTCTCATAAATACACTACCGTCTACATACATCCCACCTGCTTATAACAAGCTTTTTGGAACCTTCTAGAATTAGGTTTTACAAGGTCGTTTTTCATTTGACATGTTAACTGAAAAGCTTTGACGAGTAAGCGGGAAAAAACCTTGATGTGTCAGCGAATTTTTTTTTTCAAGATCGCCCCGAACCCCACGTCTTGCTACAAGTGTACAGTATTTGCATTAGTAGTCACCACCTATCAACAATAAACCGTATATAATTGCAAGGTTGAGACATATTTTACCAACACAATCCACGCCATCTTCTCTGAACACATCTATTTTGGAAACAATATTGACAATGAAATCTATCTCATCAAGAAAATCAGATGAAAGATATCTTTCTGTAGAATTTTTCTTTGCATCACCTTCACCATATAAAAGAAATACTAAATATGTAATATCCACTCTAATTATTTTTTGTTTTTGGTGTGTTTGTAGTTTGATGTTGACATATAGAGGAATAATGACATTGACAACAAATGGAGATATTTTGCAATGAAATGTGGTGGAAACTTAAACTATTTGAAACACCCACAAGATGGAATATACTTCAGATTAATAACAAAAGTTGTACAACCATTAAATAAGTTTTTAAACATCATCCAAATGACTACAACACTCTTAAAAATACTTTTCAAACATAACCATTTGCTGCTCTGTAAAAATGGTCTGAAACTAAATTGTGAACCATAGAAGAAAAAATCTGCAAAAAATCTCGATTAATCGCGATTTTTAAAAAATCTGCCGGTTGGATGATTTTTTCCCCAATTTTTTGAAAAAATCTTTGACTTTTTGGTCAACGATTTTTTCCCATTTAAAATTGCAAAATCACAAAAAAACGCATTTAAAACCTAAAAAAAAATGCGAATAAAATCGTGTTGATTTTCACGTGAAAAAATAATGATGAGACCGTAGTTTGTTGCCTACTATTATGCTTTGATAGATTTTTTCCAAGCATCGATAGCTTGTTCGAAAGCACCTGTTTTAGGCTTTTAGCCATAGCAGCAAGGCAGAGAAACTGTTTGATAAAATGCTTTGGTAGACATGTATGAAAAATGTGGTAGCATAGACAAGGCAGTGAACTGTTTGAAAAAATGCCTTAAAGAAATGCGGTCTCATGGTGATGGTGGTCATGACAACCATCACCATGAGACCGCATTTCTTTGAGGCATTTTTTCAAACAGTTCACTGCCTTGTCTATGTCTTGTCATGGCCTTCCATCACCATGAGACCACATTTCTTTGAGGCATTTTTTCAAACAGTTCACTGCCTTGTCTATGCTATTGCTTACTATTATCAGTGTTACCCCAAGCTTCCGAGATGGGGACAGCAAGGGATGGCGGAACGAGTCCCCAAGTTTATGATTTTTCAGGCCAAATTTAGGGACGGCGGAGGACGGCGGGGGACGGCTATATAAAATATATAGGGAAACATTAAATACTCATATGAAAACATAGATAAAGCATGCATATATACATTATAGAAACTTAGCATATAACATTTTTGTTAAGAATTCATTGCCAATATAGTTTTTTTTTCAATGACGATATGAAAATCAAAATGAAAAGAACATGGTACACTGTTGCCGTCCCCCTGGCCATTTCCGGGATGGGGATAGGGGGGTTTAGACCTGGGGACGTGTCCCCAGGTAACACTGACTATTATGCTTTGACAGATTTTTTCCAAGCATCCATAGCTTGTTTGAAAGCACCTGTTTTAGGCTTTTAGCCATAGCAACAAGGTAGTGAATTGTTTGATAAAATACTTTGGTAGACATGTATGAAAAATGTCGTAGCATAGATATGGCAATGAACTGTTTGAAAAAATGCCTCAAAGAAATGTGGTCTCATGGTGATGGCATTCCATCACCATGAGACCACATTTCTTTGAGGCATTTTTTCAAGCAGTTCACTGCCTTGTCTATGCTCTTGCTTTGCTATTATGCTTTGATAGATTTTTTCCAAGCATCCATAGCTTGTTTGAAAGCACCTATTTCAGGCTTTTAGCCATAGCGGCAAGGCACTGAATTGTTTGATAAAATCCTTTGGTAGACATTATGAAAAATTTCATAGCATAGACAAGGCAGTGAACTGTTTGAAAAAATGCCTCAAAGAAATGTGGTCTCATGGAATGCCTTGACAAGCTAATGCAATTGGCAGCTCCTCCTAGTTATTAGTTATGCAATGTGAAGTAATTGGATAATTGCTTAGGTTGACTTTGTAAAAAGCTATATTGTAATTGAAATTTTGTCATCTACCAGCATCTAGTTATTAGTTATGCAATGTGAAGTAATGCTTTGAGTTATAAAGATGTGCAATGCAATGAATGTAATCAGCGATATGAAGATAAATTACAAAAAAATATTTTCTACAATTCATTAGTTAAACTCTCGATATCTCTATGCTATGGAAATGCCTTTCAATTTAAAACAAATAGTTTTTATCTCTTGTTCTACAATTTTTAACGTTTTGTTTTTAAATCCGATTTTTTCAAAAAATCTTATACTTTTGGTTTGCTGATTTTTTCCCCAAATTTTTTTTCTGCTATGCGTGAACAACAACCTATGACTTGGTAAATGCTTGCAAAATCCTCCAAATCCTGCTACTCCACCTTTATTCTGATTGTTGGGTGTTTAGCATACCTATGCATCCCCAGTTCCACAAAATTACTTCCCAATCCCTAGGCGCATTTTTTCAAACAGTTCACTGCCTTGTTTGTGCTCTTGCTTTACTATTATGCTTTGATAGATTTTTTCCAAGCATCCATAGCTTGTTTGAAAGCACCTATTTCAAGATTTTAGCCATAGCAACAAGGCACTGAACTGTTTGATAAAATCCTTTGGTAGACATGTATGAAAAATTTCATAGCATAGACAAGGCAGTGAACTGTTTGAAAAAATGCCTCAAAGAAATGTGGTCTCATGGAATGCCTTGACAAGCTAATGTAATTGGCAGCTGCTCCTAGTTATTAGTTATGCAATGTGAAGTAATTGGATAATTGCTTAGGTTGACTTTGTAAAAAACTATATTGTAATTGAAATTTTGTCATCTACCAGCATCTAGTTATTAGTTATGCAATGTGAAGTAATGCTTTGAGTTATAAAGATGTGCAATGCAATGAATGTAATCAGCGATATGAAAATAAATTACAAAAAAATATTTTCTACAATTCATTAGTTAAACTCTCTATATCTCTATGCTATGGAAATGCCTTTCAATTTAAAACAAATAGTTTTTATCTCTTGTTCTACAATTTTTAACGTTTTGTTTTTAAATCCGATTTTTTCAAAAAATCTTATACTTTTGGTTTGCTGATTTTTTCCCCAACTTTTTTTTCCTGCTATGCGTGAACAACAACCTATGACTTTGTAAATGCTTGCAAAATCCTCCAAATCCTACCGCTCCACCTTTATTCTGATTGTTGGGTGTTTAGCATACCTATGCATCCCCAATTCCACAAAATTACTTCCCAATCCCTAGGCGCATTTTTTCAAACAGTTCACTGCCTTGTTTGTGCTCTTGCTTTACTATTATGCTTTGATAGATTTTTTCCAAGCATCCATAGCTTGTTTGAAAGCACCTATTTTAAGCTTTTAGCCATAGCAACAAGGCATTGAACTGTTTGATAAAATTCTTTGGTAGACATGTATGAAAAATTTCATAGCATAGACAAGGCAGTGAACTGTTTGAAAAAATGCCTCAAAGAAATGTGGTCTCATGGAATGCCTTGACAAGCTAATGCAATTGGCAGCTGCTCCTAGTTATTAGTTATGCAATGTGAAGTAATTGGATAATTGCTTAGGTTGACTTTGTAAAAAACTATATTGTAATTGTAATTTTGTCATCTACCAGCATCTAGTTATTAGTTATGCAATGTGAAGTAATGCTTTGAGTTATAAAGATGTGCAATGCAATGAATGTAATCAGCGATATGAAGATAAATTACAAAAAAATATTTTCTACAATTCATTAGTTAAACTCTCTATATCTCTATGCTATGGAAATGCCTTTCAATTTAAAACAAATAGTTTTTATCTCTTGTTCTACAATTTTTAACGTTTTGTTTTTAAATCCAATTTTTTCTTTGACTTTTTCACGATTTTTTCAAAAAATCTTATACTTTTGGTTTGCTGATTTTTTCCCCAAATTTTTTTTTCTACTATGCGTGAACAACAACCTATGACTTTGTAAATGCTTGCAAAATCCTCCAAATCCTGCTGCTCCACCTTTATTCTGATTGTTGGGTGTTTAGCATACCTATGCATCCCCAATTCCACAAAATTACTTCCCAAACCCTAGGCGCTTGAGCCACAAACTCCCACATTCCTCATAAAAAGGTATGGCTAGCAAAGGGGTTTTGGCCAACAAAGGTTTTTCTTTTTTGTTTATTTGAGCCCTCAAATCTACTGTTTGAACACCCTAAATCTGCTCATGAATTTTCTCTTGAACCCTAGGCAAGAACCACCAAAATCTGAAACAATAAAGCTCCTCTATGATTTCTGAATGAATCACCTGTAAAACCACCAAAAAATATCTCACTTTTGAAACAGATGCCCTTTATGAAGGTTTTCATCCTCACAAAGCCTTGGTAGAATGTTGTTCAACCTGCAATATTTTTGCATACAAATTCTCAAGCATGAGTTGCAAAATGAACTCCAAAACAGTTTTAATGCCCTCCTCAATTCCCACGCCCAGCTTTGGGAATTTAATATTTATTTTATTTAATAAAATCCCCTTATGTCTCCCATGTAGGCGTCCCCCTTTTAAAAACAAATTAAATTCACCTTTTTAAGAAGTCACCTAGATGCCACTTTATAAAGTCACTTAAAAATATTTAAAATAACGTTAAGTTAAATATTTAATATAACTTCTAACATTAATGTTATTTGAAACAATTCCCTAGACCATAGTTGAAAAACTCGGACTCGGCAATAACTCCATAGGCCCAAAAGTTTTAAAAACTCAGGACTCGGCTAAAGCTTGGGGAAAAAATCAGCAATTTTATCGAACATTTTAAAGTACATAAATTTTTAAAAATATTCTTCAAAATACACATATTACTAATTGTGTGGAGCATATTGTTGATTTCCATAATATATAAATCAAAATTAGAGTTTAATACATATCATAGAGCAAAAAACAAGTTCAAATTTTGAATAGATATCAACTTTAAGTTTTTGTATCAATGAAATTTGTAAATTTGTAAATCATAAATTTCTTCTGACTTAAACTCAAAATCTTTTGTTGCCACAGTGTGGATGTTGCTGAAGTAGATGGTATAGGTGCAATATCCTTAATAGGAGCCTCAAAAGGTGCCTCATCCATAGTGATAGGATCAAACTATGTATGTGAGGAAAATGCCTTTGCTGGCTGACCAACCTTGCCTTCTACCTTCTCATATGCTGCCACTTCCACTTCTCATTCAATTGCCTCCCTCTCCAAATCAGCTAACTCAGCATGGGGATAGCCTTTATCTGAATTTTGTGTGGCCTGATTAGTGAATATGGATTAGAAAAGAGAATAATTACAAACACTTAGCATGGGGATAGGTTTTATTTGTGTGGCCTGATTAGTGAGTATGGATTAGAAAAGAGAAATGTATATGGGTTTCTCTTTTCTATTCCATACTCACTAATCAAGCCACACAAATAAAGGTTATCCCTATTTTGAGTGTTTGTAAATTCATGGGGACAAATTTTATTTGAATTTTCTGTGGCCTGATTAATGAGTATGGATTAGAAATTTATGATCTCTGCTGAAGTTATATGCTCGAAGGTCCTTTACAATTTAAACTTTACACTATAATTTCCCTACATTATATGCTCAAAAGTTTTCTTAGGCTGGATATTCCATGTATATCAAAGAGATGCTTCTTATCTAGGAAGCACTTTGAGTTCTCATTTACAAAGACAAAAGGTTATTAAAAGTACCAGTTTGTGTTCCAACTACCGAAGCCATGAGGGATTTGCAGAAAACCAAAAACCTATACACGTCGACAAAAAACCTGTCATGTCACGATAGACTTTGCTGTCCACTTTACTTGATAATGCTTGATTAATCTCTCCATTATTTTGAAGGAAATTACTCTAGTTCCCCCATCTGACATGCCTTTGAGCACTATTCTCTTGCTCTATGATTCAAACCTCATCTCCATAGTGTTTAAGTTCATGGTGAACTCTCTGAGTGTACACATCCAATGCATACCTGGAACCACATCTGTATCACCTATACTCATCACATAGAAATCATCCTTCAACTCATACTCCCCCAACTGTATGCCCAAGTTGGATATTTTGCATGTGCAAGTGAGGGTAAACCCATCTACAACCATCACCTTAAATCCTTCAATTTTTTTTATTTTAATTCCTCTCTTAGCAACAAGCTCTACATAAATGAAATTGTGAGTAACACCTGTATCAATGAAAGTGATTATTTTCTACCCACAAAAGTTTCCCCTAACCTTGAATGATCCAAATTTTTGGAAGCTAGAATGTTGGGCAATGGTACCACCATATCCATATTCCTTTTGTCTCTCCTACTGAGCTTTCCCCATCACTACTCTCCAATTTTGTGTGCTGATCTAAATTTTCTGATGTTTCATCTGCTGAAAAGTATTCAATTTGATTTTCTTTTTCTTTAATAGCACACTTGTGAGATGATTCCCAAGGCTCTCCACAGTGGAAACATAGTTTCTTTCATCTAATCTCATTGAGTTGATCACTATCCAACCAATTTGACACATTTTCGAACTGATTTGAGTCTTTCGGAAAATGTTTCTTATCCTCGTCCTTTTTATGTAAGAATCTCTTAGACTGAAACTTACTTCTAGATGTAGAGGATTCTATATCCCTTGCCTTTTTTGATGGCATCTTGCAATGCAGGTGGACTAAGTGCCTTAATCCAACCTCTCAATGGATCTAAAATCTCATCCATAGACAAGACAATCAATCTCCTTTCCAAAATGTCAGTTACGAACATGGATAAATTCTAAAAACATGCAACATAAGCACCAACTAAACTCCACTACTTAAGCTTTGCCAACTCCTTAAAATGCAGTTTTGGATCCTTCTTGTCAAATCTATCAATTAACCTCTCTGTAAACTCTACATAGGAGTCAATATGATCATGATCCAAGGTGATTGTCCTATGAGCACTATGTAATGTTCCCTTTTTAGCCAGTGTCTAAGTTTTAGTGGATTAGCCTATCATCGGGTCCTCGTACGCTGATGTTGGCATTTAGAGGGCCTTTGGTGGGAGTTTATGAGTTGTTCAAATGGAAGTTTACAGTGTTCCCTTCTCTAGTGCTTAGTGATGTTCAGAGACGACCTTCTTGTGGTGTCTTAGGTTTTGTTTATACACATTTAATATTTTTAGTAAGTCCCTTGGATGTTTGAGTCCAACCTTACTATTTATAGTAAGCCAGTATGGTGAGCAGAGGAAGCAATGAGTTTGTTTACACACATTTAATATTTTTAGTAAGTCCCTTGGATGTTTGAGTCCAACCTTACTATTTATAGTAAGCCAGTATGGTGAGCAAAGGAAGCAATGAGTTATCCCATGGTGTTGGCAGAATCAGTTATTGATGAGTATTAGTGGAGTTATGATTAATTGATTATTATTAAAGTGTTTACTTTAATAATAATTAAATATTAAAGTGAATATTAATAATGATGATTAATGGCCTTATATACTATATAATTTTAATTAATCATGAAGTCATTATTAAAAATCATTATGAAGGCACCACACTTGGAGATTATTTTGTTGAAGCAACAAAAGAAAATAACATCAAATATTAAATGAATTAAAAGGGTCAAGAAGGTCGTGTCATGTCCTCGAAAAAGAACAAAGGAATAAACAAATATTGAAATATAAATATATATATATTTTAGTAGCAAATTTATTATTATATTATGATTATAAATATAATCACCATTTAACCATTATTCTCATCATTGAATAACATATATTATAATCCATATCATAAATATGATATAATACAAATATAAAATCATAAATATAATATCTAAATAAACAAACATAAAATATAAAGTATAGTAAATAAATAACAAATAAAATAAACAAACATTTAACAAGATTAAAAGGGCAGCAATTAAATCTAACAAAGGGATATATTTTATGAAAAGTCACCTCTTTCACCAAACAATACATTCCCCCCATGAGTCACTTACCTTGAATGGTATAAATAGAAGGAAGGAAAATAAGCAAGAGGGAAAAACATTGAAAAACAAAACAATAGCAACAATGATTGTTATGTATTGGAATATAGAGCCATTTAATATATATACATATCATTTAATAGGCATACAAGTATATATGCCTAGATATAGATAAATTTTATAATGAATTTAATATGCAATGGATAAAGACTATATATGAATAAGGAAAGAATAAGTATATAAACATATATATATGAATACTAATGGATATAAGTAAAAGAATAATTATATATGTATATGAAGTATATATACATAATTATAAGTAATGATGACTCTTTAATATAAACATAAGTAGATTATGTATATTTATGAATTGTCCTCATCATATGATCAATTCAGTATAAGGAAGGAGGCAAGTAAGGAAACATGGAAAGATATAACAACTCAGGTGATGTATTCACTTAGCAATAATATTTAGCATATTTTGAATATAAGAAATAGATATGGCTAATCTAATTATTGATAGAATGCTTTTTTTATCTTATCATAATGAAAATTATTCTAGGAAATGATGAACTTAGAGAACCCTTGATAAATGAAAATATATTTGATGATAGGCATGAAATAAATCTTGAATAAAGGCAAATGTATTCGATTGCTAGGAGATTGTCTTCTCTGTGCTTGTACTCTATTAGGAAGGGCGAACCATGGGTGAGTGGTGCCTAAAAACCCCACTTAAGGATTCCGCTATGGCCATGGAGGGGTGGTAGGCCTTGAGGCCACTATGGACTTTATGGTTCCTTTCTCCTAATAGAGCGAGTGTCTGCTGAGGTGTTGTCATGAGTGGAGAATGCAGGTACTAAGCCGTTAGGAAAGGAGAATTGTGGTAGACAACCTCCCGTGCCTAACATGAGGGCTTCAGGGCAGATCCACCCATGACACCCCTCTTGCTTGTTAAATTGCATTTATGATTATGCTTATAATTTGGATATCTAGATATTAATGCTAACATATAAATGTGTATGTGGAAATGTTGTTAATATGGTGAATGCAGATTTCAAACCAAGATTACTTCATTTAAAAGAACATTCATTTGGAAAGAAGAAACCCTAAACGTAATCTACAGGCGAATTTTAGAGCAAACCGAGTAAGGGACATTACAGTGGTATCAGAGCATCTTTCCTACCATCCTGTGCATACTTGAGCTACTTGCTTGTCTACTTGATTGAGCTAGTTGCTTGCATGCTTGAGCTACTTACTCCTGTGCTTGAGCTACCTGCTTGTCTACTTGAGCTAGTTGCCTACTTTCTTGAGCTAGTTGCTTGCGTGCTTGAGCTACTTGCTTGCCTACTTGAGCTAGTTGCCTACTTGCTTGAGCTGGTTGCCTACTTGCTTGAGCTACTTGCTTGCATGCTTGAGCTACTTGCCTACTTGCTTGAGTTGGTTGCTTGTCTACTTGAGCTAGTTGCCTACTTGCTTGAGCTACTTGCTTGTGTGCTTGAGCTACCTGCTTATCTACTTGAGCTACGTGCTTGTCTACTTGAGTTAGTTGCCTACTTGTGTGCTTGAGCTACTTGACTATATGCTTGAGCTGCTTGTTTGCTTGCTTGAGCTACCGGCCTGCTTGCTTGAGCTACTTAATTGATCGGTTGAGCTACCTGCCTGCTTGGTTGAGCTACTTGGTTGTTTGCTTTAATTTCTGATTCATGTGGAGCCCATCATTGTGTTTACTTTATGCTTAAAAACTACGAAAATGTCAATGTTGTCTTTCAAAATGTTTATGGAGTTGGGAGGCACTAACAAATTAACTTATCTAAAACTGAACTATTATTAGTATCCAAATACAACAATATATGGGAAAAAATGTTTTGAGTTGTGATTGCTTGAGGACAAGCAATCTTAAGCGGGGTGGACTGTCATGTCCCTGAAAAAGAACAAAGGAATAAACAAATATTGAAATACAAATATATATATTTTAGTAGCAAATTTATTATTATATTATGATTATAAATATAATCACCATTTAACCATTATTCTCATCATTGAATAACATATATTATAATCCATATCATAAATATGATATAATACAAATATAAAATCATAAATATAATATCTAAATAAACAAACATAAAATATAAAGTATAATAAATAAATAACAAATAAAATAAACAAACATTAAGATTAAAAGAGCAGCAATTAAATCTAACAAAGGGATATATTCTAAGTTACCGGATTCGTACCCGGAGGCCTCGAACCCGGTTTGGGTGCGAACCCGGTACGGGTTCACCTGCGGGTACGCACGCACATCCTAGCGCGAACCCGGGAGAATCCACAGGCTTGGGCACGCACCCTGTGTGTACCCAAGGCGCACCCGGCTGTTTGGTGCGTGGACCCGAAGGTACCAGGCCCGAACCCGGGCGTACCTCCAAGAACCCACGGCCCAGCTTTAATAAAGTTCGCCCAAACATAGATAAAAAGCATTTTTTTTAATTTTATTTTGTTTCCTAACCCTAATCCGGCCCAATATGAGGCTTTTCAACACTAAAACATTTCATTTCTACTTCTCATTTTGCTCTCACCATATTTTCTCTACATCTTGGCATTTTGAAAGGAGGTGATTGTATTCGAAGGAGATCGATTGTAGAGTGCCAAATAGCTTCTACAAAGGAGATTTAAGTGTTTAAGGTATGCATTTAAACCCTATTCTTTGATCTTTTGAACTATTTTTTCAAGTTTCTTAGTTTTTGATGAATTTTTTCAAGTTTGTGAATTTTTTTTTCAAATTTATTTATTTATTTTTCATTTTTTTTATAGATTGCAACAATGGCCAGTAGTCAAAGTTCAGTGGGTGGGGAGGGAAGTCAAAATTTCAAAATTGAGAAAGGATCTCCTTTATGGGCACATACCACAAGAATTTCACAAATTCCTGGAGGTGGGGGTTTTGTTTGGAAGTGTAATTTATGCAATGTACAATATAATAGCTCCTATTACCGAGTGAAACTTCATTTTATGGGCCCTAGTGGCAAAGGGATTAATATGTGTGTGGGCCCAAATAAGAAGGGGTTGTCTTCTGTACAAATAGCAGAATTTATAAAAGAACAAGAAAATGCTGACAAATCAATTGCAAAAGGAAAAGAAAGTAGTTATTCTTCCGGAAAGAAAAAAACACCAACATTACCCTCTCAAGCAGTTAGGGCCTCCAGACATCCCTTCTTGCCTATGCCCTCTACGGAAGAGGAAGATGAAGATGAACAACAAATCACCACCCGCAAGAGAGGTCCATTGGAGAGGGCATTTAAAATGGAGGCAAGAGATATTGCTGAAGAAAAAATTGCACGTTGCCTCTATGCCAATGGTCTTCCATTCAACTTGGTGAGATCACCATATTGGCGGGACATGGTGTCAGCAATAAATAGTGCACCTCCTGGTTTCACAAGTCCTGGGTTTGAAAAGGTGCGTACCACCTTATTGCAAAGAGAGAAAAAATCTTTAGAGGCCCAACTAAAACCAATTAGAGATTCTTGGATTGAAACAGGTGTATCTATTGTTTCCAATGGATGGAAAGATTGCAAAAACCGTCCATTGATCAATGTTATTTCAGTGTCCCCCAAGGGGGCAGTGTTTTTGAAGGCAGTTGACTGTGAAGGGGAAGTGAAAGATGCAGAGTTCATTTCCAGGATTCTCATTGACTCCATAGAGATGGTGGGTGATGAAAATGTTGTCCAAGTAATTACGGACAATGCAAAAGTTTGTAGGGCTGCAGGTACTTTGGTAGAGGCTAGATATGAGCACATCTTTTGGACACCTTGCACCGTACACTCCCTCATTTTGGTGATGCAAGCAATTGGAAACCAAATAGAGTGGGTGAAAGAAATATACCAGGAGGCCGAGGAGATCCAGATGTTTGTGACAAACCACCATATGTCACAAGCAATTTTCAGAATTTTTTCAAGATTGGAATTGTTGAAAGTAAATTTAATTTATTATTTATTTAGTTTCATTTATGTCATGTTTTACATAATTGAATAATTTTTTTTTTTAACTTATTTAATTATTTACATGTTCTTAGGTTGCTGAGACCCGATTTGCATCTCACATAATTGTTCTGAGACGACTTGTGAAGGTGAAAGGGGCATTGAGTCAAATGGTTATTAGCAACCAATGGGGTATATGGAAGCAATCAAATTCAGAGAGGGCCCAAAAGGTCAAGGCATTGATCTTGGATGACAATTGGTGGGATCGTGTGAATTATGTATTGGAGATAACCGAACCTATCATGTCTATGCTTCGGTTTGCTGATACAGATGAACCATGCTTGGGGGATGTCTATGATAGCATGGAAACAATGTTGGAGAAAATAAAAATTGAAATACAAAAGAGAGAGAATGATCCTAAAGACACCCTTTACAAAAGGGTGGAAGCAATCGTTCTTCATCGTTGGAACAAGATGACAACACCATTGCACCTCCTTGCATATGCCCTATCTCCAAGGTACTATACTAGAGAAGTACTTTCTATCCCAGGGAGAATACCGCCATATAGAGATCTTGAAGTTGCTAGAGGGTATAAGAGTGCATTTAAGAGACTCTTCAGTGATCCAGAAATGGAGACAAGTGTTATGAAAGAATTTGGAATGTTTATCATAGGAAAAAATCTTAGCCCTTCTGTTGCCAAAGACCAATACAAAATGGATGCTATTACATGGTGGTACCTCCATGGTCAAGTTTATATGTACCTCCAACCTCTTGCAATCAAGATCCTCTCACAAGTAAGTTTTTTTTTTTGCCACTTGTATTGTAGAATTTAACACTTAACATTCTTGAATTTATCTTGCATTTTTTATTTTTAATTTTGTTGGTTTTCTCTCTAGGTTGCAAGCTCTTCTGCTGCTGAACGGAATTGGAGTACATACTCCTTTATCCACTTAGTGAAGCGTAACCGGTTGGCTGCAAAAAGAGCTGAAGACTTGGTGTATATTCATTCCAATTTGCGTCTTCTGTCACGTAAGGAACCTCAATACAAGGAGGGGGCAGCAAAGCTTTGGGATGTAGCACCCGAGTCTGCTGACTTGGATGCAACCATTCAGGATCTTGCTAGAGCCACTATGGATGATGTGGATGATAATGATGATCATGACATGCATGGTGCTGGAAGTGGAAGCGGAACCGCTTTGGGTTCAAATGATGATGATCTTGAAGTTGAAGCCACTGAAAATCCAAATGAAGATGACTTTTTTGATAATCCTTTTGATGATTGATGAACATTGAAATTGAATCATGTTTCAACTTTCATGAACTACATTTTGTAATTCAATAATACTGTAATTGTGATGATTTCCATAATTGATATCATTGATATGGCGTATTTGAATATTTTTCAACTATCAATTGACATTTAATATTTATCTTTGGCATTTGGCATTGATCAATGATCAAGTATCATACTATGAAATGATTTAGTTTTACAATTCTATATATTTCTCTTATTTTTTTGTATATATAATATATATATATACACGTACCCATATGTACCCAAACCCCTAAAAATTTTTTTCACGTACCCACGTACCGGGTTCTCGTACCCGAACCCGTCCCCGAACCCGAACCGGTAACTTAGGATATATTTTATGAAAAGTCACCTCTTTCACCAAACAATACATTCCCCCCATGAGTCATTTACCTTGAATGGTATAAATAGAAGGAAGGAAAATAAGCAAGAGGGAAAAACATTGAAAAATAGAACAATAGCAACAATGATTGTTATGTATTGGAATATAGAGCCATTTAATATATATACATATCATTTAATAGGCATACAAGTATATATGCCTAGATATAGATAAATTTTATAATGAATTTAATATGCAATGAATAAAGACTATATATGAATAAGGAAAGAATAAGTATATAAACATATATATATGAATACTAATGGATATAAGTAAAAGAATAATTATATATGTATATGAAGTATATATACATAATTATAAGTAATGATGACTCTTTAATATAAACATAAGTAGATTATGTATATTTATGAATTGTCCTCATCATATGATCAATTCAGTATAAGGAAGGAGGCAAGTAAGGAAACATGGAAAGATATAACAACTCAGGTGATGTATTCACTTAGCAATAATATTTAGCATATTTTGAATATAAGAAATAGATATGGCTAATCTAATTATTGATAGAATGCTTTTTTTTATCTTATCATAATGAAAATTATTCTAGGAAATGATGAACTTAGAGAACCCTTGATAAATGAAAATATATTTGATGATAGGCATGAAATAAATCTTGAATAAAGGCAAATGTATTCGATTGCTAAAAGATTGTCTTCTCTATGCTTGTACTCTATTAGGAAGGGCGAACCATGGGTGAGTGGTGCCTAAAAAACCCACTTAAGGATTCTGCTGTGGCCATGGAGGGGTGGGGGTCCCACTTAAGGATTCCGCTACGGCCATGGAGGGGTGGTAGGCCTTGAGACCACTATGGACTTTATGGTTCCTTTCTCCTAATAGAGCGAGTGTCTGCTGAGGTGTTGTCATGAGTGGAGAATGCAGGTACTAAGCCGTTAGGAAAGGAGGATTGTGGTAGACAACCTCCCGTGCCTAACATGAGGGCTTCAGCGCAGATCCACCCATGACACCCCTCTTGCTTGTTAAATTGCATTTATGATTATGCTTATAATTTGGATATCTAGATATTAATGCTAACATATAAATGTGTATGTGGAAATGTTGTTAATATGGTGAATGCAGATTTCAAACCAAGATTACTTCATTTAAAAGAACATTCATTTGGAAAGAAGAAACCCGAAACGTAATCTACAGGCGAATTTTAGAGCAAACCAGGTAAGGGACATTACAGGTCATGGGTTTTGTAAGGAAGTATAAAAGCATTCAAAAAAGCACATTCTTCATTCATGGATACTTGTGAAAATTTCAAAGTTTTTGTGTGGAGGAGAAACAAGGGTTTCTTGGTGCAAATCAACTTTGGAGAACGTAATACTCTCCTAGATTAAGCAATCTACAGGTGTGTGATACCACCCAAGGGTTGGTCTTCAGGTGGCTGCATATAGGAGTCACAATTGTGCTTCAACGAATTCGGGAAGTTTTCTTATTTAGGGTTTGAAGGATTCATTAGAACATTGCAAATATATTGTTCATTATTCCAGCACAGTGGTATTCACAAGAATTTATGAGGTTTTGTGTTGCAATGAATGTGTGGTGTCCATACTGTTTTGGACATGGGTTTTAGAGATAGTGATTTTCAATAAGGATGTGGGGTTTCACATTGTTTCCATATCTCTTGCTAGAGTCGTCCCTATCAAAGGAAAATATATATATTGCAGATATTAGCCATTCTAAGGGGCTGAAATAGAGCATCAACCTCTTGCTTCAAGGACGTGAGACTCTAGGCAGAGAGTTGCTTCATTTAGTGAAGTTGTGAACTCTCATTTGCAATCGAAGCACCCATCATGAAGGGAGAATGAGTTATTCTGCAGCGAACTAGGCATGTAAGAGCCATTCCAAGCAGTCAGCAATATATCAGGAGCCTTCTTTCTACAATTCGACATCACTAGTTGTGCATATAATCTAGGTCTGAAAGTTATTTACCGAGCTCATCATTACATTATCAAGTTCTGGAATATTGAAAGTTCTTTCTGGTCAGATTACAATTGCTTATTCATCATTTGCATTGTTTGAGAGTGTCCATTTATTAACGGTCATGTTTGATTTGGTTTTCTGAGCATATTCCTTTCATACCTGGGTGAGAGGGTTGATTTTCAGATTGAGTATTAATCTGCTACTCAAACCCGAACTGCTGTTCATTATAAACAGTTTAGTTAATGCTCAGAAAACCATCAAAAGAGGCTGTTATCTTACTATAGTTGTTGTCATTACTAGTAAATTTTTAGAGTACTGTTCCTTGGACATTGTATGGATTGTAACACTATCATAGATAGTCAAAAAGTCATTGTTCCTCAAAGATTCTGATTGTAATAATGACCAGCGAAAATCTGAAATTGTATACTTCAACTGGAACATATCTTGAGTAATCTAGAACTGTGTATTCATAAAGAAATCATAATTCATTATCAGTTTAGGGCTCTTCATTGTGTCAAAGTTTGTTCATGCATGGTTATATCAATTTGATAAAATGTTGCTTCTATCCAACTAAGCAAATATCATGAAACATCAAACAAACTGAAATATCAAACCAAATCAGAAAATTAAATCTCCTATAAGGGGTGGGATATTTCACATTACCATCTAAGTGTATTGTAGCATACTTAATGGCCTCATCCTCTACCATTGGGTTGAGCTGAAAGTAAGTGTCTAGTTTTTGAGCCCATGCTCTAGCTGTAGTTTCCCTAAACCATCATAATACGGACTGAATAATTTTCCCACCTTTCTATGTAAGTCCTAGTTATGTTGTCTACCACCTCTATTGGGCCTATGTTTCAATATGAGGCCCATGTATTCTCGGAAGGACATTTCATCCTGAAATTCAAGTCCTAAATTTCTCCAATCCTCTAGAATCCGATCCTGCAACTCTTGTTGCATTGGTTCTTCTTCAATTCGTGGGTTAATTCTTCACAAAAATTTAGACATGAGGGGTCTTGAATTGGCTGATCCTATCATAGTGTGCTGATTTGCAGCTCTATTATTGACTGCACCATCACCATTCCCATTGTTTCTTTCATTTCCATTGTTTCCACCATTTTTGTTATTCCCTACCATATGTTGGGTCTTTAATGCCACCATTTGAGCTAAACTCTGTTGTAAGGCTCGTTGTCCCCTAGTAAGATCATTGAACATCTCTCTGGTACTAGGTTCATGTTGGTCGCTATGTTCTCTGTCACCCATATTTATTTCTACCTGTTCAAATCCCTCAAACAAATTTGTTTTTGGTTGGTCCTCAATATTAGGGTTTGATATGTTTCTTCTCAAATTATGAGTAAAAGGTGGCTGCATTACTCATTTCATAGTCATATCACTGTTTATTCCCAAAAACCTCTAGGATGGTAGGATACTTCTGCTGTGATACCACTGTAATATCCACCCTACTTTTTTTTGGTGTGTTGTTACACCCTGATTGTATAGCTACTATTGCATAGGGCAATTGAGTGTAATGTTTGAATCGTTGTGATGAATAAAACATGTTTTGTTATCAAAATGAATGAGTTCTATTTAAATGATTGTTTCATCTGATTGATACTTCTATCGATGTTATCCTTGATAAATGTTGCATGCATAGTATTGAATTGAGAATATTCTAACTTAAATGTTTTGTATACTGTTGATGTTATGAACAAGTAACTGCCGAGATTGTATGTCTGTGGATGCAGGAACAGGAACTATTCCTCCAGGCGGAGGGGAGACATCACTCGGGAGAGGGGCTTGGTCGAGTAACCGGTAAAGTTGATCAAGTTGAGCATACACACACTTCACTGAGAGTTTTGGGATTTGAGTCAGTTTGAATGGTCGTGATAAGTCATCCTTAGGCTTAGGAGTTTATGATTACTTCTTTACGCTTTATGAGTGGTGTTACTTGATTGACTGACTTCTATTTTGTGAACCTTGAATGTGAAATGTGAACTAATAAGTTATACTGATGCCTGAAATTTACAGTTAAATGTATATATACATGTTTGTGCAATTACGTATATTAAAGGTGCTCTGACTGGCCTATAATACACATAATTGGATAATTGGAAATAAACATGTATAGATATATTTAAATGTAAATGTGGATATATTTATAAATATATTTAATAATATATTTAATATAGACGTTATTATAGTTTAAATCGATAATGAAATATATTGGTATATCTATATTAATATTTGGATATTATATAGATATATTCATATATTTTAATAAAGGTGAAATAAAAACTATAATGGTTTATATTAAATATAGTGTTAAATGTATTTATAACATTTTAAATTATATATTAAAATGACTTTGCCTTGGAAATATTTGAAATGGACTTTTATAGTCATTTGGTAGTTAATTGCATTTACCATATGTAATAAAGGAATTTCGAAATTTAAAGCCATTTGGAAATATATTGGAAAATATTAAAGGAAATATGAATGTTTGAAACTATAGACTTTTAAAAGATTTAAAGTAAATGTTTGAATAAGCTGAAAATCGCGGATTTCTTCACGGGAAGAAATCGCGCGACTGTGAGAACCAGAAAACCATGGAAGATGGCAAGGATGAATCCCACGCCCAGCTCGCATGACTTAGACCTGGTCGCACATGTTGAAACGCCATTATTCTGGACGCGTGGGCGGAAGGAGGCCATAAATGTCTGCGTATTAACCTTGACGTTTTCAACAGGGAACTTCAAACGCCATTTGTTCATACAGTTCGCCATTTTTGAAGGCATTTTTAGTGATACGCCTGTACGTGGATGCTTCATGAATTTGCCATGTGAAGTTTGAAAAGTTCTTCATAAAATAGGTCGAATCATCTTCCTCTTTGCTGAGTAAGTATCAAATAGCTGCCACATTTCATTTTGAATTAATCAAAGGTTAGTTCTGTCATGTTACATGCCCTGAATGGTGGAATTTGTTGCAATTTCGGGCCTATAAATAGATGCCAGCCTTTCTTTGTTAAGATCATCATTATGCAATCTAAGTCTTGCAATTTTAAGAGCTCCCATATCCAATCCTTTAAGTAGCTGTGTTCTCCTTAGTTGCTGCAATTTCCTAAATGCTGAGTGTGAGAAATACAGTAAACTTTTACCAACATTTATCAAATTATTGTGTTAAATCCTTTTAGAATTTGAGTGAAGAGAAGCCATAGTTGAAAAAGCTTTATTAGAAGAGCCAATTTGTGAGAAGTGACTTGTGAGATCACCACAGTTTGAAAAACTTACATAGAAGCCCTTTTTTTAAAGATTCTGAAAGTTTGCTGAAGGAGTGTCAAGAAGAGCAGTGCTGGGAAAAGAAGCTTCCAAATACCAGGCATGAATCTATTTTATTGTCTCTTTGTTTGATATGATGCATTCTCTTGGTCTTGTGATTGTTGTTTGCAAATAGATAAAGATAAATAGCTCTGCTTGTTAAAACTCTCATAAGCAATGCATTTTAAGGGTAAATGTATAAAGGATTGTAAAAAGGGTAAATAAAGCATTCTAGAATCTAGAAATTTGCATATTGCGTGATTGCATTATTGAATGAACTCCATATAAGGAGACTATGTCTGCACTAGTTAATATATGCTAGGATTGGAATATAGACAGGGGTCAAGTCTAATCAAGCAGCTTAGAGTTTTGGATTAACTGAGATAGGCTAAGGAAGTCCTAGGATAAAGATTTCTGAAACAGGAGAGAAGGAATGAATTACTTGTCAAGCTGGATTATTTCTAGTAAGTTAGAATGTCGTAGGTTGGTCTGGGATGAAAGATAATCCAGTGAAGGACTTGAACCTATAAATGTTGTCTTGAATTAGATTGATGTAGGATAGTCTGGGATGATTGACAATCCAGTGAAGGACTTAGCCTACGCATAGTGTAAGATAGCCTTAAGTCAAATCGGCCCTGAGTAGTGTATATGATAGATGACCTTCATTCGAAGTACTGAATGAGAATACTTTGGCCAAAGTAGTGGAAGGTACAACATCCACTTAGATGTGAGATAGTCGAGACTACACTGTCAGTTCATTGTGATCCATCATGCTAGTTCGGGATTGTGAAATAGCAAGTTCTAGATGTATAGGACACAGCACTATGCTCAGTTGGGTTGTCGCAACCGGTTACTTTACCAATCTCTTCGTTCGAAGGGAGGGCCATCTGTCGAATGATAGATGTGCGGGGGACCGCATTAACAGTCTGTGGTTGGTGGAAAAGCGCCTGAGTGATGTTTCTCCTCCACCGCAGGTGACGGATACACCAAGATTTGAAAGGAAGGGAACCTGGACCGTCTTACTACTATTTGTGCAAAAGCTTACGAGCTATGTATGTAATTTGTCTTACTTTTGTACTCTGATTTATATTTACAATGAAAATGGAATTCATGTGGAAATATATATTGTAACTTGCATGTATTTATCAATAAAGAAAGGAAGAATTTTATTGCAATGTCTTTGTTACTTGTTACTTTTATATGTTTGGAATGAAATGTTAGAAAAATTTTAATTACCCAAGGATGGGGTCGTTACATGTGTTTTCAGTTTGATGTTGAAATATAGAGGAATAATGACAATGCCAACAAATAGAAATATTTTGCAATGAAATGTTTTGGAAACTTAAACTATTTGAAACACCCACAAGTTGGAATATACTTCAGATTAATCACAGAAGTTGTACAACCATTAAATAAGTTTTTAAACATCATCCAAATGACTACAACACTCTTAAAAATACTTTTCAGACATACCCATTGCTGTTGTGTAAAAATGGTTTGAAATGAACTGTGAACAACCTATGACTTCATAAACACTTGTAAATTCGTCCAAACCCTGCTGCTCCACCTTTAATCTAATTGTTAATTTTTTATCACCTAGGCAGCCCCAAATTCACAAAATTACTGCCCGAAACCTAGGCGCGTGAACCACAAACTCCCATTTCCTTCATAAAATGGTACAGACTGCAAGGGTTTTGTTACATCCCGAATTATGAGGTTACTATTCACTAGTGATATAAAAGGTAGAAATGAATGTAATGTGAAATCTGGAGATGTTTGCACCTTGTTATCAATATGTATGTTAGCTCATTTGACGTTGTTTCATTTGATGTTATTTCAATTGACGTAATTCATGGTAAATACTGCATATATGTGAATATCGGGATAATGAATCTTGTTTTATAATTGATTTATATATATACTGCAAATGTTGTGAACAAGTAATTGCCGTGGTTTTGTGGCAAAGGATGCAGGATCAAGAACCATTCCTCCAGGTGGAGGGGGGACATCACTCGGGAGAGGGGCTTGGTCGAGTAACCGGTAAAGTTGATCCGTTGAGCATACACACACTTCACTGAGGGTTTTGGGAACTGAGTCAGATTGAGTTGTCATGATAAGTCATCCTTAGGCTTAGGAGTTTTTGATTACTTCTTTATGCTTTGTGAGTGGTGTTACTTGATTGACTGACTTACTGTTCTGTGAACCTTGAATGTGAAATGTGAACTGATAAGTTATACTGATGCCTGAAATTTACAGTTAAATGTATATATACATGTTTGTGCAATTACGTGTATTAAGGGTACTCTGACTGACCTATAATACACGTAATTGGATAATTGAATATAAACATGTATAGATATGTTTAAGTGTAAATATGGATATGTTTATTAATATATTTAATATAGATATTATTATAGTTTTACCGATAATATAATATATTGATATATCTATTGTAATACTCGAATATTATATAGATATATTTATATATTTAAATAAAGGTAAATTAAAACTATAATAAGTTATATTAAATATAATACAAAATATATTAATAACATTTTAATATATAAATTAAAATGACTTTGCCTTGGAAATAATGGAAATGGACTTATATAGTCATTTGGTAATTATTTGCATTTACCATATGGAATAAAGGTATTTCGAAATTTATTCACCATTGGAAATACATGAAAAATATTAAAGGAAATTTAAATCTTGAAACTATAGACTTTAAAAGATTTAAAGTAAATGTGTTTGAATAAATTGAAATTCGTGGATTTCTTCACGGGAAGAAAACGCGCGACTGTGGAAGCTGAAAACAATGGAAAATGTAGCAAGGGGAACCCGCGCCCAGCTCGCACGCCTTGGACCTGGTCGCGGATGCTAGTATGCCACCATGCTGGAAATGTATGGGCGGAATGAGGCCAGGTGTTGCGTGTATAACCTTGACGTTTTCAACTGTGAACTTTACCTGCCATTGTTCATACATTCCGCCATTTTTGAGGGCATTTTTAGTGACTACGCCTGTAGGTGGCTGCTTCACGAATTTACCATGTGAGAGTTGAAGCATTCTTCAAAAATGAGGTTGATTCATCACTCAATTTTGCTGAGTGTCTTGCTATTTGTTTGCCACTGCACATTTTGACAATGTCAATAGGAGAGGTGTCAAATTCTCATGCCTACAATGTAGTAAACATGAGAATTTGAAACCTATATAAGAGGTTGCTCCCATTGTTATTTTTACACCACTTTCCTATCTGCATTTGCAATTACGAATTTCATTGCTATTTGCATTTTCTGTGAGTTGCAATCCCTCTTTGCTGTTGAGTGTTGTGAGAGCCATATTTCACCATCATTGCTGTTTGCATTTTCTGTGAGTTGCAATCCATCATTGCTGTTTAGAGTTGTGAGAGCCATATACAATTTTGCTGAGAGCCATATATTATCTTGCTGTGACTGTATTGCTGAGAGCTACATTCCCTCATTACTGTACTGCATTTACCTGAGAGTTATATTTGTTCATGCTGTGAGAAGTAGCTGGTAAAGGCTATGAAGGACGGTGGAGGAAGAGCAGAAGCTACCGATCGAACTCATTTCGCAGCAAGGGAATCAGGCGTGAGAAATGTCTTTTTAGAATTTCTGTCATTGATTTAAAAATGAGTTATTTGTTTGCTTGATTATGCTTTGCATTATGTTGTAGTATGAAAGGAAAATATTAGAAAGCCTCCATTTTCTAAGGAATTGTATTGAATTGGGAATAGCTTAATTTCATTAGAAAAGGCTTATTGAATTAAGGAATAACTTGTTTCATAGAGAGAGCTTGTTGAATTGGAAATAGCTTAAGAGCTTGTTGAAATGAAATAGTATAATTTCATAAGGAAAAGCTTGTTGAAATGAAATAGCTTAAATTCATAGGAAAAGCTTGTTAAAAGAATAGCTTGAAAAAAAAGTGTTTGAATACTTTTTAATAGAAGTATATTATGAATTGTATTACTTGAATATTGCTTGAACTCCTTATATAAAGGAGAAAGGAACTAGTTATTAAATACTAGGTCAAGGATGGAATCAGTACTGTTGACGTGCTTTTTAGGACAGCGCTAGCACAGAATAAAGTTGCCCAACGGTCACTCTATTCTCTCTTGATCAAAGTGTCCCACATGCTAAGATTGCTTGAAAGTTCATGTGTTCGACTCCAAGGTTCCTTTTATCGCGAATAGACTCAGTTGGTTGATGTGTTTTGCTGGTTATTTCAAGGGGACTTACGTAGTTGTTCGACTCTGTGAAGCAATTAGGACATGAATGATTTGGCAATATTGTTCTGGTATCTAGACTGACTCGGAAAATGCAGAATTTAAAGGGGATAGGGATAGGGATTCTACAAATCTACTTCTAAAGGGTGGAGGACGAGGATCGACTTAAACAATCTTCAAACCAAACTTTGCTTTGTCTCCTTTCGAACAACTCCGACAAAGTTGGTGCAATCTTCAAAGGATGAGAAAAGTGTTCAAACTATGACGCAACACGTTCATACCGTCAATACGACGCATACAAACATATGAACCATAATCGAAGTTAAGTGCTGATACTCCAGTTGACCACGCAAGGCGAACTTACCATCAGTAAGCCCGCTAGTGGTATGGATGAAAGAAGATATGCTTAAATCACAACGCCACACTCCACAATTAACAACTACTTGCATGAAGTAAAATCTATTTTACTCTATCTACCTTGAATTGGAAAGACGAAATGGCCTTGCTAGCTACTCATAACAAAGAAGAAATCACCAAGCAATGAAACTCTTTGTATTATGAAAAGTGTTCACAACAACCTTTTACAAAACTTTCAAAGGAAAGTTTTCTTCCCTCCTCAATCTAAAGCTAACTTCTAAGCTAAATGCCTTCTACTCTCTAGCTCTGATCCAATTCCAATTCTAATCTCTATTTCTAATTGATTACAAATGAGGGGGGATGCCCCTTTTATAATAAGTCCAATTCAGTGGACGGTTCAGATCAAATTACAATGAAGGGCTCAGATCGAGCCACCTATGCCCTGATTAGGGTTTCTGCCCTAAAAACCGCCACAGAGAGGAGTGGGCAATGAATGCACAGAATATTCTCCACTCCCCTGCAGGAATCATAATGAGCAATTAATGCCCACTACCATCATCAAGAAGATCCTCATCAAGCAGCGCGTTCCCACTGGCCTTCTCCCGGATAGCAAACTCGATCAACCGGGCCAATACTGCTTCAACCTCCTGTGTAGAGATCGGTGGAATATGGTTGAGCTGGAACTCCAAGACTGCTACCGTCTGTCCGTATCTGGTGTAAGATTTCCTCCATGTCACCAAGGCGTCCTGGGTATGCTGAATTATACTAGAGAACGTGGAGACATTCTCAAAGTCATCCAGGACAAGTGACCTCGCAGCTGAGAAGAATGGAGGCAGTCTACTTTTCAAGCCATCAGCAGTTATCTCCTCTGGGACCAACTTTCTAGCAAATATGGCTTCTAATGTATTGAGGACTCCCCCCAAGATGTTGCCCATTGCTTTCCTCACTTTAGCTGAATCTGCCCTTGCTGCGTCGTGAAATCCACGGCCTGTGACCACCGAGGAGTACCAACTGGTGAAATCATACCTATCACCTCTCTGAATTACACCTCCATCCACCAAGGTTTCTAGAGGTATATGCATCAAAGCCCCCAAACGAAGTACAGTCTTCGTTTGATAGATGCGAGTATCACCCCAGGCCTGATCTACTATATCCATCCGTGCCAAAATACTTGAGGCCTGTCGATAAGCATCGGCGAGGTCCTCCATGAATTTCCCTGTCTCAGTATGAACACGGCTAACCCACTTGTCTGCCTCCGTTTCCATTTTCTTCAAATCCTCTAAGGCAACAACTGACTCCTTCGGAAGCTCTGATGGACGTTCCACTGCTGGGTTTGCTGGTTCACCTGGATGTGCTAGATTTTGCATGTATCCTATCAAGGTTTTGTGCTCCTTCTTCAATTTCTTATACTTCCCCTCCGTGCGGAGCAACTGATCCTTCAATGCCTGATAGGAGTTATCGAACTCCTCGATAACTTGGGCTCCCGTAGGACGACCCAACTCTACTGTGGTGATCACGTAATTTTCAGGCCTCTCCTCGGTTCGATCACAATCTTCCCTCGGAATAGCCACCTGAAGCGTGCGAGAGCCTGACTCGTCAGTCGAGATCTTTGAAAACTTTCGGGCCCTTTTCTTCTCTGGTGGCGCACTGATCCTCCTGAGGAACTCTTCCATCTCAATGGCTGGATCCGTATCATCCTCGGGTTCTCTCCTCATTCTGTCGGAAAGCCAATCAGGCACTGTCTGCTGTGGATTACAAATGACAAGGGGCTGTTCTTCTGTTGCCTCCATCTCGTGCACTTCCTCCCTTCTTGCACTGGTTTGCTCGGGCTCATCCTCTTCTATAAGCTGGGTATCTCTCGACCCTTGGGTCCCCTGTTCTGTGTTTTCCTCTTCTTCCAAAGCCGTGTCCAACATCTGCTAAAAATGGGTGTCGGCCATTGTTTCCTCTTCCTCCTCCTGTTGGCCGCCCCTGGATAGACTGACACTAGCTGATTCCCGGGTGTTGGGCTGATCTACCTCCTCAAGTCCCCGCTCTTCCTCTAATCCTGCCCTCTGATCGGCAAATAATGAAACCACTCTCAAACTCGAAGACTGAGTTTGTGAGTGCACGGGTGATGCTTGTTCTATCCTCAACGGTATCGGTTGGGTTGGCACTTCCACTTGTGCCCTCGATGTCTGAGCAATTTGTTTCCCCCTTTTTACCGATAACGGCCTTGGGTCACCCATCAAGCTATAAGTAAGGGCGATCGACTTGCTCTTGAGTCTGCATACATGTCTGTCGACCCAAGTCCTGGTAAAAGTCATCACCGGGATAGAAAGCGTGTCCAAGTCCATGATCTCTGGCTCGGACCAATCAGGTGGTGGGACAGGAGTATCCCTAACTGACCCATAGTCGGGTTGCATGACGTTGACATCCTCTTCCACCTGGTCGGGAACTGGAATAATCTCACATTCTCTAATCAACTTGAGAGGAAGTCTGGAAAACATTCTTCTTCTTATCTCAGCCTCATCCACTGCATTTGCCCAAAAGTCCTCCAGATGAGCTCTGTGCCGGTATTCAACGTTCTGTATCATCCGGATGTTCCTGTAAGGATCGAAATCCTGCCTGCCTGTGTGATATGACAAATGATAAGATTGCAGCTCGTCCTCTGCCTCTCGGGCTGCCTGCAAAGAGGGACACACCTCAATGGAATTCCCTATGGTGATAGGGAAATCAAGTCCACCCTTCTTTTTCCTTTTCTGAATCTTATCGTAGGCAATCAATTGCCTAGATACCTCAAGCATTACTATGTGATCAGTGGGGTATCGTGGTAACCGATACGGATACGAAGTGAACCCCTGCAGCCTAATATATGTGAATTTCGGGAATTGGATGAGCCAATACCCATATTCCTCAATCAATGTCTGTGCTTCTTTAGATATTCTCTGCTGCGTCCTTTGCTGAAGTGTCCTCGCAATGTGCATTGTGAATGCATCATTTGCCCGTTTATAGTTGGCAATGTTAGCTAAATGTAGCTGTGTGCAGGCTTCATGGATTTTGAATTGACCAGGGGCACAGCCGATTGGCTCCTTGTACGAAATCCCTCTGTACTTAGTCATTCTGGCCAACATGTAAATTACATATGAGCTCATGTAGAAAGTCTTCGTCACCTTCAGGCTCCTGAATTGCTCATCGATGTGGTTGCTAATCATCCTAGCCCAATCGACACACTCTTTTCCTTCCAAGATGATCTCGATGAAGTAGAACATCCAAGGCTCGAAAATGTAAGCCTGTGCACTCCCATTCACCCGGCTCAGCATCATTATCAAATCACAGTATTCTTGTTTCACGTCCTTGGCAATTATCTGCTTTGGGAGCTTAGTGCGGGGTGGCCTCGGCTTCTGCATCCAAACTCTGTTGATGACTGCAGTGACTCTTTCGAAAGAGGAAGAGTACATCTTATCTGCCCTTTTGTTTGTCCTGTATAACATCTCCTCAGCAGTTGGAATCCCAAATGCCTCTCCGATGGCATCCGGCGTGAAGTTGGCGAGCAGTTTACCATCCGGAGAGACAATCGTCCTACGTTCTGGCTTGTAGTGATTGGCGCACTCCATAATTAGCT
Source organism: Sequoiadendron giganteum (assembly GCA_007115665.2). Lineage (NCBI taxonomy): Eukaryota > Viridiplantae > Streptophyta > Pinopsida > Cupressales > Cupressaceae > Sequoiadendron > Sequoiadendron giganteum. The sequence continues at coordinate 399,975,382 of CM021106.1, forward strand.
CCGGACACTGAATTGCTGGCGGAAAACTAGCAGCTGCGTAGATCCCACTCTTCATTATATTATGTGCCGTGACTGATGGTTGATGGCCCCCTAGCCCGAACATCCTCGATTTGAGTGCATTTAGATTAAATGAACCAAGGTTGGTGTCATTTAATCCTGCCAACTTTGAAACTATTGCTGACTTTGGGAGAAATGGCTTAGCGAGCCTTTTAATCATTGCCTGCCGGGATGAGCCAGCCTTGCCTGCTTCAGTGTTTGCAGCTCTGCCTGCGGCTCTGCTTGTTCCTGCAACATCCTTTGCTCCGGCCATCTGCAAAATAAAATAGAATAGCAATAAGCTAGGCTGCAGATTTTTTAAATAAAATGAAGTAACCTCCGAGACGGCTGCGAACGTGGAGTTAGCTTTTTGAAAATAAAAACTCTCAGCATAAATTACTAACTCCAAACCTCGTACTGTATAAAAAACTTCAAGCTTATAAAGAAGCTTTCAACGACTGCACTTCCGACTGGCGAAGAAAATTGCAGCCAACTACCAACTTTCAGCAATGTGGATACTTTCTCAGCACAAAGCGAATTAAATCCTTTGTCTTGACTTTGTCAACCTCAGCAACTTTCAACTTCTAGCAGCTTGAATAAGCAAAATCTGCAGCAAGCTTCAACTTTCGTGCAACTTCAATACTCAGCAATTTCGAAATAAATCCCCAGCACAATATAAATTTCTGCAACTCAACACTCTGCAGCAACTTCAACAAATAAATCTTCCAGCAACTCCGGAAAACAACTTCAACCTTCAACTTCGAAGTTGCAGCAACACACTTTTAGCTTTTCGAAAGAAAGAGTCTCGGCAAATGAAAATTTCTCCAGCATTTCGTACTTTCAGCAACTCAACACTCCGAAATAAAATAAACTCTCAAAGAATTCCTCTCCTCAACCACTTCGAAAATATTTCAATCTCTCAAGAACTTCTTCAGCAACTTCAACTTCGAAACAATGTGAGGAGAAATGAGAGAAGAGATTGTTTAAATAACTCTTCTCGGAGAATCCTGCTAAGTAGTGCTGGGGCTATTTTTAGCACCTTCATCAATTTTCCACTCTCTTCGTTCGGAATCTTCTAATTCAAGCGCAGTAGTGGGCTAGTCGTCAGCCGGTCATTATGGCAGTTGCCATTAATAATGATTCCTTCCTTGTAAAAATTTGAATCCTTCCTCTTAGTCTGCCAGTTAACTCTTGGCGATTTAAACAACTCGCGAGAAAAACAATCACTTGACTTGATTTAAAATTCCATTTTAAAATCTCGTAGTGTTTAAATAAATTCAACTCGAAAAATTTCGTGGGAGTTGTAAATTTATTTCCAACTTTTAAAATGTCTGTCCTTTAAATCCTCAATTTCGTAAAATTTGCCTTAGACATTTTAAATTCTCTCATTAAAATGTTCAACTCTGGGTGATTAAAAATTATTCGCCTGCTCGAAATAATTCACCCTCTGAGATTTAACCTCCGTCAGGAAAATAATCTAGGCAAAACGAATTTCCTCTGAAAATATTAAAATTTCCCTTAGGAAATTAATTTTCAAACTCTCGACCCATGGGTGTACTTTAAACGGGTTCATTTAAATTTTCACTTAGAAAATATTTCATCCAGTTGTCAACCCCGTTTAAATGTCTGGAAAATTCTCATATCGTCTCTCAAACTCTTCATGCCAAGGGTGTATTTCTATTTAGTGAAATACTTGTTTCACTTAGGAAAATTTCGAACATCTTCATACTTCTGGCGTTTTATTTTCCATGACTTAGGAATTTTATTAAAATCCTTTTCTCCCTCAGGCGTATTTGATCTCATTCAATTTTTAATTCCCACGCCTTAGACATTCTTCACTTCACACACCTGATAGAAAATTTAAATCTTCACCCCCCTTAGGCGTATATTTCCCCTTGGCATTTTATTTTATTTAATTAAAATCTCCATGCCTTAGAAATTTTATTAACATTCTCTTCCTTGAGGGCGCATTTAACATAACCCACTTTCATTTTGTACCTTAGAAATTTCCAAGTTTCTCATCCCTCCTTGGGCGCAAATGGCTTATGCTATTCACATTTCGTGCCTTAGAAATAAAATTTAAGTCTCCAGCAACCTTGGGCGCATTTCCTTAGTGGAGCTTTGATTTTTATCATGGGCGCATTTGAGGGGTGAGACTTTCAAGTGAAGGCGCATTTTGCCTAGGAAGCTTTCATTTTACACTTAGAAAATTTTCAAACACTTAGAATATCCTTTCAAGGTGAGGGCGCATTTCATAGGTTCCACTTTCATTTCGTTGCCTTAGGAAATTTTCAAGGCTTTCATTAATCTCTTGAGGTGAGGGCGCATTTTAGATGTTGAACTTTCAATTTCATTGCCTTAGAAGAATTTTCCATCACCACTTACCTTGAGGGCGCATTTCCACTAGGCAACTTTTATTTTCGTGTCTTAGAATATTTCTAGACTTCCATCTTTACTCACCTTCAGCTCATGGGCGCATTTGATACTCTCAACTTTTGCTTTTAATGCCTTAGAAATATTTTACTTAACCACTCCTTCTCTTGGCGCATTTTAGAGGGCTTGCTTTTATTTTCACCATGGGCGCATTTACATGGGTCTTCTTCTATTTTCATGCCTTAGACGTTTTGAGAGAGTCATCAAGGTGGGCGCATTTACATGGGTCTTCTTCTATTTTCAATGCCTTAGCCGCTTTTCTCCAGCAACATCTTCCTTGGGCGCATTTTGATGGGGTAGCTTCAAGATGAGGGCGCATTTCATGAGGTGAGCTTTCACTTTCTCTGGAGGGCGCATTTCACCCTTGAAACTTTCATTTGTGTGTCTTAGGCGTTTTTACCAAGCATCATTTTCTCCAAGGTGAGGGCGCATTTTGGGGGGTTAGCTCTCAACTTAACACTTAGAAATTTTTTTGATACCCCTTGAGCTTATGGGCGCATTTTCATGGGTGTGCTTTCGTTTTTGCCTTAGAAAATTTTGATGCTCCCCCTATTCCTCTTTGGGCGCATTTTGAGGTATGAGCTTTTGTTTTATGCCTTAGAAACTTTCAAGGCTTCCATCAAGGTGGGCGCATTTGCTATGCTCAACTTTGAATTCTGCCTTAGACAATTTTCAAGCTATCAATCTGTGAGGTGGGCGCATTTTGAAGGGGATACTTTCATTTTCCCACACTTAGAATATTTTCCATGCCTCTGCCTGCCTTTGTTTACGCATTCTATTTTTAGCAAGTTGTGCTATTTTTAGCAAGTCCCTTGATTTTCAACCTCTAAGGCTCCGTTTTGCCTGAAAATTTCATCATATGATATTCTTCACTTTGTGAACCTGTTTTGCCAGTCCTCTGCCCTGACCTGCTATTTATAGCCACCTGCTATTTATAGTAAGTTTTGACTTTCTGACTTCAGTAGCTCCGTTTTGCCTGAAAGTTGCAACGCTTGATCTTGATAGCTTGGTGTCACTCTGATGCCAACCTCGGGTGCAGACCTGCTATTTATAGCCGTGCCCTGACTTACTAAAAATAGTAAGTTCTCCGATTTCGCTCAAATTTTGCCAGCAGGTACCTTGAAGTGTGCTGACATGGGTGGGGTACTTCGTTTCGGCTATTTTTGGATTTTACCCCCTATAAAAGTGGAAACCCTAATTTGACTTGCATGTATCCCGAACGGTCTCCGTTTGACTCGTTCCTTCTGCATGTCGTTCTGCTTGCTGAACTGGAGTGTTGGGCGGCTGCCAGAGTGTACCTGCTAAAAATAGAAACTGCCTGAAAAGTGACTCATCCACTGCCGGATGGTTTCGCATGTCATATTGCCCGTGGGATCTCAAAAAACCCAGAAAAACCCAGAAAACTGGTCTGCATGCATGTACTGGCTAAAAATAGTAAGTCCCCAAAACTCGATCTTCTCCGCTTGCATGTCACCTTGTTGCAAAGCTCTCGAAAAACCCATAAAGAAAAACCCGACATGCGTTGAAAAACACTGCATGCGAACCCTAAAAATAGCCTCCGAAGGCTGACTTCTGAAAGTGGTCGCCTCGGTTTGCATGTTACATCACTGCGAAGGTTTTGGAAAACCCAGAAGGATTCTCCATACATGCATCTGAAAAGCTCATGTGGAAACCCAGAAAATGGCTCTTGAAGCCTGAACTGCCAAAAATAGCAAGTCATCTGATCTGGCTCAAAATTTACGTGTAGGCAGCTTGATGTTACCCGGATGCAGTGGAACTGACAGAATTCCAAAATCTCAATAAAATAGTCCCAAATTGAATACTTACTAAAAATAGTAAGTTGCCGGAATACAGTGAAAATTTAGGGGGACTCTGCTGGAAGTCTTCTGACTGCTGCACTAAGCTTAGATTTCAATTTTATAACTCAATTTGACCTTTAATAAGCCTGAAGGATGAAAACCCTAATAACACAGACTTAACCAATACTTTAACCTGGGTCAAACGACAGGACATCCCCGGAAGGACCAGAGACCAGAGAGAGAGCGAACCAAAGCCAAAAGACCAGAATGGAGCAAAAATTTAGGGGGTCCCCATCTTGATGGGGTGATGTGTGAAAAAGGTCACAACAAGTACCAAGGTAGTCTAAAGCTTAAGTTATAGGGATAACTAGGGATAAGCTAAAAGTACTCTTAGGATAAAGATTTCCTGATTAGGAGGAATGGTATAAAGACCTTGTTGACTGTATTCCAATTTCTTGATTAAGTAGTTTGTTTGAAGGTAGGTTATTTGAAAGAGGATATACCTCCCTTATGTAGCTATTGAAGTAGAATGTCTCAAGGTAGGTAATCTGAAACAAGATATACCTATCTTGTGTAAATCTCTTAGGAAAATGTTGTAGGTTAGTCTGCGATTAAAGATTATCCAAAAGTAAAGGATGATACCTATGCGTAGTGTAAGATAGTCTTAAATCAAATCGGCCTTGGATAGTGAATGATAGATGACCTTCATTCGAAGTACTGAATGAGAATACTTTGGCCAAAGTAGTGGAAGGTATGACATCCACTTAGATGTGAGATAGTTGAGACTACACTGTTAGTTCATTGTGATCCATCATGCTAGTTCGGGATTGTGAAATAGCAAGTTCTAGATGTATAGGACACAACACTATGCTCAGTTGGGTTGTCGCAGCCGGTTACTTTACCAATCTCTTCGTTCGAAGGGAGGGCCATCTATTGAATGATAGATGTGTGGGGGACCGCATTAACAGTTCGTGGTTGGCGGAAAAGCGCCTGAGTGATGTTTCTCCTCCCCAACAGGCGACAAATACACCAAGATTTGTAAGGAAGGAATCCTGGACCATCTTACTACTATTTGTGCAAAAAGCTTACGAGCTATGTATGTAATTGTTTTACTTTTGTACTCTGATTCATAATTACAATGGAAATGGAATCCATGTGGAAAAATATATTGTAACTGGCATGTAATTATCAATAAAGAAAGGAAGAATTTTATTGTAATGTCTTTGTTACTTGTTACATTTATATGTTTGAAGTGAAATGTGGAAAAATTTTAATTACCTAGTTTGGGGGTCGTTACAGGTTTTTTTTTTCTGTTTATTTGAGTTCTCAAACTTGCTGTTTAAACACCTTAAATCTGCTCATGAAATTTCTCTTGAACACCTTAAATTTCTCATGAAATTTCTAAATGGAGGGAAAATCAAAGTCAATCATAGTAAAACACCATATGAACCATGGAAGGATATGCCTGCAACAATGAAATACTTTTCAAAGTATTTGGGAGCAAATTCTATATAAGGAGAGATAATGAAGATTTGGGAAAATTTGACTCTAGGTTTGATGAAGGTATCTTCTTTGGTTACTCTTCAAGTAGCAAAGCCTACAGGTGCTATAATAAATGATAGCATAAAATTGTTGAAAGTGCAAATGTAAGAGTGCATGAGGAAAGGCATAAAAAAGAAAAGACACATGAAGTTGATTATCTAAAGGAAGCAAGTTGCAAAGAAGAGGAAGTAGAGGAAGAAATTGAAGATGAGGTAATTGAACAAAAGGACAAAAAAACTCCATCAAAATTTGTACAAGGAATCATCTAGAAGATCTAATCATTGGTGACAAAGATACAAAAATTCAAACAAAAAGAAGATTGGCCAATACATCAAAACATGCAAATCTATCCTTGCCTTCTAAAATAGAACCTAAAAACTTTATGGAAGCAAGCAAAGAAAAACACTAGGTGAGTGCCATGGAAAAGGAGTTGAACCAAATTGAAAAAAATGAAACTTGGGAACTTGTCCCAAGGCCCAAGGATAAGAATGTAACTGGCACTAAGTGGGTGTTCAAAAAAAAATTGAATGAAGATGGCCAAGTTGTGAGGAACAAATCAAGGTTAGTATGCAAGGGATATTCCTCAAGTAGAAGGAATTGATTTTGAAGAAACATTTTCCCATGTTGCACGTCTAGAGGCTATAAGGATGTTTTTGGCATTTTCTCAAGTTTCAAAAACAAAGTCCACCAGATGGATGTCAAATCAGCCTTTTTGAATGGAAACTTAGAAGAAGAGGTGTATATTGAACAACTTGAAGGGTTCATCGTATTAGAAAATGAGGACTATGTATGTAGGTTAAAGAAAACACTTTATTTGTTGAAACTTGAAACAAGCCTCTAGGACTTGGTACTCAATATTGGACAAGTATCTTCAATAGTAGGGCTTCGAAAAGGGTATTGCTGACAACAATCTATACATTAAAACTGAAGGTGATCATTAGTTGATTGTTGTAGTCTATGTAGATGATATCATTTTTGGTGGAAGTAGTGATAAAATGTGTCAAGAGTTTTCCATGGACATGCAAAAGGAGTTTGAGATGTCCATGCTTAGTGAGTTGTCTTTCTCCCTTGGCCTACAAATCTCTCAATTCGATAAAGGGATATTTATTTCATAGACCAAGTATATTAAGGAGATGTTGAAGAAATTCAAGATGGAGGATTGTAAACCTATGAGTACACCCATGGTTATAGGATGGAAATTGAGTAAGGATGATGAATCCCTTGAATCCAATCAAACTTTCTACATGTCAATGATTGGTAGTTTATTATATGTGACAATTTCAAGACCTGATATTATGCAAGCAGTAGGTATGGTGGCATGATTTTAGGAAGCTCCAAAAGAAACCCATGTACAAGAGGTTAAATGAATTTTTAAATATCTAAAGGGCACTTTGGATTTTGGCTTGTGGTATCAAAGAGTTGAAGATTTCACCATAACAACACACTGATGCAGATTGGGCTGGTAGCATTGATGACAAAAAAAGTACAAGTGGAGTTGCATTCTTTCTCAGCGATAGTCTTATGTCCTAGTTGAGAAAGAGACAGGCTTCAGTTTCTCTATCCACAATAGAGGCCGAATATATAGCAACATCTTGTTGCATATAGGTTCTTTGGATGAGGAAAACAATAAGGGATATAGAGGTAGAATATGATCATCCAATATCAATATTCTGCAATAACAAAAGTGCAATAAATATCTCAAAGAATCTGGTTATGCACTCAAGAACATAGCACATTCCAATTAAATATCACTTCTTAAGAGAGCATGTGGCAGATCAACAAGTTAAGTTGGCATCTTCACAATGCCCCTAACAAAAGAGACTTTTAAGTATCTCAGACAGGAGTTGGGGGTGATATTCTTTTCATCTAGTCACTAAGGAGAAGCACTTTGTCAAGGAGACCTCATCATTGCATTATCTTACAGCTCCATGGTTTCCTTTGCCATTGATGTCAAAGGAGGAGAAATAGAGAAACAGGAGCAATAGAGATAGGGGGAGCATTATATTTATATATTATTTCTATATGAGGTTGCCATCAATGACAAAGGGGGATATTGTTGGAAATTGTTGCAATTGATGTCAAAAGAGGGAAGAGGAAGATCATTGCTGACTTCAAAGTTGTCATTGATGTCTTTTCCATTAAGATTATTGAAGACTTTACCCTCATGGCAGCACTGGACTTATGACAGAATCTAAGATATTTATACGAAGACTTTACCCTCATGGCAACGCTAGACTTATGGAAGACTCTGAGTTATTTATTATAATGAAATGAGGCCAACCCTCTCATGTTAGTGCCACCTTGTGGATTTAAAATAATTAAATTATGTTTAAATATGAGGCTGACCTCTAGTGAAGGATTACCTCCCTTGGTGAAAAGGCATAGTAGATGGTATTTAATAAAGGTGAGAAGGGAATGATTTAGCATGCAATGTGTTGTACCCATAATAAATTTTTGCTTTAGTAAGGCATTTTGCTAAATATGAGCTAAATCATGCATAATTGTTGTCAAAAATCCGTTTTAGGTCAAACAAAACATAGGCTTTTTGTGGGTTTATGTCAAGGAAGATACTTGCAAAATTCTGAAAATTTGAAAATTAGGGTTTCAAACCCCTATTTTTAGGAAAACCCCTAAAAATAGGACCTTTCCAGAATTAGTTGAAAATGATTTTGATAGGATAAATTGGCTTCACAATCACACTAGTCAAGTCAAAATCACCAAAATGTTTGTTTTACTCTGGTGGGTATATTTTCATTTTTCAAGAGAAAAGCTAGGACCTCCGCAACCATTAATGGTAGATGGACAGTACCAGGTTTCAAAATCTAAGCCTCAAAAGCTTCAACGAAGAATCCATGGCAGGAAATGTTTGAAAAGATGCTTCATGATGGAGGGGATTTTCAAAGGTCGAAAATGCTGAAATTTTTTTAAGTCTGGAAGATGCACACCTTGCTACCAAAAGTTGCTACGTAGTCAATGCCTTGGTGAATTTTTCAAACACCCGTACACACAACATGGTGAAATCAATTGCTATGGTGAACGCGTTCGCGTCGTCGACAACAGTGATCAAGTCAGTCGAGCTACAACGATAAACGTGAAGCGTGAAGAGGTGAAGATCTTAAAGGAAATGATGAAGCTACAATCAAATGAGCCCCTACTGACCAAGGGCACCCATGAATGAGATGATCTAGATGTCAATTTTTGAGTAAGCTTATCTCCAAGTGATCTCTCCGATGTCATCTCATCTTGGCAATGAACCTGTTCACTAGCCTGCGAGACACATCGAATGACAACAACTGGTGATCGTTAGAGCATGCAAAATTGAGGGTAAATCAATGCATATCAAGACAAAAGCGCCCCTACTGGCTAGGGGTGCCCTTCATTTTGAGTCAACTAATGAGGATTTCAACAACTGCTTTCTACAAGGCATCTGTTTAGCACTGTATTAGCTTCGCAATCAACCTAGTTGCATGTTCACAGGACTTGTCAAGCATTCGCAAAATGAGGATCAAGTAGAAAACACCAAAGGTGAAGGCGAGATGAAAGACATGCAAAAAATAGCTAAGTGGCAAGAAAAATGCATCTTCCTACAAATAGGTGCCCAACTTTTTGGGCAATCAAATGCAGTCTGTAAGCTCAATGACCTCCAAGATGACCTTCTCCGTTGTGATCAATCTCAACAATGACACCATGAATGAAGACAACAGACAAATCAAACATCTAATGACAAAGATCAAACTGGGACCGATCGTCTAGGATCGATTGTGAAAGTTTGCAAATTGAAAATAGCAAGTCAAAAGGTCAAAGGCGCCCTTGCAGGCTAGGGGCGCCCAAACTTTTGAGGCACATAAATCAACTTTCAGGATTCGCAAAGCTAGTCATCGTTTTTGGGACTGAACTGGTTATCCATTCCATGTTTCAACAAGATCACCAAACTGATCAGTTATAGGTGATCTCAAATCAGAGCACTGAGGGTCAAACTGGAGGAATTGAAGTACACTGAAGAAAATTTACTAAGTCTGGTGAAAAATGCGAGGAATTGAAGAACACTCAAGAAAATTGACTAAGTCTGGTGAAAAATGCACCATCTTGGGAAAAGGCGCCCAAGAATTAGAGGCATTAGACTCAAGTTTTGAGCTTTGAAGCTCCCATGCACACTTCATCAGAGTTGTTCCATTTCAGCAATGGATCTGTCAGCAACACTTCAAGATCAACTGAACAACTGGAGTCAAAGATCGAATAGCGGCACTTCACAATGAAAAGAATGAAAATATCTTCAATCCCTCAACTTGGATGCCTGAAGTCAATATAGATCCAATTGACTGCGGTTAGAATATTTTTGAAGTCTTTCCATGTCTAAAACATCCCTAAATGGATGGAAATTAGTGCTGTGAACTCCAAATTAGGCAAATGAACTCCTCCATCAAGAGTTGGCGCCCTAAACTTGATTGCTTCAACATAAATGATATTTATCAAGTCAAGGCGTCATTATTTATCATTTGTCTTTGCAGGTTGAAGCCAAGAACATTTATTTTCTCTCCAAAACGTCTTTTGAAGATCTGACAGAGGGGTTTTCATTGTTCTTCATATTTTCAAAGATCGGTTGCACAGAGGGACAATTCATCAAGGTCTACATTTCTGGGTGTGATTTTCTTGAAGATCCTAGGAGTTATAACTTCCAAAATTCTTCGTCTTTTTCCTAAGTTACCGGTTCGGGTTCGGGGACGAGAACCCGGTATGTGGGTACGTGAAATTTTTTTTTAGGGGTTTGGGTACGTATGGGTACGTGTGTATATATATATTATATATACAAAAAAATAAGAGACATATATAGAATTGTAAAATTGAATCATTTCATAGTATGATACTTAATCATTGATCAATGCCAAATGCCAAAGATAAATATTAAATGCCAATTGATAGTTGTATTTGATTGATTTGAAAGCAAATTGGGTACAAAATGGCATCCTCATGTGGAATGCGTTGATGTTGATATTCTTAAACAAAATGAAAATAGAAAATTGTTTTTGTAAAAATGAAAGTAAATACTACATTAATATATTTTACAAATTTACATCTTCCACTTTCCCATGAAAATGAGGTGTGCTATGGAGTTTTGTATGGTTTCAAAAGCCTTAAATGTGATATTATAGATGAAGACTTGTAGGCAAACTATGGAAACTTGGACTTGGAGAGTACCTAGAAAATCAATTAAATCAATGGGAGTTTGAGGGCAATGTCTCCAATGGGGCCGAGGGGCAGCGCCCCTCGTGGGGGTTTGGGGGCACCACCCCTCACGGGGTCCAGTTAAGGCTTCTAAAACCATACAAAACTTCATGGCACACACCTCATTTTCATGATTTTTTGAGTGGCAAACAATAATGCCGACAAAGCCCAATTTAAGACCTTCAAAACTGTGATGAGCCCTGCTGGCTCTCAACTCAAACCCCAGTAAACTCTTAAATCTTATTGTGTTATTTTAGTTTTTTAGAGAAAAGTTCATAGACAGAAGAGAAGGGGCGCAGCATATATAAAGCTTATAAACTGAAACACAGAGCAATTTCCTACAGAATGGAAATGCAGAAGACGTTATTTTATTGAAACAATGAGATCATGAATGATAGACATACCAGAATGTTTCCAGTTTTTTTATTTAAAACAGTAAGCCAGCTCGCCAGCCAAGAATGCTGAAAACTGACAGTAAAGAACGTCTGGCCTCCGGATTTAGGTTCTCCTGCCTCGAAACTGGATACAAGTCTCTGAAAATACTAGAAGCCAAGGATGGAAGTCAAAAAGCAACCCAAAGGAAGGCGTTTCAACCAAACCCTTCACACGCCTCTCTAGAATGCACAATTCCCACTGCAAGTCGTACAGCCAAGAAGAACGATGAGTAATAACCCTGCTGGATGCCACTGATCTGAAGAAGAAGGCGCCACAAGGAAGAAACCCCTTTTCTTATTGCAATCAACAGTAAATCTTTATTTAATACTCTGTCCGAATCATGTAGAACCTCTGAATGAAGCTCTCAATTGCACTGATTCGATTGATCTTTCACAATCTCAAGAGTGCTCAACACTGAAGAGATATCGTTCTCCAATGGACAAAAAAATGCTCAAACCCTATCACAGGAGAAGCACAGGAAGAAGCCAAAGGCAAAGTCAAAATATTCAAAGATGAATTTCTCATTGCCCAAAAAACCCATATATGCCAAAAAGGCACGACTTCCAAGAAAGATACGCCACTTTTGATATTTAAATCTTTTTAATTATAATGTAAGTCACTTTTTCAATAGTTTTTGACTTAAATAAAGTGGGCGCACTTTATTAATTTAAGTGATTAAATATTAAATCACTTTTAGGGAATATTTAAGTGATTTAAAAAGTATAAAGTCAATTTAACTTTATAATAAAATATTAAGTTAATAAATAACTTAAATCACTCAAATAGGCATAACTTCCACAAATCTTCATAGAATCCCGTGCCATCAGAAGCTGTCGACTCCTGAACTGCTAACGCCTGCTGTGAACCAACATTGGGCTCTGAACACGAGAATGATCCAACTCTCTAGAAAGTACCACTGACCCTCTAACCAATCCAGTTAGCCCACAAGGGTCCAATAAAGGGCTAACACACTGTTCCCGAGACTGACTAGAGCGGGGACATCACAGTTCGCCCTCCCCGAATTTGCTTGCCCACAAGCAAACTCAAAGCTGGATGCTGAAGAATACTGTCACTCTCCCAAGTAGCATACTCTGTCGGTAGATCTTTCCATTTCACCAAATATTCGCTGATAACCCGCCTTCGAAGATGACGCTCTCTAGAATCTAGAATGGCCTCAAGTATCAAAATCAATTTCCCCTCATCATCCAAGGGTGGTAAATCAATAGAAGGAATCACCTGTGGTCCCAATGCCTTTTTGAGGCGCGACACATGGAACACATTGTGAACCTTACTGTCCACTGGAAGATCTAACTCATAAGCCACTTCACCGACACGTCTGACAACCCTGAATGGTCCATAGTATCGTGGCTTAAGCTTCTCGGAGCCCTTCTTACGAAGGGTGGACTGCCTATAAGGTTGGAGCATCAAATACACCAAATCATCGATCTCAAAAGATCTCTCCACACGCCTCTGATCAACATATTGTTTTTGCTGATTTTGAGTTTTCTGAATATTCTCCCTAAGTGCTCTCATAATGTCCTGACTCTCCTGCAACAAATCACCAGCACTGGGTACTCTACTGTCACTCAGCAGTAAATCTAGAAAGCTCGGAGCATCATATCCATATAATGCTCGGTATGGTGTCATCTGAATACTCATGTGATGAGTGGTATTATAACAATACTCACAAAGGTATAACCACTTCACCCATGCCTTCTGCTGTCCTGAACTGTAATTCCTCAAATATCCCTCCACCCAGTTGTTGACTATCTCTGTCTGCCCATCTGTCTGTGGGTGGTAGCTGGTGCTCGAAGTGAGTTCTGTCTTGCAAAGTTTGAATAACTCCTGCCAGAAGTTACTCAAAAACCTGCTATCCTTGTCACTGACTATACTCCGAGGCAATCCATGCAATCTAAATACCTCATGGAAAAACAAGTCCGCCACCTGAGTAGCTGTGTGTGTAGTAGTGATTGAGAAGAAATGTGCATACTTCGTCAACCGATCTACTACCACATAAATGCTGTCTTTCCCTTGAGCTTTTGGCAAGCGCGTGATGAAATCCATAAACAAGCATTCCAACTTCCTCTCAGGAATAGGAAGCGGCTGAAGTAAACCTGCAGGGTATGTATGTTCTTGCTTGTTCTGCTGACAAACAAGGCATTCCCTGACATACTGAAGAACAAATGATTTGAGTCCCTTCCAAGAGAATCTCTCCCTTACCTGCCTGTAGGTCTTAAAGTAACCGGGATGTCCTGCCATCGGTGAATCATGGAATGACCTTAGTATTGTGCCCCTCATCTTAGAACCTGGGACAAGAAATATCCTCCCTTTGTAAATGATAAGATCATCCACAAGTGAGTATCTATCATCATGTACTGTCCCATCCACTATGCTAGAAGCCCAAGGATTCTTAGCATATTCTGCTACTATCATGTGTCTCCAGTCCTCTGAAATCAGTGAAATGGAGCTCAAGTGAGGACGGCGAGATAAAGCATCAGCAACCACATTCTGAGTGCCCTTGACATAGGCAATGTCAAAATCATAGGACTGAAGTTTGTTGACCCATTTCTGTTGCCTTCCATTCAAATCTCGCTGTCCAAGAAAATGTTTCAGACTATTGTGATCGGTTTTAACACTGAATTTACTACCAATCAAGTATTGCCTGAATTTGGCCATGGCATGCATGATGGCCAACATTTCCTTATCATAGATACTGAAACTTCGTTCAGGACCTCTGATCTTCCTGCTCTCAAAAGCTATAGGGTGTCGATCCTGCATGATAACTGCACCAATACCCTCACCACTGGCATCACAATGTAACTCAAATGGTTTGGCGAAATCCGGCAAAGCCAATACTGGACAAGTAGTCATAAGAAGTTTGAACTTCTCAAAGCATGCCTGTGCAAGAGGTGTCCACACAAAGGCTCCCTTCTTAGTCAAATCAGTTAGTGGCGTAGCATGTCGCGAGAATCCACTAACGAATCGACGATAGAAGGCACACAATCCTACAAACCCCCTAAGCTGTGTCAACGTCTCAGGTGTAGGCCAATTGATGATAGCTCGAATTTTCTCTGGATCCATGCTGACTCCCTCTCTATTGATAATGTGACCTAGATACAAAAGCTCAGCCATGCCCAAAGCACACTTGGACTCCTTGCCGTACAAGGACTCCCTGTCAAGTATACTCAATACCTCATCGAAGTGAACAATGTGTTCCTTCCATGATTTGCTGTAAACCAGGATGTCATCGAAGAACATCAAAACAAATTTCCTCCAGAGGGAATGGAAAACCCTGTCCATAGTAGACTGAAATGTAGTTGGAGCATTGGTTAAGCCGAATGGCATAACCAAGAAATCATAGTGTCCACAGTGACACCTGAATGCGGTTTTCTCAATATCCTCCTCTTTGACCCTGATCTGATGGTAACCAATCCTCAAATCAATCTTCGAGAAATAGCAAGCTCCATGAAGCTCGTTTATCAACTCATCTATCCGTGGAATAGGATACCTGTTCTTAATAGTCTTCCTATTAAGCATCCTATAGTCAATACACATCCTAAGTGTACCATCCTTTTTCTTCACCAAAACAACTGATGAAGCAAAGGGTGACTTACTCGGCCTAATGTGCCCCATAGCTAAAAGTTCCTTAATGGTTTTCTCAATTTCATCCTTTAAACGTTTGGGGTGCCGTTAAGGAGTGATCATAATAGGTTTCGTGCCCTCATCCAGCTCAATGATGTGCTCAATACCTCTATCAGGAGGTCTACTTGGTGGAATAGCACTGAAAACCTTTGCATGTTTGATTCGGAGTTCCTGTACATCCGGATGGTAAGGAGAAGCTTGCTGCTCTAACTGTGAAGGAATTAACTTGCACTCAGCAGCCCATTCTACCATGTCATGTTGAATCAAACGTTCCATTCTTCGGAGTGAAATTTCTTTTAGATTGCTGTCCTTGATAGCTTTAAGAACATGATTTGTGCCATCAATTTTTAATTTTATCTCCATATCACGCAAATTAAGTGTGAACTCTCCTATAGCATGAAGCCATTTCATGCCAAGAACTATATCCATTCCTCCCATGTTCACAACATAAAAATCTGCCTTGAACTCAAAATTGTCGAGTTTCAATGGTAAATCAGGAATCATCCTCTCACAGGTGAGAGTGTGTCCATCTGCAACCTTCACACGAATGCCTTCAAACTGCTGAGTTTGAATTCCCCTTTTCTCCACTAACCGTGAATCAATAAAATTGTGGGTTGCACGTATGTCCAAAAGAGATATGACTCTTTGACCTGCTAAGATCCCACGGAGCTTGAAAGAACCCTCTCTCTGCATGCTGGACATATGAGCCTCCTGTAGCTCACTTTCTACCTCAATCTCTGCCTCATTTTCTGACTTTTCTTCATATGTGTCATAGATAGCAGCTTGCTGATCAGAAAAATCAGTCAATGTTTCTCCCTCATAAAACCATTCCATGTTCCTGTTTTGCCCTTTAGGCTTGAGGGGACAATCATGATTGAAGTCATATGGACCTTTATAGTAAAAACAAAGCTTCCTTCTACGTAGATCATTCATTGTATCCCGATCTAATGGAGCTGCAAATCTTTTCTTTTGATCAGTATTATCAGCCTTCTTTGGATCAGATTTGTGATGTCCTCGCTCTAGTCAGTCTCGGGAACAGTGTGTTAGCCCTTTATTGGACCCTTGTGGGCTAACTGGATTGGTTAGAGGGTCAGTGGTACTTTCTGGAGAGTTGGATCGTTCTCATGTTCAGAGCCCAGTGTTGGTTCACAGCAGGCATTAGCAGTTCAGGAGTCGATAGCTTCTGACGGCACGGGATTCTATGAAGATTTGTGGATGTTATGTCTATTTGAGTGATTTAAGTTATTTATTAACTTAATATTTTATTATAAAGTCAAATTGACTTTATACTTTTTAAATCACTTAAATATTCCCTAAAAGTGATTTAATATTTAATCACTTAAATTAATAAAATGCGCCCACTTTATTTAAGTCAAAAACTATTGAAAAAGTGACTTAAATTATAATTTAAAAGATTTAAATATCAAAAGTGGTGTATCTTTCTTGCAAGTCATGCCTTTTTGGCATATATGGGTTTTTTGGGCAATGAGAAATTCATCTTTGAATATTTTGACTTTGCCTTTGGCTTCTTCCCGTGCTTCTCCTGTGATAGGGTTTGAGCATTTTTTTGTCCATTGGAGAACGATATCTCTTTAGTGTTGAGCACTCTTGAGATTGTGAAAGATCAATCGAATCAGTGCAGTTGAGAGCTTCATTCAGAGGTTCTACATGATTCGGACAGAGTATTAAATAAAGATTTACTGTTGATTGCAATAAGAAAAGGGGTTTCTTCCTTGTGGCGCCTTCTTCTTCAGATCAGTGGCATCCAGCAGGGTTATTACTCATCGTTCTTCTTGGCCGTACGACTTGCAGTGGGAATTGTGCATTCTAGAGAGGCGTGTGAAGGGTTTGGTTGAAACGCCTTCCTTTGGGTTGCTTTTTGACTTCCATCCTTGGCATCTAGTATTTTCAGAGACTTGTATCCAGTTTCGAGGCAGGAGAACCTAAATCCGGAGGCCAGATGTTCTTTACTATCAGTTTTCAGCATTCTTGGCTGGCGAGCTGGCTTACTATTTTAAATAAAAAAACTGGAAACATTCTGGTATGTCTATCATTCATGATCTCATTGTTTCAATAAAATAATGTCTTCTGCATTTCCATTCTGTAGGAAATTGCTCTGTATTTCAGTTTATAAGCTTTATATATGCTACGCCCCTTCTCTTCTGTCTATGAACTTTTCTCTAAAAAACTAAAATAACACAATAAGATTTAAGAGTTTACTGGGGTTTGAGTTGAGAGCCAGCAGGGCTCATCACAAAAACCACACAAACCGCAAAAAATAAGAGGTAAAAATGAATTGTATGTGTTTGAAGGACCTCATATTGGACCGTTTTAGGGTTAGGAGACAAAATAATAATAAAAAAATTGTATTTTATTTAAATTTGGGCCCACTTTTTAAGTGCTAGGCTGTGGGTTCTTCCAAGTACACCCAGGTACGTGGCTGATACTCTTGGGTTTATGAACCATTTGGCTGGGTTCGCCCTGGATACGCACAGGGTGCGCACCCAACCCTGTGGGTTTGCCTGGGTGCGCGCTTGCATGCACCCGGGAGAACCCATAGGGTTGGGCGTGCACCCTGTGTGTACTCAGGGCATACCCACAGGCGAACCCGTACCGAGTTCATACCCAGACCGGGTTCAAGGCTTGTGGGTGCGAACCTGGTAACTTAGTCTTTTTCCTCTATTCTTGTTTTAGATCTTCTTGCATATCCAAGAAAACAATAGATATTCACAGTTTTGACCTTATGGGTATGATTAGCATAGCTTTTTCAACAAAACCCACATGTTAGATTTTTCCAAAAGAAGTAGCCTTGTTTTTAGGGTTTTCGAAAAAATCATAATTTTGAAAAACAGACAAACTAGGTTTATTTAGCTTTGAAGCACAAACAAAACCCATGCGTTGGATTTTTTCGAGAAAAAGAAGTTTCTAGTGCCTCGCTGCCTCTTCCACCAAAGGGCTCTTGCATGCCATTAAAAACTACATTTTTTCGAATTTCTAATGTTTTGGGTTTGTTTAGAAAATTATTCTCAGTAAAACCCATGTCTCAAAATTTTTCGTAAAAATTACCCTCGGCAAGGCTATTTTTAGCAAATCCAGAAAAAAGTTGTTCGAACAGTATCATGTGCATAGTCAATCTTCAAGGTTTTTAGAATGCAGTTCTCCCAAGTCAAATACAAGACCAAGACGGTCTTATTCCATGACTTCTTGAAAAATGATTGACACCGATTTGCATCGGGCATACACCCAGAGGTCAATTTGGATAGATTGACAAGCGTAGACACTCAAGTCCATAGGTTCCATATCGTTTCACCTCGTATATCTGATAGCCTTCCAAGGCTAGTTTAGAGGGTTGATACTGTTGGAAATTTGTGTGTGCAGCGAGTTCGTGTGCATTTCTCATAGCTAGAGTGTTTGTAGTCAAACTTCACAGTTTCATTATCAAACTTTGCGGTTTCATCATACAACACTCTTCCATTGAGAAAGATCAAGGAAAACATCAATAACGTAAAGTTGCAAAAGAACATGGAAGGTAGTCATTCCCAACACAAAGTTGCCACCGGTACATACTACACTACCTTCTAGTTCAAAATGGAAACACAAACAAAAAGACAAGGAGTAACCCTCCTAAGGGAAGCAGAATGAAGGAGATACATACATCAAGTGGCTGACAAGTAGTAAGCTGACAGTTGAGGCATGTGACGATCTCCGTATGAAGAACTCAACGACTGGTTAGAAGAATTGTTGACTAGAATTGATGAGGTGTAAAACACCCAGTTGGGACGTCCTACCCTCGAAAATAACATTAATGACAAATAGGAGTTAACTTGATACCTCTTTCCAAGTTAACTCAATATCCCACTAATCATGCATGTCTATCTCCACTAAATGTGGATCTCTATTTTGGAAGCACTTTGTACATTGGAGTTCACTTTTAGTTTAGAGTCAGTTAATTGAAGTAGACTTTCAATTAATTGCTAGGTCACCTACATTTAGACATAGGAATAAATCTTGCAGATTGGCAAGAACTCATTGTTAACTCAAGGAGATTTTAGGGTTGCCTACTCCTTTGAGCTTCTATAAATAAGAGCCTTTGCTCATAATTTTGTAACTTTACTTCACGGCAGCAAAATGTTGAGCTCACAAGCCTTCGACTTTGTTCGCTTAATATTTGTTCATGGATCGTATTTCTGATAGGAAAACGCTAAGTACAACTTGCGTTCTTCTTATTCAGATAGGTGTATTCAATCATTGTTCATGTATTCTTGGTTTGATCGCATCATGTGTGATTGTCTCTTTGACACAAGTTGCTGTCCCAAAGTGTAACCTTTGATCGAAGATTGAGATAATAAATTAGGAGAGCTACCTTGCCTTTGGTCCAAAAGTCTCAAAATTTATCATTGAATGTTGTTCTAATAATCTGTCTTTCGATCTACACCTCGGAAAGAGCATTGTCTCTCCTTGGGAATTTAGAAAGTTAGATTATCGTTCTTTGTTGTTTCTAGTAGTCTACCTTTTAGCCTACACCTCGGAAAGGTCTTGGTACCTCCTTGGGAATCTTGAGATCTAGCCTACCGTTTGAAGATTGCTTGTGTGGATTCTCTTTCGGTATAAATCTGGAAGTTTAGAGCCTTCAGATGCATTCTAGGAGAAACATTCGTCTAAGTGATTGAACCATTACATTCCCACTCCTATATTTTCTTGCTCTGTTTATCTAGAGGAGATAGGATAGTTTAAAAGTTAGCTTAGTTGTAGTTAAGATTTGTAGAAACTAGAGAAAACCTTAGTTGCAACGCATTGTGTTTATGCACCCTTGTGTCTTGCCGCTGAGTAAAAAGATAGGAACATTAGTTTACTGTACTTTTTATACAAACATCAGCAACAAGAGGGATCTTCCCCTCCTAATTTGAAGAGCGGTGACTACACACTTGCAATAGTTGTCGTTTTCCAATAAGCACTCCAGAGGTGCTAATTGAAACTTCAACACAATGCAATGAATATTATTTGAATTTGAGCAGATCTAGAGCAAACCTAGAGCAGAAAAATTATGAAGAGCACTTCAGATTTGTTTTGAAGAAAGTTGAAGCAGATTTCTCAAGGAAAATATATGTTGAAAAACGTGATATTAATTTTGTGAAGGAGAGTGGTAGGGCCCCTTCCCCAACAGCCTATGAGGTATGTTCTCCTCTTGGCCGTTAATGCCTCGTGGATCCTTGTGGGCTGGTGTTTGCTTGGCCATGCCAACATTGATAATATGGAAAATCTAGAAGGAAAGGAATGCGAGAGTTTTTAAGGAAGCTTCTATTGATGTTGCTTCTCCGATAAACAAAATTGAAATTGGGATCTGTGAGCATCAAAACACAAAAAATGTCAATAGAGAGTGCAAATTTTTCTCCTCGTGGGACGAACAAATTACAAAAGAGTGGAATCACCTTATTATTCCCAAAGGGGTTTGTGTGGGATCAAAAAAGGATAGAAGCATGGTTAGATGGATATGTCCCCCCTTTTGGGGGATTGAAAATGAACTTTGATGGTTCCTCCAAAGGCAATCCGAGGATCTCAGGTGTTGGTTATATCATTTGTGATTGCCATGGGGAACTTGTAATGGATGGCTCGATCAAACTTCCTCCAGGTACCAATAATGATGCCAAAATCTCAGCCCTAAGGGAAGGCCTTGAAGATGTGTAGGAAACTAAATCTAAACCACACCGATATTGAAGGAGATCCGACCCTTATAATAAAAGCCGTTTCCTGCAGTGTTGCTCCCAGTTGGAAATTAAAAATTTGGATAGATGAAATTCGTAGATTACTTACGAGAATTCAAGATTACTCTCTAACACATGTTTTTAGGGAGGCAAACTTTGCAGCTGACACACTGGCAAAATGGGCTATCAATCAGGATGTCTCTATCATGACTTCGAGGGATTGCTCATTATGGGGACCGTTAGCAAATAATTTACAAATGGATTCCATGGTCCGTGTGGGGGAGTGTTCCTGATCATATTAAATCTTAGATGGATAGAGTGGTTTCGACGCATATGTGAAAAGACAATTTTTACAGCTTGTGCCAAATAGAGCAATGACTCAATGCCAACATCTTCCACTAATTTGCTGAATTTCGTGGGATCATTGCACAAACCGATAAATTGCAAATGTGACTGTAACCAAAGAGTTGTGGAGGTCCAACTGAGAGAAGTTTTTACAATTAAAGGGGATGTTGAAGATGGTGTCATACAAAAAATCATAGGGGAAAAGCATTTGATCAGAGCTCACATTCACAACTCAGAACTGCTGGAGCATTTCTATTATCAATGATGTCTGAAATCTATATGAACGGTCTATGAGGGGTTTGATCAGGGACACCATCTATGTTGAAGCCTCGAAGGATGACAAGAAGATAGTGCAAATCATAATTGTAATGTAGGAAGGTTTTGAGATCAACATAATGGACACATATTCGTGTCTTTTAATATTTCATAAAATGCTTTATCCCCTACACAAAACGAACGATTACAGGAGGTCATAGAGGCCATACGCATCCTATTTTTCCCTCTCTATGCATAATTTTATAATCCTTTTGCTATCAATGAATGGGAGCTACCCCCTTTGGTAGCAGTTTTCCAAAAAAAAATTGTGAAGGAGAGTATATATTCTGATCTTATGAAGAAGGTTTAAATGATTATCATCCATTGAAGAAACACAAGAAAGTGAAATCTTTGGAGGTTGGTGCCTCTCAAAAGAAGAGATTGATGTATCTTGCTAAGTTGGTGCTTAGCAGTGGGGATTGGTGTATCTAGTGGGTTGGTGCCTACAAGGAAGATTTGTAAAAGAATATTGCTTTTGTTGTGACTATATTTGGATAGTAGACCCAAGTAGAACTTATTCTATGGTTTTCTCCTAAAAGGATTTCCACATAAATCTTGTGTTCTTATTTGTTGATGTTGTGTATTTGAAGTTATTGTGGTTAATAATTTGAAAAAGTAAAAATAATCTTATATTGATTCAGCCCCCCTCTTAGTATAAGTGTGTGATGATTACAAGGCCAATATGTAGGGTGAGTATAATTGAGAGAAGCATCACAGAGTCATGCTTGTTAAGCTGCAACACTAAGTGAAAATATTTCCAGCATTGTTACCCAAGGCATAGATGAAAGCAAAACACAACTAGGAGAGAGTGTGCATCAGCCATTGACCGGCCCCAAGGAGAAGAGCCACTATAGTGAGAAAATAGGAAAAAATACACCAAGGGGGTGATGAATTGTTTGCATGTGGGCCAAATGATTGGACAACTTGAACCCAAGCCAAAGTAATCATTCCTAGCTAAGTGTTTACCAACTCAATCCTAGCCATTATTCCTAGAACAAATCTTGTCCATGTAAATTGAGGTCAAAGGGCTATATAAGGAAATCATATATAAAGTAAAAGAGAGATGTAATTTACTTGAGATGTGTTGGCGTTTCAATTAGCACCTCTGGAGTGCTTATTGGAAATGAACAGCTATTGCAAGTGTGTTAGTACATGCTCTTCGGATTATAGAGAGGAAGATCTCTCTTTGCTGATTTTCTATTGTAAAAAAGGGGTGTACTAAGATTCCTATCTTTTTTACTCAGTAGCAGGACACAAGGGTGCATAAACACAATGCGCCGTAGCTAAGCTTTTATCTGGTTTCCATAGATCTTAACTACGACTAACTAAACTTCTAAACTATCCTACCTCCTCAAGATAAACAGAGCATGAGGGCGTAGGAGCGAAATGGATTGGTTGGATCACTTGAATCCTCCATCTCAATGGAATACGGCCGAGGCTCTGAACTCTCGGATATATACCAAGATAGGGCTCGATACAAGTGAGCACTCTCCTACGGTAAACTGGATTTGAGACTTGCCAAGGAGGAGGAACCCCTGTCCGAGGTGTAGGCTTGGAAACAACTCACTGGAAACAACAAGCAACGATGGCCTGTCTAACAGGATTCCCAAGGAGGTGACGACACCTATCCAAAGTGTAGGCTGCAAGACAAATCATTAAACAACATCAAACGATAATGATTGATGACAAAATATCCAAGGAGGTGACAACACCTGTCCAAGGAGGAGATTGAAACAATACACTATTTGAAAACAAGACTTTGAAAGAAATCAAGTATTTAGATCAAGCAAGCATGCGCTATCTGATTTATTTCTTCAAGCTTCTCCAAAGAATTACAAAGGTCAAGACAACAAAGGCACGAAATCATGCACAATTGCGATCAACCAACGAACTCTCATCCAAGAGTGAACAGATATAAACAAACTAACTCTGGCAACAATGGCCCAACAATTTTGCTTAGCAAATAAAGGTTAAACAAATAAAGAACCTAAGGCTCTTATTTATAGAAACTCAAAGGAGTAGTCAACCCTAAAATCTCCTTGAGTTAACAAACAGTTCTTGCCAATCAGCAAGATTTATTCTTATGTCTAAAAGTAGGTGAGCAAGCAGTTAACTGGAAATCTACTTCAGTTAACTGAAACTAAACAAAAGTCAAACTGGAAGTCTACCCCAGTTGACTGACACCTAGCTAAAAGTGAACTTACAATTACAAATGTGTCTCCAAATAGACATCCACCTTTAAAGGAGATCTAAGATCCACAAATCGTGGGAGTCAATTAGACATCCTAGATCAGTGGGATCTGACATGCATGATCTGTGGAGATCTGGAGTCAACTTGGAAAGGGGCATCAAGTTGACTTCAGTCATATTTAATGCTATTTGGAGGGTAGGATGTCCTTCCTTGGTGCTTTACACCTCTTCACCACTGGTCAACAAAGTCTCTATCCAGTCATTGACCTCTTCGGCTCCTGGGCAATTAATGCTTTTCAAGGTGACTATGTGGCGTCTAAGCATTTCTTCACCCGTCACAAGCTGCTACTAATAGTTAATGCATTGGGCAGCTGCTTCATCTAATTGGATAGACATGGCTGCAATTTTGGCTAATTTGCAGCCATTGGGATCTTCAAGGAATGAAGATCGGATGGCATCTTGGAACTGTGTCTGTACCGTTTCAAGCTCAACATATTCTCCTCCTTCTCACTGATATTCTCACTCAGGGAAGGATATTACCAACGTTCTTGCGAAGTTGATAATATTGGCGATAAAGCGTCTATAGTCAATCAGCTCCATTGAATTGGCATCGTAGGCTCTCACCTTGTATGCCAATTATTCTTTCCACTCAAAGAGATGGTGTTTGTTCTCAGTGGTTGTAACTGATTGGTATGCTTGTTGTAGATCAGCAACTGTCGCTTCCTCTCCCGACCTCTCTTGAGCTGCCTTCAAGTCTGATTGTTGGATTTCTGATCAAAGACCATGTGCTCTGTCTCTCAGTTGATATGCTTCTGCTAATACACATCGTCCTTTGACGAAAAACTCATCCACTTGACGTCTCAAGTGTTTGCCGTATGTGATCAACTGATGATGGTTTCTTTCAACTGGGAGATCCAATAGTCCTTGAGGCAAGGCCGAGGAGTTGGGAGTGTCATGTATCAAGCTAGAAATGTAAAACCTTAGCTGACAGTTTTCAGCCTTCAAGGCTACTTTGTCTTGTCCATCCTTGGTCATTCTTTCCTTGACGCTCACTGAGGCGATTCCGAGAAGGTCTGCCTCCACTTGTTGAGTGGTCTTTCCAAGGTTCACCTTTGAAAGCGTGAAATCCTCAACCCTCACATTATGTATGCCTTTATCTTCAGGCGGGGCAGCAGTCTCTATGACAACCTCGTTCTCTGCATTCCTCTCTACATGTGTTTGCTTCTTCAACTTCTTTGCTGGCAAGTCTTGTGGGATATGGTGGAATTCAGAGAAGTCAACCTGATAAGGTCTCTCCCTTTTCCTCCCAAGTGAGCTTTCCAGCCAGATAGAATCTCGGCTAGCATTGCTGGGAGGAGGAACATAGGCCCTCTGAATGCTGGAAGAACGAGACTGTGCCATGGCAATGCCTCGTGGTGGCGAGTCCAAATCAATAGGACTTTGCGACCTCTGTGATGGTGGTGAAGCCGGTGGTTCTGTTTCTATTACAGGCACCACTTCTGTTGCAACTTCTTCTACAATGGATTCTATCTCTGCAGCGATTATATCAATCACTGGCTCTGGTGTAGCTGCAGCGTTCTCAACTGTTTCAGGTAAATTGGTGGATGTCTCCACCTGTACCTCTTGCTGGCTTGTGCTAGCAATCCCTCTTCTTCCCCATGCGCTCCCTGACATTCGCATTCCTTCTGGAAGAATGCTCGTCTTCTTCTGTTTGGGTTTCTTCCTAGATGAGGAAGGTAGTGTAAACTGAACCACTGGCGGCTCTGATTAGGGAAGTACTACCTTCCTTGTCCTTTTACTGTCAAGGTAGAGTTGACTGTGTCGAACTACTCTACCAGTTCTTTCCTCAATAGACGTACTCTCTTTCGTGTACCGGTCTACTTCGCCGAGTGGTTGTGCATCTACTTGACCCATGAAGAAGGAAGAAAGAATGACCTCTTCTTCATCATCAGATAAGCCCTCGATGTCCTCTGACATGAATTCTGCAATTTGCGAGAGCTTGAATCTGTTGTAGTTCCTCCTTCTCACTTCGAACTCATCCTCGCAGTTGACCCAAAAATCTTTCATGAAAGGTTCATGTGACGATCTTTGCTCAAGATGTGCTGCGAAGATGCCTCTGGGATCATAGGATGGCCTCCTGTCAATGAGGTACTTGAGATTAAATCTCACTATTTCTTGGCTTATCAACCTAGCATCGGCTACAGTCCTACATCTGTAGAATCTCATCTGAAAAGGAAAGTTTGCAGCAGACTTCTTCTTTATGCGAAGGTAAGAGTGAACCTCGGCCAACTGCCTCAGGAATTCCATGAACACTACGCTATCTGAGGGGTAGCGTGGCATCATGGCGGGGTGGCCATTGTATCCATACACGCGTATGTAGGTGAAAGTGGGGAATTGGATGAACCAATCCGCCCAGTCCACCATTGCTGCCTTAGCTGCTGGTGAAATACACACGTGCATCTCATGGTCTAGCTTGCGCACGGTGTGCATAGTGAAAAGGTCATTTATCTTCTTGAAGTGCCTTTCCGCTAGAGTGAACTCCAGGCGAGGAAAGTATTCTTGGACCTTTTGCACACCCAGGGTTCCCACAGTATTTAGTGTTCTGAAATCACCTTGGAAGGCTATCAGGTAGAGTAGGTAGGAACACATGTGGAAACGGTGCTCTTCTAGAAACTCGGTAAATTGTTGATGAAGTGTGTCATTGATCAAAGAGGCCGAGTCATAATGTTCTTTCTTGCTGATTATTTTGCCAATAATGTAGAACATCCACGGCTGGAAGGATTTGCCCTCTTCTTTCCTAGTGACTTTGCTGTGTAGGGTGATTAACACTCCGTACTCATCTTTGAATTCTCCTCTCCCAACCAATTTGGGCAAGCTAGTTCTCTTCGTTTTTACCCAATGTTTAGCCATTATAAGTGAACACCTATCCTTCGAAGCCTCGAATGCCTTTTCGCATTTTGTCACAAATATGACCTTCTTGGTAGGGCATGGTGGAATTGCAAAACAAGTCTCTATGTCCACCGGCTTCAAGCTGCAAATCACCCTCCCGTCCACTGACAGGATCTCTCTTGTAGTAGGGTTGTAATGCTTTGTGCAAGCAGTTACAAGATCGATGCTCTGTAAGGTGATCGGAATGGATGCAGCTTGGAATAAACCAGATTCTTCTATGTTCTGCAATGTAATTTGGTTCATGCCCTCTAAGTCCTCAGAACTGACCTCTGGATTTTTCTGCGATAAGTCTGTGTTAGTCGTTTTTCAGGTAATCATGGTGTAAGACCGTCTTGGTCTTGTATTGTACCTGAGAGTACTGCATTCTGAAAACCTTGAAGATTGACTGGGCACTTGATCCTGTTCTGACACTTTTCTGGAACCGCTAAAAATAGCCTCGCTGCGGGTAATTTTTATGAAAAATCCTGAGACATGGGTTTCGTTGAGAATGATTTTCTAAACAAACCTAGATCGTTAGAAATTCAGAAAAACGAGTTTTTCTTTGATATGCAAGAGCCCTTTGGTGGCAGAGGCAGTGGGGTACCAAAAAGTGATTTTTCTTGGAAAAATCCAACACATGGGTTTTGTTCGTGCTTCAAAGCTAAACAAACCCAGTTTGTCCATTTTTCAATATTATGACTTTTTCCAGAAACCCTAAAAAATAGGGGCAACAGGGCTACATTTTCTGGAAAAATCTAACATGTGGGTTTTGTTGAAAAAGTTGTGCTGATCATATCTAGTTGGCCAGATCTGTCTTTATCTGTCGTTTCCTATTACATGCAAAGAAATATAGACAAAAATAGAAGAAGTAGACAGAAGATGGATTGGAAGTTATAAACTACCACTTTGCAATAATCTGCCTTTGGAAACAATCTCCGGGGAAGAATACTTTTACTGCCACTGATCTTCAAAAATATTGAAGATCTGTCCAAAACCTCTGCCAGATCTTGAAAACGTGTTCTTGGGAGCTATTTGATGTTTTATCCTTCAACCTGCAAAAAGAATAATGAAGAATGGGACGCCTAGCATGAATATATGGTGATTAGGGTTAAGATCCACGAAGTATGGAAGACAACTCATCATTTAGGTCTGATTTGGAGTTCCAAAAGGTGATTTCCACT
The DNA here is from genome assembly GCA_007115665.2 of Sequoiadendron giganteum. Lineage (NCBI taxonomy): Eukaryota > Viridiplantae > Streptophyta > Pinopsida > Cupressales > Cupressaceae > Sequoiadendron > Sequoiadendron giganteum. Next base: position 400,003,153 of record CM021106.1, read on the forward strand.
GATTGTGGAGTGCTTGGCCTCTTTTTGGCTCCAAATTTGCTAACTCAAGTCAACACTTTTTGCTTTGACTTCCTTTAGGCATCCATCCTTGAAGTTGATCATTTTTGTCCATTTTGCAAGTTGAAGTGCTCCTGTTTGATCTTTGATTCAGGTTATCCAGTTGATCTCTGGTAGTGGTTGGCAGTTCTGTTGTTGAGGTGGGATCAACACGATGAGATATCCCCGAGAGGGATTAACTCAAAAAACTGAGTTTAGGCCTCCAGAAAGAAGGGCGCCTTTCCTTGAGAGGGGCGCTTTTGACAATGCCTTAGTCAATTTTCATTGACTGTTCTTCATTTTGACCTTTTAAGACCCTCTTTTCTTTGATATGACGTCCTCGATGTTTAGATGAATCAGATGACTTTGCTTGACGATGCATCGGGTAGCCAGCTCGGTCTTGCTCAGGATGATTGACTTCTTAGTTGAAGCTGGCAGGTTTAGGTTCTTCAAACTAAAGGGTGCCCCTGGCCAGCAGGGGCGCTTTTAGCTTTTGATTGAATTTCTTCATGCTGTGAACTGCCTGACTGTGACCTCCTTCATCAGATGTTTGATTTGTCTGAAGTTATTGCTGATAGTCTCACTGACGAGACAGGTCATAGCTGAGAAGGTCATCCTAAGAGGTAGTGAAGATTCTGACTGAATCTGGATGCCTTCAAGAAAGGGCGCCTTTCCTCAAGAGGGGCGCTTTTAGCCATGCCTTTTTCCGGCTTGTCTTTCCATTCCTTCAATTTTGGCTTTTTCTGCTTGACCTCAACTCGTGATCGTTTGGCGTGTCTTGTGGACTTGCTGTCAGATTGATCACGTAGCTGGGAGGAAGCTGGAAAGATATCATGTATAGAGTTGCTGCTTATGGATTCATTTGGTGCTTGTAACTGAGGGGCGCCCTTGGCCAGCAAGGGCGCTTTTACCTTGAAGCTCTCTGTTTTTGGCATTTTCATTGCTGATGGATCCTCCATATTTTGCTGACGGTTGGTCAATGATCCCTGAATCAGACGATTTTTCTGATTGTTTCGTTGTCAAGCCAACATGAGAATGAAGAGAATGACTGAGTTGAAGATGCCAAATGATTACATCTGCCCTCTGAGATCCAAGGGTGCCTTTCCTCAAGAGGGGCGCCTTTTTCACCTTTAGGCTGTGTTTTGCCTTGGTAGAAAAAATGTGCACCTTCCAGAGTTGGCCAAATTTTGGCTTTTTCCGTTTTGAGAATCTCCTTCGTTGAACGATATCATTTTCATCCTTTTCTGCCATAGCTTCTTCGTTAGAGTTCTTGAAGCTTAGCTTTCAGCACCTGGTACTGGCCAATCTGCCATTAATGGCTGCGGAGCTCCTAACTTTGTTCCTGAAAAATAGAAATAGACCCACCAGAGTAAAACATGTATTTTGATAATTCTGACTTGATCAGTGTGATCGTGAAGGCAATTAACCCTATCAGAATTATTTTCAATCATTTCCAGGAAGGTCCTATTTTTAAGGGTTTCCTTAAAAATAGGGGCGTAAAAACCCTAATTTTTTATTTTTTTTAGAATTTTAACCATAGGTTCCTTTACAAAAACCCACAAAGACTTCATGTTTGTTTTGACCTAAAACATACTTTCGATGGCATTTTAACATTGTTTAGCTCAATTTAAGCAGAATGCCAAAAATTTCATTTTGGGTATAACAAGATGTAATGTCAAAGAAAATAGAATAGACGAAGTGAATAGAGATCATTATAGAAATTTAGTGGTAGGTATGTTCTATATGGTCATGTTGTATTTGTGGAACCCAAGATGTATACCATGCTTAATGTAAGAAACTTCTAATGAATAATATAATGGAACACTCATTCCAATCAGTTGCCTTAGTTGTATATGTTATTTATGAGTATGAATGAATGACTACTTTTATAATCAATTACAAATGCAAACCATCACACCTCTAGCAACCCTTTCATGTGATCCTTTTCTGTGTGTGTGCTCTACATAAATGGCTAACAGAGGATCTTGGGGAGCTATTGTGCCTTGGGTGAGCTCTAAGGTCCTCATGGGATTGAATGAGAGGTTGGTGTGGTGTTTCCTCTATTAGGTGGTTGTGTCCCAATATATATATATATAGTTACCAAAAGACATGCACCTCAACCCTTGGTACTCATCTCCCATATCTTAAATGTGTCCCTATCTTGGAGACCATATGGGGGATGTCTCTAGATAGTAGGCGACTTTATGTGGAGTTTCTTTTGTTCTCTTTACATCTCATAGAAGTATCCTTTGAAAAATAGGAATCTTCCTCTAGCGGTTTCTCTAATATATCAAATAAATTACACTATGGTTTCCTTAAGTGCTGATATATGGTTTACAAAAGCTAAAATAACTAAAGAAATACACTAATAGACTTGTAATTTTCTATTTTTTATATAAAAATTATTATTGTTTTGTAGCAAAAAAAATTCTTTTCAAATCTAAAAAGGGTAATATGTAGTGTCCCTTTTATATATTTTTATAAAATTTCTGATTTTTTTGTAATTTTATATTTTTGCAACAAAAAAAAAACTGAAAACAGCAACTGAAAATAGAAACAAGTATCTGGAAAGTTTTTATCAAACCCTCAATGGTTGAAACAACAATCAAATGCCAAATGCAGATGCCAAACCCTAGCTGATCAGCAACAATACAGTATTACAAACTCCTTGTAAATCAAATATACAACTTCAAATAGCAAATTCAAACCCTCCTAATGCTGGTATGCACTTCCAAATTCATCTAGCACAGTAGATCCAACTTGTAGATATCAAATTACCACAAATACACTAGTTGATTTATGACTGATATGTAATGAGCAACCAATATGAAACCATATGACAACAATTGTGCTTAGATCTGAACAGTTTAGGCTCAAATACATCAAGTACAAATGCTAATATGATAGCAAATGAATATATTGAACTGTCAATTGCAATTAATCAACAAGTATGAAACCCTAGGATGTCAAAAGTATTTTGATCTGAATCAAACAACAACTTGTAATCTTCTAAAAACTAATTTTATTTGATTTCCAACAATTGAAATTTGAAACAAATACATTGACTGATATAGAAGTTGGAAGCACAATTCCAGACTTACAACAATTTGTTTTTGTCTCACAAGATGCCATACAACTGTACGGTTGGCAGATTTGGGCAATGATGATGAAATCAGGCTTGTAGGGTCAGTAAAACACCCTAAAAAGACCTATATGATTACTGGTACAGCTAGGGAATGAAGTGGTATGGCTGTAGCAGGACTGTACGACCATCGAAAAGGTTGAAAAAAGCCTAATCAGAAATAAATTTTGTTGGGCCTGCCCTCCCAAGCTGGTGCACTCACTATGAATATTGATCGCCCAACAAAACATGCAATAAATGGTGTATAGCAGCTCCCTAATTGGTTCTAAATCTGGTATGGACCTCCAAGTATGATGGCAATCCACTATAAGTGAATAATGTTGCTTGGATGAGGTACAATCCATGGATTCTATATTGACTTCATGGAATGATGTGTTTCCTGGTTAGTTTTGTAGCCTACCATGTTTGGTCTTGCATTTTTTGGATATGTTGTCCAAACACGGCTATATATTACACTTGTTATTTTGTTATGTTTTATAAAGAGCTTTTTGTTTTCTTGTTTCACGAGCCATCTCCTCACTTTTTGGTATATAAGGGTTGGTTGCATTATAAACACAATCTTATACAGTTTGTTTTATAGTTAATAGAGTTACGTGTTTATCAATAAAAACGTTAATTTGGACTTACAATAACAATATAACTTATTGCATAAGTTGTTTCTCCCTATTTGTAAAAATCTTAAGGTCTATAAAATGAAAGTGTGACTCTTTTTGAGGGGAGGGTATATAATATCCAAAATATTACCAAGAGCCCACCAATCCACAGCACTACTATGGCCTGCCCCATTTATGATTTCCTGCATATAGACAAAAAAATTCCCAGATCAAAAGAAAGTTCACGAGTTTTGCAGATGCCATACAAAAGTACTCCTAACGAATAAAACAGATTCAACCCAAATAAATTATACGATATTATCATGATGTAAATTCCATGCATGGTTTAGTTTATGTATTTCAATAAATCATATATGCTTTCTAGAATTCAACATAATGAATGGTTAACAATTACAAACACACACTACCATAGTGAGAAGAAAAAAAAATATTGATCTTATATTACCCTAAACAATCTATTAACAATCTATTATGCCCTCTATAGATTGTTTTCTTTGGATCATTGTTGTTACAACTTGAGAATTTTGAGTTCATAAGAACTACTTATAAATCATAGTAGGCATCTTATATTCCATCATATTATAAAAAACAAAATATTGATTAATAGTAACTTTCATGGATAATCTCTTTTTATTGAAGCATCTTATGAATTAAAGAACATGGCATATATTCTACCACAAAGCAACAAAATAACACTTATATGTACGCAATATCCAACTTAGCAACTTGTTGTACCCAAACCAATTTTTTTGCTTCATTAAGGCATTTTGCTTAAAATGATTTAAACCTTGTAAAAATGATGTCAAAACATAGTTTTTGGGCAAATCAAGTATGGGATTTTAGTTAGTTTGATGTCAAGAAGATATTGGACAAATTTGAAAAATTTGAAAATTAGGGTTTCTGGACCCCTATTTTTAGGTCAAAAAACCTTAAAAATTTGAACTTTTTAGAATTGACTGAAAATTGTTTTGATTGGCTTATTTTGCTTCACAATCACAATGGTGAAGTTAGATTCAGTTAAAACTTAGTTTAAGTCTGGTGGGTAGTTTTTGCTTTTTCAAGTGAAAAGTTAGGATCTCCAAGGTCAACAATGGCGGATGGCTAGGTGCCAGGTGTCGAAATCAAAGCTTGAAACGCTCCAGTGGAGATTTTATGGCAAGATATGTTTGAAATGATGCTTCGTCTTAGAGGGGATTTTCGTCAAGGTGAAAATGTTGAAATTTTTTCTCCAGAGACAAAAGCACACCTGCTAGCCAGGGGCGCCCTTGATTTCAGAGTCTCAGATCAACTTTCTGAGACTTGTCACTTCCAAGAGGACTTCTTTGGAATCCTGTCAACTTCACGATGAGCCTACCGGCCAATTCGAAAGATATGTCTAGCAGCTAAAACTGGAGATTGAATGCGAAATGAGGGAGAAGAAAATATGACTAACACTGAAGTGAAACACCTGCTAGCCAGGGGTGCCCAAATTTTTGAAGCACCAGATGGAGGTTTCTGATCAAATGATACCTAGGATGTTTGTCTCAGACTTGGTCTGGCTTCGCAACGCATCCGTCAACAAATGAATTTGAGTTGCTAAACTGTCGGAATCAGGGGTCAAACATAAGGTTTTCAATCATGGTCGAAAATGTCAGAAAAAGAAAAAGTGCCCTGGAGGCTAGGGGTGCCCAACGTTTTGGAACTTCAAATGCAGTCTTTTCGGTCATCTCAGATACTCATCTTGTCCGTGACACTTCCAACTTTCCGTTGCATACGTCAGCCGAGTCAGAAGTCTTGACAACAACTTGCAACCGAGGTTTAAGTGAATTTTTAGCCACTTGCAAAAATGGCTCTCTGGGAAGAAAAGTGCCTCTAGAGGCTAGGGGCGCCCATGTTTTTCAGCTGCTAGATGATTTTTTTAAGAAAAATGATCTCCAAGAGCTCTTGTTCAAAATCCAGCCAGCTCTGTAGTGAGCCTGTTAGCAAGTTTTGAAGTTTTGCCGAATGTCGGGAAACATGAGATAAAGGAAGGTCAAAATCACCTTCAAAATGATGAAAATGCATGAAATTTTTTCTAAGTTTGAAGCCAAAAGCGCCCCTAGAGGCTAGGCGTGCCCTGAATTTTGAAGCCTTAGATGTCAGAATTATGGTTTGCAACCTCAAGGAGTTTCTTGTCAGTTTTGATCCTGCTCTTCAATGAAACTATCAGCCAATCTATTTGACATGTCAGTCAATCAGAATCAATGATCGAACATGGGCTTCGGTGACGTTTGCAAATTCAAATTTTCAAGAAATTGGTTGTCTGGAAAGTGACAACTAAAGTCAAAGTTTGACTTTTTGAACTCAAGAGAAGTGGCACCCTATAAAGGTGGAGGTTGTTAACTGAAATTAAGTCTTCAGTTAAACTTCTCAAGTTGACTTCAACTAGACTTAATTTTTGCTTGTGATTGGGCGATTTAGTTTTGCATGTAAAGTTATCTGAGGTGTTTGGAGGTGGCGTCCTAATTAGGTCTTATTTCTCAATCAGTTAACTGTTTTGAGGTCCAATCAAAAGCTAGCACCAATTTTAAAGTAATTGCATGCATTTATGACGCCTTTCTTGATAAATTTTATTTATTAAGGCATAGATGTCCATTATTTTTCATCACAAGTGAGAAAAAACGTCTTTCTTGAGCAAGTAAAGATCTGAAGACGCTACAAGTGACATATTTTAGTGTTCCTCGCAGTGCTAGGTCCAGATTGTTCAAAAGATACATTTTCCAAACTTCATTTTTCGAGTGCATGCATAATTCATCAAATCTAATTCAAGCATAGGTGACTTTTTTAGAGAGAATAATAAACTTCTATTTGTATCTCTAAAATTCTTCTATTCTTGTCTTAGGTTTTTGCTTGCATGTCAAAGTAAACGGCGGAATTTTCAAAAACAGATCATCTGGTTTCACATATTTCAGCATCACCAGCAAAACCCATGTCTTAGATTTTTTCGAGAAAATTGTCCCGCTGCTTCACATTCTAAAGCACTGCGCTTTTTTCTTCTTCTGAAGATTCCTTTGCATGTGGATCAAAAACTTAAATTTTCCAAAATCGAATCATCTGGGTTGGCTTAGAATTCCATTGCCTACAAAACCCATGTTTCAATTTTTCTCGGGAAAATTGCCCCTGGTGCCCCTATAGCCCCTACTGCTTCTTTACTGAAAATCTCTTGCATGCCAAGGCAAAAGACATTTTTTCGAATTTCTAACGTTGTGGGTTTGCTTAGAATGATTTTCTCTACAAAACCCACATGTCAGAATTTTTTCGTGAAAATTGCCCCTCAATAGGGTATTTTTAGCCTCAACATAAGCTATTTTTAGCTTTTCGGAAAAGTTGCCAGAACACAGCCATGTTTATAGTCAACAGGCGAGTTTTTCAGAATGCAGTTTATTCAAATTGAATTCAAGACCAAATTGGTCTTTATTCACGATTTCATAAGAAAAGCTGACACCGTTTTGCATTAAGCACATCCAAAGGGTTGATTCAGACAATTTGACAGGCGTAGTCACTCAAAGTCCACATGGTTTCATACCTCGTATAGCTGATAGCCTTTCTAGGCCAGTTTAGAGGGTTGATACCATTGGAATTTTGCATGTGCGGCGAGTTCGTGTGCATTTCTTACAACCAGAGTGTTCACAGTCAAACTTTGTGGTTTCGTCATGCAACACTTTTCCATGAGAAGAATCGAGGAAAGCGTCAGAGGCATAAAGCTGCAGAAGAAACAGAGGTCATCACTCCAATTGCAGAGCCGCCAAAGTTATCAATCAGTGAATTGCCAGTTGATGTTGCGTAGACTGAGTTCGAAAATCTAGTTCATGAGAGGTCTTGATGGTGATCCTATGGCGTCTAAGTTGAGTCACTTCTCTGTGATGGAAACTAGCTTCGACAAGGTAGCTGAAGAGGTCAAAGATGGAGAGGAGTTGAACAGGCAGTCTATCATCGTGGATAGCGTCAAAGTGCCAGAAGATGAGATAGTTGACAAGTTCCTAGACGAGGTGATAGCTCGAGAGGGCTTATAGTAGACAGTCATTTAGATCCTGTAGTTATTTCCGAGGATAGAGTCAGAAGTAGTAGTTAACTCGACATTAGTCTTGAGTTCTAATTGCTGATCTCGTGCACGCTTATCTCATCTTCGTGGATATCTTCGTAGGAGGATGGACTTTCAGTTAGGATCTAGTTGACTGATGTTAGTTATCAATTAACTTTCATTTCAATAAGGACGTGTATGTTGCACATGTCCATTTAGTTTAGTTTTGTTTTAGTTAATGGATGGTAGCTTTCCAGTTAACTGTATAGTTTCATTTATTTAGGTTTAGCAATAAACTCTTGCATGCTTGCAAGACTCATGTTAACTCAACGTGATTTTAGGGTTCCCTACACCTTTTGAGTTCTATAAATAAGAGCACCCTTGCTCATTTGTTATTAATTTTTGCTTGATAGCATACATGCTGAGCCAACTCTTGCCTGTAGTATTGCTATTTACGTATTTGTTCATGAACTTTTCATTGAGATAGAGAGTTGCTGCATTGCCGGAAATATTCCTATGTTCAGTATTGGTTCACCTTTGAGCTTTTATTAGTAATAAAACAAATTGCTGAGTTGCCTTGCCGTGCAATGTTACTTGTAATGGTTCATCTTTGTTCAATATAATGTTGGTTGATCGTTTATCTGTGTGATAGGTCCTTCATACAATTTGTTGGTTATATTTGTGATTAATAAGCCTGTTTCATATCTACACCTCGAATAGGAGTCGTCTCCTCCTTGGGAATTTAGAAGTAGGTTTATTGTGCTTTGTTGTGATTAATAATCTTTGTTTCATATCTACACCTCGGATAGGAGTCGTCTCCTCCTTGGGAATTTAGAAGTGGAGATTGTCATTTGATGTTGTTGCCAATAACCTTTCTTTCAGCCTACACCTCGGATAGGAGTCGTGAAATGTACTAGACAATTTTTTCTTGGAATTTTCACAATACAACCAGCACTAAGCCAACTGATTAGTGTTAGCTCAACAAAGTAATAAGCAAATTGAAAACACTCAACACCAAGAATGTGCCCTAAAACCCGATGTAGGTGAGGGGCTAGCATATGGCGGAGGTAAATGCTCAATAACTTGAAAGAAAGTTACAACTGAAAGTAAAGAGGCGGTGAACCAGCCATGAACAATTTCCACACTTCCACTTATTCAATGGGGGGAAAAGAAACAAAACAAACTAATTCATCCGCTGCAGTAGGCATCCACTCAATAGTGGGAATTCGCCACTTTTTAGTGGGTGATTTATGATGTTACAATAGTTTATTCCTCCACACTGGCGGTAAACCATCCAGGGGTTACAAGTGTGCATTAAAAACTCAAAGTAAATGCAGAATAACAATGGTTGGATTAGTTCTACTAATTCACAACCTTACAATTAGAGAAATCTGCAATTTACAAGTGTTACATTGATAGAAACATTGCAAACATGTGACGGATGAATCTTCCAAGTTTTAAACCTCTCTAATACTGAAATTGAAGCCAAAAAATTAACTTACTGAAGTCTAATAACAAAAACCAGCATACTGAAAATGTCAACCAGCAAACAAAAAACCACATAAATGCTCACAACTTCATCAATATACCTCCAAACATGATGAAACAAAGTGCAAAGACTCTTTGGAGGGTAGGCGCCCAATTTGCAATGAAGAAACAACTTCAATTCACCTCTAATTATTAGGCACGAATCCCAATGCCCATCATGAGAGGTACGACCTGCTGGAAGGTGCAATTTTGCAAAATAAAAATAAAGACTTGGAAATAAATTCCAATCTCTTCTGGAAAGGGTCGCCTTGACTCAAGAAACACTTTGCAAAGATACCCAGAATGATATTTTATTTGCTCAAAAAGCTGCTAACAAAAAACACTTTCAGCTGTAGTAATACCAGCAACACCAAAACTAAGAAACATCACCAAAATTCTCCATTTTGAAGCTCAATCTGCTTGTCTGGATGAGAACCAGCCATGAAGCCAACTAGGTGTTATCTTTAAAACACAAAATTGGTTAATTGCTAGGAGGTAAGCATTCCTCGAAGCTGAATTTACAATGTCATTTCGACAACATAACTTTAGCATAAACGTTGGATGAGAAATGCTGGAGAAAACACTCTCTTTTATAGAATTGAAGGTGACTTTTCAAATTCCATAACTCCTCCAAGAAAGGGATGGCTCTTCACCTTTTTGAAATATTCAAATTAAAAAAAAAACACTTTATTCCATCTTATTTAGGCGTCCAAACTTCATGGCACAGTAAACATTATAAAATATCAATTAATTCCTCCATGAGGCATCCACCCTTTATGTCCACCTTTTAACACAACTTCAAGTCATAACACTAGGCCAAGGGGTCAATTTAAAAATATAACATTAATGACTTGAATTAACTTATTTCTCCAATATTTTACCTCAGAAGTCAAAACCAAACATACTCAACTGCTCCAACTGAAATGGAGAACTTATTGAGATGCTGTCAATAGGACCACTGCCAAAATTAAAACTTACTAAAAATACTAAATTCTCAGAAATGCCAAAAACCTCGAAACGATGGAAACCCTAATTTCACCTTGACAAGCCTACGAGCCTCTGGAATAGGTTGGCAAAAACAAAAGAGTGTAATGCTAAAAATGCCATGAAACGAAATGCATATGACCCCTAGAAAGATGGCGACCAAGCTAGGACTGAAAAACAACTGCAAACTGTAGTTATTTATTTTTCTAAAGATTTCAAAGACCTCCTGAACAAAAGTGCGACCTGGAGAGAAGTCGACCTGCAAGATAAAATAAATGGCTCGACGAAATATCTCAAAACTTGCACAAAGGGGTGCCCTGAGCCAAGGAAATGAATGGGCTAATACCTAGAAGCCAACAAAATTCACCTAAAAAGCTGCGAATGAAAACCTACATCCAAACCATAATCAACAACGTGAAAAACTGACAAACACACCAAAGACATTAGAAAACATCTTAAGACTTCATTACAATAAGCTCAATTTGTCCTTCTGAGTAAAGAATAGTCTTCTCACTTAGCTAGTTGCTATCTTTCAAGCAAGAAACCAAGTCCAAGTTAGGAGGTATGCATTCCTCAAAGCAAACCACTCACCATTTCGGCAACATAACAGTATAATTTCTTCATGGATGATGAATGAATGAGAAAGGGTTTTCTTATATAGATTTGAGGTGACTTTTCGACCTCCTTCTAGAAAGAGTGCCCAAGTTATTTGAATTTCAAATTCACTTTTTTTCCACTTGCATTTGCATTTTATTAAATCTTCATTTATCTCCTTACTTGGGCATCCAAACATGAGGAGATATAACTTTTATTTAATTTGCAAATAAAACGTAAGCTTTGGCGTCTCACTTTTTCAAGTGCTAAATACATCAAAAGTATTTATCTCCTCCAAGCTAGGCGTCCAAATGAAATATATTAAAATATGACTTGATTACCTCTTCAAATAATTCGTCCTCCAAGCCTTAGCCAAATTCTCGTCAAAATATTAAAATATAAATAATCATCAAGTATTAAGTGAAATACCATATAAAATTAAAATCACTTCTCTCCACTAAGGCGTTCACCCAGCCTTATAAATATTTCACTTAATTTAAATATTTTACCTCATCAAGAGAAACATCCAACACAAGTTCGGACCTGCCAAAAATAGCCCAAGAATGTTGGACGACCAACTGCTCAGACTAACTTGCCTGAAATAGCCACTGCATTGAACTGTAGCTAAAAATGGTGTTGCCAAAAATAGTAAGTTGTTCCAAACTCATTTTGAGCACAAACCGGGCAGCCGCCGTAACTTACTAAAAATAGTAAGCCCGAAAAAGTTCTCTGATTTAGTTGCATGTCACACCGTCGCGAAGCTCTGTGAAACCCTGAAAGAATCCAGAATCAAAACTATAAAACTTCAACATGCAAGCCTCCAAAACTATCGAGAAAAATGCAAGTCAATATCTCATCATGCATGTTACCACATCCCTAAGCTCTCCAAAAACCCAGAAAGCTCCACCAGACATGCGACAAAAACTCTCGCATGCAAGCCCTCAAAACCTCCTTTGAAAGTGGAAACCCTAATTTAAGCTTCTGAAAAGAGCATATGGCTAAAATGGGGACATTACAAAAGCTTTTGCTTGTTCTCCTCTATAGTAACCGAATTGCACGCCATCTTCAAGTCTGAGATGTTGATCTTATCTCAAGGCCTGTCCTCTGCTATGCTCCGTTCCGATTCTTGGATCTCCGCGTGAAGGTCGTGGGCATTGTACGTCAGTTGGTACAACTCTGCAAGTATATACCAGCCTTTGGTGACGAAATCCTCCTCTTGATCTCTCAAGTGCTTTCCATATAGATAAGCTGACTTAGCTGATTTTACTTTGTGGGTAGCTCTAGCATTTGTGAAAGCAAGGTGGTGATGTTTGAAGTACCGTGCATAACGTTGGTGATATATTGGTGTAGCTGCTGGTTTTCAGCCTTGAGGGTTGCTTTGTCTTCACCATCCTTCACCACTCTTTCCTTTATGCTCACTAACGCAACCTCAAAGAGATCCACCTCAACCTGATGTGTGCTCTTGCCAAGGTTGGCTTTCACCAAAGTGAAGTCATCAACTAAAATATCCCAGCTAATTTTTTCATTTTATTACACAGCTAAATTCACCCATTAGCATTAGTGCAAACATAAACCGGCTGAATGTAACCCTCTCCTCTGATCAACCCAGATCCCAATGCGGGCAAGATTGAGAGCATACACGAAAGGGGGTCGTTAGAATAACAAAGCTTGCTGAAAGTAACGGAAAGGAGCTGCAATCACTCTACCACTTATTCAGCGGGAAGACTGGAATTAGAAATTACAATGCTGAAAGTAAATATGCAGCTCGACCACTTTTCAGCGGGAGTGTGTTGACGGCTCAGTCGATCAGCAATATGTAAATGCAATACCAAAGTAACTAGGCGGCATGCCAGCCTCTTCCACTTTTCAGCGGGTGGTACATGAAAGTAAATACTGAAATGAAAGACTAAGGCAATGCCAGTCTCTTCCACAAACGTGGGAAACTATGAAATTGCAAGAATTAAAATGGCTGAACAGTACTACTGTAGCAGCGTTACAATATGAGTTTCTCCTGTAAATATCATTGTATTTGAAATGCCTCAATGCTGCAATGAAGTATTATATCTCTCCTATCATCAAAAGACTCGATCCACACTAAACCCAACCCCAAAGGCAAACTTTTACAATCTGATTTTGATAGACCAGCAAGTGAAAATGCACAAACCAGCAACTAGACAACCCTCTAAAATGCTCATAACTCTCTCATAACTACTCCGAATGACATGGGACCAAGTGCAATGAACTCCTAGGAAGATGGCGACCAATTTATGACCAAGAAATAGCTGCAACAACTACTCAATGAATTATCTAAACATTTGCCAGGCATGACGAAGTAGAATGCCCTCAAGAGGGGCGACTTCTGCAAAATAAAATCCAAATCTGCATATTAAAATCTGAAAATCACCAAAGAGGGGCGCCCAAGGCTGCAAAACACAATGATCAAATACCCATAACCAGATAAAAATCGTTCAAAGACATAAGAGTGAAAAACCAGTTCAGCCACAGCCGATACAACAACTGTAGAAAGACTGAAAATACAATAACTTAATTGCAAAATGCAAAACAAATCAATATGAAACTAATCTCAACTAGTTGCTATCTTTCAAGCAAGAAGTTAAGTCAACTAGGAGGTATGCATCCCTCGAAGCAATCCTGTTACCATTCCGGCAGCATAACAATATTGTAAAATAGAAGATGCTGAAAGAGAGAGCAAAGCCTCTTATTTATAACTTTCTCCAACTTTAAATTCAAACTCCTTTTCCCTCCAATTAGGTCGCCCCCATGAGATTCACATTCAAATTCACTTTGACATTTGCCTTTCATTTCAAACTTCATTCTCCATAACTTGGCGTCCAAACATAAGGAGGATGACACTTTATTTAAAATGTCAATAAAGTATATTTTGGCGTCCAAAATAATAATAAAGTGAAACACTTTATTAAAGTGAAATATAAATATAATTGACCACTTATTTCTCCAAGGCATCCAAACATGCCTATTAAATATTTCACTTAAAATGATATTCTCATCAAATATCAAACTTGCCGAAATAATCACCTCAAATGCTACAGACCACTGACTATACTGCTCTGCCCGAAATAGCCATAATACCAAGTTGTTGAAATATTGCCAAAAATAGCACCAAGGGTGTTGGAGACCAAAATGCTCCAATTGACTTGCCAGATATAACCACTGAACTGAACTGTAGAAACCCTGCTAAAAATAGTACGGCTAAAAATAGAACTTACTAAAAATAGCATACTACTAAAAATAGTAAGTTGTTCCATACTCATTTTAACCACAATCCGAGCAGCCGTCGTACTTACTAAAAATAGTAAGTCCAGAAAAGTTCTCGGATTCAGTTGCATGTCATGCTGTCGCGAAGCTCCCTGAAAACCCAGAAGGAATCCAGAATCCGAATTGTAAAACTCCAACATGCAGCCGTCGTAACTTACTAAAAATAGTAAGTCCAGAAAAGTTCTCTGATTCAGTTGCATGTCATACCACTGCGAAGCTCTTTGAAAACCCAGAAGGAATCTAGAATCCGAATTGTAAAACTCCAACATGCATCCGTCGTAACTTACTAAAAATAGTAAGTCTAGAAAAGTTATCTGATTCAGTTGCATGTCATACCACTGCGAAGCTCTCTGAAAACCCAGAAGGAATCCAGAATCCGAACTGTAAAACTCCAACATGCAAACCCTTGAATCCTCAAGGAAAACCTCCAAGTAGCTGAAAACCCTAATTCTGCCTCTGACTAGCCTACGAGCATCCAAGAATAGGCTAATAGTCACTGGAAGATGTGATAAAAATGGGGACATTACATCAACCTCTACTTCATCTATATTTTTATCCTCAGGTGGTGCAGCGGTCTCAATGACAATCTCATTGTTGGCACTCTTTTCCACATGGACCTAATTTTCAAGCTTCTTCTCTGACGTGGCTTGGTAGACATGATCAAATTTTGCAAAGTCCAGTTGGTAGGAAGGCTTCCTCCTCTTCCTACCCAGGAGATTCTCAAGCCAAGAGGAATCTCAATTAATCTCGCTAGAAGGATTGGTGCTAGTCCTATGAACTCCTGATGAGTGAGATTGTGTTGAGATGTCACGTGGTGGCGAATCTGGCTCCAAGTCAATGTGAATTGGAGACTGACGTGGTAGTGATTGAATAGGAGACTCTCCTTCCATCTCTGGCACTGTATCAACGATAACTGATTCCATTCCCGACATTGTTTCAGCTGTGTTTGTGGCTGTCTCCACATGTTGCTCTTGCTGATTTATATCAGCAATTGACATCTTTCCCTTTGCACTCCCTCACATTATGTTTCCTTTAGGAGGGTTACTCCATGTCTTTTGTCTGGGTTTTGATCTTGAAATGGAAGGTAGTATAGTAGTAACCGGTGGTAGCTCTGTGTTTGGAATGACTACCTTCTGCGTTCTCTTGGTGTCTAAGAAAAGCCTGTTGTTTCTGACAACTCTGCCTGTCTTTTCCTCAACAGATGTGCTTTCCTTGGCATACCGATCTACGATTGGAAGTGGCTGCGAGTCAACTTGGTCCCTGATGAATGTGGGAAGTATGACTTCCCCATCATCATCTAATAATCCTTCCACATCCTCTAACAAGAACTCAATGATCTATGGAAGGGTGAAGCTGCTGTAGTTGTGCCTGTGCACTTCGAATTCATCTTCACAGTTAAACCAGAAGTCCTCCATGGGTGGTTTGTGTGAAGAATGTTGGCCAAGGCGTGCTAAATAATAACCCCAAGGGTCATATGAGTGTCTATCAATGAGATACTTAAGGTTAAGTCTCACTAGCTCATGGCTCATAACCTTGGCGTCAGCTGTTGATCTGCACCTATAAATCCCTATCTGAAAAGGAAAAGTGGCAGTTGTCTTACGTTTATTGCAAAGATAAGAGTGGAATTCGTACAACTATGGTATAAATTCCATGAATACCACCTTATCCGATGGATAATGGGGTAACATGGTTGGACGACCTGAGTATCCATATACACGGATATAGGTAAAAGTAGGGAACTAGATGAACCAATCCGCCCAATCTACCATCGCCAATTTGGCTTTTGGTGAAATGCGCACATGTAACTCATGATCAAGATTCCTCACTGTGTGCATTAGGAACGAATCATTCACTCGCTTGAAGTGTCGTTCTAATTCAGTGAATTCAAGCTGCGAGAAATGTTGATGAACCTTTTGCACACCTAGAGTTCCCCATAGTGTTCAACCCTCTAAACTAACCTTGCAAGGCTATCCGATACACGAGGTACGAACACATGTGGAATTCATGAGCTATGTTTGTAAAGGCATGAATTCTTGTTACATGTACTGGTGATGCTATTGTAATAAAGGGGAATCTTTATTGTAATATGATATAGCATCTTGTTCGTATATTTTCAATCAAAGAAAGAAAAGTTTTATTGCAATGACTTTTTAGCACATTTATTTACTCGTATGATGTAAATTTAGAATTTTTTTTATTTTACTGAAGGGTTGGCACGTTACAAAACTAGAGAAAACCTTAGCTGCAATGCATTGTGTTTATGCACCCTTGTGTCCTGCTGTTGAGTAAAAAAGATAGGAACATTAGTCCATTTTACTTTTATGCAAACATCAACAAACAAGAGGGAGCTTCCCCTCCATAATTTGAAGAGTAGTCATTACGCACTGTGCATAGCTGTTTGTTTCCAATAAGCACTTCAGAGGTGCTAATTGAAACACCAACAAAGTTCATGAGCTTGTTTTGGCGGGAGTTATTCAAATTATGTGGCACAAAGTTGACTCCTAGCACCAACTATCATCCCCAGATTGATGGGAAAATAGAGGTTGTCAATAAATGGGTGGAAGGTTACCTACGCAATTATGTCTCAGGGAAGCAAAAGGTGTGGGTTAAGTGGTTGCATTTGGGAGAGTTTTGCTACAACTTTACCTTTCATATGTGCATCAGGATGTCTCCATTTATGGCATTGTATGGTTATGAAGCTCCAAGCTTCATTGATTTACTTTTTGGAGATTGCAGGATGCCTAGAGCCAAAGATCTTCCTCAGGAGAGTCAGGATGTCATGAGATCTCTAAGGGATAATATATAGCATGCACAGAATCAACAAAAACTGTATGTTGATAAATATCACATTGAGCGGGCTTTTGAGGTAGTTAACATGGTTTACTTGAGATTGCAACCTTACAAACAATCCAATCAGTCCACTCTCAAGAAGAGTGGGTCAAAGAAACTTAAACCTTGCTTCTATGGGTCGTTTAGAGTCACCAAGAGGATCGGTGAGGTGGCTTATGAGCTTGAGTTACCTGAGAGTAGCAAGGTGCACAACATTTTCCACGTTTCTCGCCTTAAAAAGGCACTTGGTTAGAATGTGGTTCTTTCTTTAAAGTTGCCTCCTTTGGAAGAGGAAGGCAAATTGATATTGGTTCCAGGGGCTATGGTTGATGTCAGGGAATGTACTTTGAGGAAGAGGGTGATTAGGTTGTATCTAGTGAAGTGGAAGAACTTGCTAGTGGAGGATGCTACTTGGGAGAGTGAGTAGATATTACAACATCTAGAGTTGTGATTGCTTGAGGACAAGCAATCTTGGAAGGGAGAACTATAATATCCCCTTCTTCCACTTGATCAATATGAGCTTTCCATTAGCCTATTCTAGGGTTCCTGTAGGCTAAGTGGAGTTGGTTAAGGGACTTAGGGCCTGTGTTGGGCTTTGTGGTGATTTTTAGAGGTTTTTGGCAGGGGTTACTATTTTTAGCAGTGGCCATTTTTAGCACTTACTACTTACTATTTTTAGCAAGTTTCAATGTATCTCAGATTGTGCTAGTTTGGTGTTTGGGCACACTTACTATTTTTAGTAGTCGCTATTTTTAGTAAGTGTTATTTTTAGCAGCTAGTTTCGGCCTTTGTTTGTCCAATAGTGCAATATTTCCTGTTATCGCGTTGGTGAGTTCTAAGGGTGATTAAATTAATATTCATATTTTTGTCACTTAAGTTCTATTATAAAGTTACTTTATAACTTAAGTGAGGGTCATGTGTTCATTACAGGTCCCCCTTGACTCACACCTAGCAAAAAGGTGACTCATGTTAAAAGCTAAATATTTGCCTCCAAAAGTCGGACGCCAAGTTTGGGGGAGACAAGGAAATAATTGAAAATAAATCAAAAGGACTGATGAGGAGGGCGTAGCATCTTGGAGGGAAAGTGAAATTTGAAAATGTTGCCCTAATTCCTCCTCATCTCTATATATTCAGCTTTTGGGCTCTCATTTGGATATCTCTACTTTGGCAACATAATGTGATGCTGCTAGATTGTGTCCAGGTTTCCTTTTTCTGCTGGTTGAGGATGAAAACCCTTATTTCTAGTTGCTAGTTTCAAGGGCAAGAGACCCACCCTAGCCAGTTGGAGTGATTCTACCTCAAGGATCACCTTTGCTTTCATAGAGTTTATGTTCTTCAACATTTTGGTGGAATTAGAATGAAGATATTTTCAGTATTTTGATATGGGATTGAAATTTTATGGTTGAATGATTTGCACGTTTTGGAGTGTGTTTGGAGTTGTTTGACACTTTTATCAGAGCTCTGATATACTTTTCTGAGTTCTAGAAAAAGTACTTTTTCACAGTGGTTGGAAGCACTAATCTATTTGTTAATAATGAAAGGTAGCTTCGGTTAGATATAAATGATGATTGCTGATTGCATCATCATCATTTATATGTGATCGAAATTAATCTTTAACATATTTCTGGAAAATAAGTAAATCGAATTTATAAGCATGTACAAGATTCAAAATAATAAATGATGTTCAAAATCTGCATTGTATAAAATCGGAACTCATGATATATATTGATTGCCACGCATATAAGGTTATGTGTGTTAATCAAATGTTAATTGGTTCTCTTTAGGAGCCGCGTGCCCAAGGGACACGTCCCATGAGCGGACGTGCCTCCACTTGTGGAGACATGTCCTCTCATGAGATGCGTCTCTTGTAGAGGCGCGTCTCCTTCATATATAAGGTGGTTCCTTCATTGATATGCAAACATTGAAATTTATAAATGTTCTGCAATCGGCACATTCAGCATAAGAGAAATAAATCTGACTTAGAATCTTGAATAAAATTCTTACACTTAGAATTATCTTAGAATCCTTAGGCTGCTAGCTTGATAGAAGATTTGATTACATTTACATGGTATCAGAGCCAAGTTAAGTGAATCCAAATCAAATCTAGATATCAGATTGCTTAAGAAAATTCCTATTTTAAAAATCGAATTCACATCACATTCTTCATAATGTCAAGTGTGATCAGATTTGAAGATCGTCTTGCAGGAGCAAACAACTTCACATCATGAAAATTTAGAATCATGATGATTCTTAAAGAGAATAAATTAGACTCACTTGTGAGAGAAAACAAAAGGGAACCAGAGGCTGATCCTGAGAAAACTCAATGGATTGAAAACAATGAAAAGGCCATGAAAATCTTAGTAGATGCAGTTAGGGATCATATAGTGCCCATCCTAGCAAAACATGAAACTGCACATCAAATGTTCAAATCTCTTGAGAGCACCTATCAGATCAACAACAGCAATAGGACTCTTGCATTAAAGAGGCAAATCAACAATGTCCAAATAAACAAAGGAGAAACTATTAATGCATACTTCATGAGAATCATTGAAGTAAGGGATCAATTATCCAAAATTGGATATCAGATTGATAGCAAAGAGTTAACTCTAATTGCACTAGGAGGCCTACCAAACTCATGGGAGTCATTTGTTCAAGGAATAAGTGCGAGATCTAAACTCCCCAAGTTTGATAGGCTAAGAACAGACTGCCTTCAAGAGGAAACAAGACTTTCAACAAAAGAAAATAAACAGAAGAACATAGATGAAGACATTCATGTACTCCCACAACATCTAATAAAAGGAGTAAGAAAAACTCCTACAAGAGAGCATCTTTTAAAAGAAAGAGAAATTCCAATGGAAAGGGATCTTCTAAGAAGCAAGACATCTCTAATGTACAATATTTTAGATGTGATCAATATGGCCACTATGCAATGAAGTGCCCTAACAAATCAAAACAACAAGCATATTTTGCTAAAGTAGGAAAGTCAAATTCAGATCATTAATTTGAGACCTTTGTGTTCTATACAGCCTTATCTAGTCAAGTATCTAACAACACCCACAACTGGGTAATTGATAGTGGTTCCTCTAGACATATCACAGGGTTCAGAGAACACTTAGACACTATGACTGAAAATATTGATGAAGAAGTAACCATTGGGGATGATTCTGCACACCCTGTAAAAGGGGTTGGAACTTGCTCCATCAAATTGAGACCTGGTCTTTCTCTGCAACTTACTGGAGTCTTATTTGTACCTGGAATAAAGAGGAATCTAATATCCATCTTTGCCCTTGAAGACAATGGATATAGAGTTACCTTTATGGATGGGAAAGTTGTAGCATGGCCTAAGAACTCAACTATCAAGAAAGCCCAAACCATAGGTATAAGACAAGGGTATCTTTACAAACTATGCATTGAAGTTAAGCAAGCCCTTACCCTTGACACTTTTGATTCAAATGAAATTTGGCATAGAAGATTAGGACACCTTCATTTCCATGCCCTACCTTCTGTGGAAAAACTTGTAACAGGCTTACCTAAGTTAAAACCATCTCATGAAGGAACTTGTAAAGGTTGTGCCCTAGGAAAGAATACAAAGGGATCCTTTCACAATAGCTTGAGTAAAACTCAAAATGTGTTAGAACTGGTTCACTTTGATTTATGTGGACCCATGTCTGTACCTTCCAATGCAGGATTTCTATACTACGTCATATTCACAGATGACTTATCTAGGAAAACCTGGATTTATTTCCTTAAGTGTAAAGAGTCAATAGAAATCCTTAAAAGGTTCAAGGAGTTCAAAGCCCTTACTGAAAACTTCTCTGGGAAGAAAATAAAAATCTTGAGGACAGACAATGGGAAAGAATACACCTCTGAAATTTTTAAAGAATTCTGCATGAGTGCTGGAATTAAGAGGGAGTTCACAGTTGCCTACAACCCTCAACAAAATGGGGTTGCTGAAAGAGAAAATAAAACCATTGTAGAAGCTGCTAAAGCAATGTTGCTTGACCAGAACATTGAAACTTCTTTCTGGTTAGAAGCTTCTAGAATTGCTGCCTACATTCAAAATAGATGTCCTCATTCTCATCTAGATAACAATACTCCTGAAGAAGCCTTTACCGGCATAAAACCTGATATTAGTCATTTTAGGATTTTTGGTTGCCCTGTCTATATTCATGTACCCAAAGAGAAGGGATTCAAAATAGAACCTTCCGGAAAGAAAGGGGTATTTGTGGGATATAGTGAAACCTCCAAAGCCTATAGGATATTCATACTCGGGTAGAAACAAATTGAATTGAGCAGAGATGTCATCTTTGAAGAAGACATTGCATTCAAAAGGGCAAGAAGTTCTAGTGAGATAGAAACCTATTCCCCTAGAGTACTTGAAATGGAACCTGCTCCTGAGATTCAGAGGGAGTATCCTGAGGAAATGCCAAATGAACTTCAATCTACTTCAGATGAGAATACAAATGACAACAGTAGAAAGAGGCCACTTTGGGCTAGAAAGATGATCAAAGAAGCCGAGAATCATACAACACCCAAATGAACGTTTATGGAAAGTAAAAGACCCAAATGGTTCTCTAGCTATGTTGCTCTAATGAAGAACATCATAAATTCAGAACCTGTCTGTGTTACAGAAGCCTTCAGACATCAAGCATGGAAGGATGCAATGATGGAAGAATATTAGTCCATTCTAAAGAATGATGTACGGGATATAGTGCCTAGATCGAAAGAGAAATTTTTTGTCTCTTCCAAATGGCTCTTCAAAATCAAGCATGCTGCTGATGGCAGTATAGAAAAACATAAGGCATGTTTTGTGACAAGAGGTTTTTCTCAAAAGGAAGGCATTGATTATGAAGAAACATTTGCACCGTTACACATCTGTGAGAGCAGTGTTAGCCATTGCTACAGCTAAAGGCTGGAAGATCCATCAAATGGATGTGAAAACTGTCTTCCTAAATGGAACCATTGAAGAGGAAGTCTATCTGGAACAACCTGAAGGTTTTGTGATACATAAACCTGACTCATATGTGTACAGACTAAAAAAAGCTCTCTATGGACTTAAACAGGCTCCCAGGGTCTGGTATTAAATAATTGACAGCTACCTCTTGGGACTAGGATTTTCCAAGAATGATGCAGACCCTAATCTCTACTTCAAGGTAATCAAAGGTGATATGTTAATAATTATTTTATATGTTGATGACCTGCTGATAACAGGAGAAGATCACCTCATTGCTCAAGGAAAGAAGGATCTAACTTCCGAATTTGACATGAAAGACTTGGGCATTCTACACTACTTCCTAGGTTTGGAAGTATGGCAGAAATCAGAGGGCATTATACTAAACCAAGGAAAGTATACTATTGATATTCTGAAGAGATTTGGAATGTTGGATTGTAGACCCATGTCTACACCTATGGAAACCAACCTTCACAAACTGAAAGAAGCAGCAACAAAATCCAAGTGTGCAGATCCAACTCTATATAGACAAATGATTGGATCCTTGATGTATCTGGTTAACACCAGACCTGATATTTGCTATGCAGTGAATGCTCTCAGCCAGTTCATGTGTGAACCAAAGGAAATTCACCTTACGGCTGTGAAACATATTTTGAGATATCTTCAAGGCACTATTGGATATGGTCTTCTTTACAAAAATGACCAACTAGATCTACATGGATACTCTGATTCAGATTGGGCTGGAAGTGTAACCGATCGGAAAAGCACATCAGGATGTTGCTTCAGTTTAGGATCGGCTATGATCTCCTAGATTTGCAGAAAACAGTCTTCAGTAGCACAGAGCTCAACATAAGTTGAATACATTGCAGCCTCTATGGGGGCAAGAGAAGTAGTTTGGCTTCGTAAATTGCTTGTGGGACTCTTTGGTGAGCTCTTAAATCTTACAATTATTCATTGTGATAATCAGAGTTGCATCAAACTCTCTGTAAATCTTGTCTTCCATGATAGATCTAAGCACATTGAGATCCCCTATCATTATATAAGAGACATGGTGGAAAGGAAAGTGATCCAGTTGGAGTATGTTAGTACAAATGATCAAACAACAGACACTCTCACCAAACCTCTCTCCCGAATCAAGGTAGAGCACTTCAAGAAGAAACTTGGTATGGTTGAAATGTAATTTGATATTATGTTGAAATTCAAATTGTTTATAAAGTTGTACTAATATATAAAGATGTTTAATGTGTAAACTCTTTTGTCATGTGTGTAACTCCATGACCTTATGGGCCTACTCCCCCTATGTACATTATTGAAAGGTGACGATCTTTCTAATAATGAACACTTGTATTTGACATTGTAAAGTGACGACTCTACAATGATGAGTTGAACTATCATGATAGATATCATGTGACTTGATATCTGTGGACATGTCATGATAGTATCTCTTGGACACTTTGATGGATATCATGGGACTTGATGTCATTTGAAGATCATTGTGATCCTTAAGAGATAATCATGGTGGATAATTATATATCCGTGGATATGCCATGAATTATGGTAGACATCATGTGACTTGATGTCAGTGCACATACCATAATGAAGATGTGTTATGAAGAATGTCATGTGACTTGACAATATTGAGAAAACATATCATATCTTTGATATCACGTGTGAAGGTGATATCTCCACTTATTTGATTTGAAATATCTTCCCTAGCTAAGAGGGAGTGTTAATGAAAGGTAGCTTCGGTCAGATATAAATGATGATTGTTGATTGCATCATCATCATTTATATGTGATCGAAATTAATCTTTAACATATTTCTGGAAAATAAGTAAATCGAATTTATAAGCATGTATAAGATTTGAAATAATAAATGATGTTCAAAATCTGCATTGTATAAAATCCTGCATTGTATAAAATTGGAACTCATGATATACAATGATTGCCACGCATATAAGGTTATGTGTGTTAACCGAATGTTAATCGGTTCTCTTTAGGAGCCACGTGCCCAAGGGACACGTCCCATGAGCGGACGTGCCTCCACTTGTGGAGACACGCTCTCTCATGAGACACGTCTCTTGTAGAGGCATGTCTCCTTCATATGTAAGGTGGTTCCTTCATTGATATGCAAACATCGAAATTTATAAATGTTCTGCAATCAGCACATTCAGCATAAGAGAAATAAATCTGACTTAGAATCTTGAATAGAATTCTTACACTTAGAATTATCTTAGAATCCTTAGGCTCCTAGTTTGATAGAAGATTTGATTACATTTACACTGTTCATAACTCCGTTTGTGGTTGGAATTTTGTTTTGGGCATTGATTGTATAGACTCCTCTTTGCTGGGCACCTCATTTAGAGTATTCACTAGTATTTTTGGGTGGAGATTTGATTTATCGGAGCTGGTCGCCCCTCCTAGGGAGCCATACCATTTTGGGGGTTTGGACTTTCAGAATTTCAGAGGTCTACAACAGTGTGTTAATGGTGTCATTTCTCAGTTGAATGTTGGTCAATGTGAATGAGAGTGCTGGAGTTTGATAGTTTATGCATTTGGTGTCTTCCATGAGGAGTTGTATGCATTTGCTGCTCAATGTATGACAGAGAAATGGACTTTATGTGACTGTAATCAGGTCTGATATGTATTCATTTAAGTCTGATTTCAATTACTATTGTATGCCAAAATGATTTGTAATGGTCCAATGTGATATGATGCAAATCAATGTTCATTTCCTTAGGAAAATCCATGTTAATTTCCTTTCTATGCAATGTTTTCAATGAATGCCATAACATGTTGAATGGGACTTGAAACAAGCACAAATCTGCAATCTACTTCATACTCGGTAAACAGAAAAAAAAATCATGCGTGGTTGTTACAATGGTTAAATTCAAGCAAGAATTATACCAACACATTTCTAATTACAAGGAAGTTTAAAATTAGCGGGGATGGAATTTTTTTTTAAATGGTAATTCAAAAAAGAGCCCAACAAAAGGATTGATGAGAATCAAGCCATACCGGTGCGATATATTCCTCTGTTCCAACAAAAGAATTTGATGCTCTAATAGGTTCTGCTATGAACATTGGTTCATTTATTTTGCCTTTTTTCTTCTCAAAGACACTTATAGGCATTAGGACCTGCAAAATGTAAATAGAAATCCTTAGTTGCAACATCATACTTTGGAATAATATTAAATTCCACTAACTATGACCAATGCTTAAAAAAATGATTTCTAATCCTATGTGATTGTATTTTCTAATCAATTTTAACATGTGGTATGTCTAAACAATCTTTTCAAATGTTCTTGCTTAGTCTCAAAATGCCCATAATCTAGTACTACAAGGAGAAATTATCATCATTGATGATTAAGAAGATCTGATACTTGCTAGCATTTTGGTTTGTCTTTTGCAAGACAACTCAAACTGAAATAGTATACAAAGTAAAACATTTCTTCAAATTGTAAAGGGAAGCTCCTTGAAAACTAATACTAACCCTAGACACTAAGCTATAGACAAATTATACAATGACTAACACTATGCACAATATTCTTTGGGGTTTTGCAATAGTGAAATAAATGAAATAAACTTCTATTCTATTTTTTTTGCCTCAAGAATGAGCACATGATCTACAATAGTTCTTTTTTCACAAGCAAGATTTTGTAGTTCTACAATAAGAATGAAAGCAAATTACATTGAATACTACATCTTTCCACTAGTCAAAAGCCAAAACTAGCAAGTTGATGCACACAAAATTTTGAACAAATAATTGTGTTCACAAATGAAAATACATGACTCCAAGGACTAAACAACTGATTTGCATAGAAAACTATAACCTAAATGGATAAATAATATCAATAGAAAGCTTGATATTAACTAACTTTAAAAACAATTGATAATCTATTACCAAATCTAAAAATAGGTTACAATACGGATCTGCCAAATAAACCACATCAGCCCCACAAGGAGAAAGTACAAAATTACAATCCCATCAATCACAAAAAGGACAGAAATCCACTGTCACATCTCAACTAACATATGAGTTCAACACTATATTATCAAAAAGCAGGAAATATCTTAATTACCAAGTAATATACTGGAATAATTAAACATAGTCAAACAACAATATAGTAATCCATGCATTTTACTGCCAAAAACACTTCTAATTGTTTCTTTCTTTGTAGTCATCACATTCAAAAGTGCCTACAAGTGGAGAGATAGAATCTCTGCTGTCAATGTTATCAAATTTCTGTTTTTTGACTTCAAGATTAGAACCAACATCAACAATTTTATCATAATTATGGATTTTGTAAAATTCGTTTTGGTATTCCATGTAGTTTTTAGTAAATTTTTCATTTGGTTTCCTAATGTCATGAGGCAAAAATTGAGCAAATTTGACATCGGATGTAATGTCCCATTCTCGGAGTGATATCTTGGAGGTAAGACATTCACTGTTCCCATGAGCTAGTCATCCTGATGAGGGAATGATATTTGGCCATGAAATTCATGATTTTGGTGAGTTACTTTTAGAGATTTAAAAGGAGAATTATCTTTAATGAAAAATAAAATATAATGCTGATTATATTTTATTATTATTTCATGGTCCACTTGCAAGTCCAAGCAATTTTGTAAGAAAGAAGGGAGTTTGAAAATAGTTAAAATATTATTATCCTCCTTGGTTGCTCGACTGTAAGAGACCTGGTGTCTCATAACTGTAAATTCACCACTACTGAAGCCAAAAGTATAACTGATGCCCTTGCTGTTATAAAATCAGAATTGTGTTGCTTTGCTGATACAGAAAATCAGACTTGTGGTTTTGTTTGTGTTTGAACGTTTTCGTTGCTTTTGAGAGTTTCAAACGAAATACAAGCATATGGACAATGATACTAACATATAGAAATTATAACAGCAGATTTATATTTCTAATACTCAAGGAAAATATGGCATTGAGAGCACAAATATCTGATTTATTCCTTATCCAACAAATTTACAAGCAAATATCAAATCAGATTATAAAGAACCTGAGTGAAGACAAGTCTAGAAACCCTTGTTTTATTTGTTGCAGCTGATATCATTGATTTCCCCACTCTTTCTTTGTTGCTGAGACATCCCATAACCTAGCCGCCCTCAATGAAAAAGGCTAGCTACTCAAGAGAGAGGCGTTTCAACCTCTAGAAGAAAAACGCCTTCAGCTGGGTGCTGTACGGACTGTACCAGCAAGCTGGGTAACTTCAAATGCTCTTTATTTCCCTTGCAAATCTGTGAAGAATGATCTGTATTATGCCCTCTATAAACTGATTTAGATTTCAGACCCAAAGAAGGAATCTCTTCTCCAAAAACTCCAGATTTAAGCACAAATAGAGCTCTTGTATGAAGCCCTCTTGATGCCACAATTCAGTGGATCTTTCACCACTTCAAAGCAGCTGCAAACACCTGAGAACTTCTGCAAATTCTCAAGCAACCTGATAAAACCCTTGTGCGGACTTGCACACAAAACCAAGAACAATTTTCACAAAGTCAAATGCTCATAATGAATGAGGTTGATTTGTGAAAGGAGGCTTATATACTCTCTCCAAAAAGGTACGACTTCCTCCTCATTAGCATCATTTAAATATATTTCCTTTTTGTTGTTTTAACTTGACTTTATAAAAGGGGCCCAAATATTTTAATTCTTTTAAGTGATGACTAATTGAAGGGTCATGGCCTCATGGCCCCACTTTAATAACATAAAATGAAATTATAACATAAGATATTAAAATATCATTTAATAATGATTTCATTAATAAATATGAAATCCAAATGAATTCAACTCATAATTTGCTGAATATCGGCAAATACAATCACCAGGTGCCCTGCTTGAAATAGTAACTCCCTGATACTGACTTGTTGTACCCCAAAATTAAAATTTTCTCAACACTTAGGCATTTTGAAGAAATGAGTCAAGATACTATTAAATCTGTCAGAAAAGGTCAAAATTGGGGTCTGCATGTCTTACATGGGGGTCAAAAACTTGAAATTTTCAAAATTTGACAATCTAGGTCGGTTAAAAAAGATCAAACCTACAATACCCAGATCTCAGTTTTTCATCCCTAAATTTTAGGAAAATTTCTATTTTTAGCAGTTTTCTAAAAATATAAACTTTTTCTGTGTTTTTCTGGGTTTCTTACGAAATGGATACTTGTAAAATTTTCTAAAAATAGAAAGTTTGGCCGTTAGAGTTAAGACTGATTTTGATTGGCTTAAAATACTTCCTCATCAGGCTAGTGCAGTCAAAATCACAAAAAAGATCAGTTTTACTCTACTGGGTCTATTCTGCTTTTTCGGAGATCTCAGGTCATCAATGGAGGTCAGTCAGCTGCCAGGTGTCAGAGTCAAGCGTTCGAGCATCAGACAGAGGCTGTCAACGAACAATGTGCACGAGAAATGAGGAACGGGCTAAGGAAGTTTGAAAAATGAAAAATGCCAAATTTTGCCTAAGTCTGGAGATTTCAGGCGCCCCAGTCAAGATGAGGCGCCCATGTTTCAATGCCTTTGAATATTTTTCATCTTGGCAATCAAAGACAAGGGAGACACGTTTTGCAAGGTAAAATTGAAAAGTTGATAAAAATTTCTAACACTGCCAGCTATGGGCGCCCCTGAAGGAGAAAGGTGCCCATCTTTTCAAGAGGTCAAAAGCCAAAATTAGGGTTTTTGTCTCCAGGTTGATGTTGCTCAGAATCATCCCAGCTCTACAACGAATCAGCCGGCATGTTTGTTAGATTATCCAGTCATTGACAAATCCAAGACAAATAGGGGTCACGGAGAAAGATATTTTAAAGATTCAAGACGAAGAACACAGAATAAATTCTAAGTCTCGAGAAGATAGGCGCCCCTGAAGGATAAGGGCGCCCAAACTTTTGAGAGGTTAAATGATCGAATTTGCAGAAGACTTCTCCAACATGACTTCGTCAAATTGAATCCAGCTCTCCAACGAATCCATCAACTCGTCCGTCAGAGTCAGCAGTCATCAGATATCGCCAGGCAAACAGAGGAGAAAAGTGTGAGAAATGGCAGAAGGTTGGAAGCAACTGTGAAAATCCAAAATAAACTAACTCTGGAAGCTATGGGCGCCATACTTCAAGAAGGGCGCCTAGGGTTTTGAGCAACCAGAAGTCTATTTCCGAATATGAGTTATCCAGAAGACCCCTTCCAGAATCATCTCAGTTGTCCAGTGAATCCGTCAGCTAGTCATTCTGATCAACACAACACCCGGAATCACGAATTCATCTGAAGGTCAGAAGGCAAGCATAAATTTGAATATCATGAAAATGGCTAACTCTGGAGAAAATGGACGCCCTTATCAAGTATAGGCACCTAACATTTCGAAGGGATAAATGAAGTTTTTAGCCAATGACGTCTCCAGAACAATATTGTCAAATTCGACCAAGCTCCGCAACGGAATGTTCAATTCATTCGTCGAACAAATCAAGAAGCCGGAAGACAGAGCTGAAACAAGGTTGAAAAATGAACAGAAGATAAAATGATGAAAAAATGGCTAAGTCTGGGAAAAAAGGTGGTTGAAAGATTCCTTCCTCAATCTGATCTGAATTTTCTGAATTTGGTTTTCTTGGAGTCTTTGACCAGCGTGTAGAATAGTTTTTGTTTTGTTTGTGTTTTGTGTATTTTCTGATTTTTTTTGTGTTTTTCTGAGTTTATATGAAATGCATGACATGTACAATGCTGATAAAGGAAAATAACCAAACATACAATGATTTTATTCACTAAAAGACTGAAATTACATAGATAAGTTCCAACTGCAACATACCCATTCTTCCAAAGGTCATAAAAAGGTTTTCTTTTACAAGGCTACAAAATATCAGGTCTGATATAACCCTATAACAGCAGTTTCAAACTTACCCGATTCTAAAAATGACTACCCAATTCGTTTCCAAGTGTGAGAGGAGTTGAGCCACTGCTGTATGTAAATTCTCAGCTTCAAATCTTCAAAATCTTCACTTAACACTTAGGGTTTGAAGCCCAAATGCCAAACAAAGGTGCGGCTGTCTGTGCAACTACTGGAAGATGGTAGAAATGTCCTCTAAAAGGACTGATCTGCAATCTGATGCGAATTTCTGTCCCCCAAATAGACTGATCTGCAATTATAACCTCAAATAAAGCTGCCAACTCCACACTGAAGTTGGATAATGCTGAATCCTGTCACCAGGAGAAATGGGTTTTCGTCCAAATCTCCAAATTCTTCCAGAAGTTTGTGTTCCTGGAAGCTCCAAGCTCTTCAAACCCTCAAGGCTGCTGCTGCTCTCCAATTGAAGTCATAAGAATGAAGCCAAAATAGGCTAAAATGCCTTTTTATCTTCTCCAAGAGGGTCAACCCTTTTTTAGGGTTACTATTTGGCCTAAAAATTCATAAAATAACATTGAGGGTCAATTTTACATTGTGAACTTGGCCCCCTATTTAAAACAACTTAAGTTCTAGGATGGGTGTTCACTTTTCACTATTGACTTTTCTAATTTTCAGTTGCTATTCACCCCCTTCACTATTCACTTAAAGACATCTTGAATATTTCCCAAATAACCTTGAATTCAACTTCTGAAACTCAAACTGAAGGCTTGGAAAGCTCTCGACAAGGTTCCACCATGCTAAAATGGGTTCCCTGTCCATATTGCTGACCTACGGAAACCCTAGTAATAGGTCAACCTCTTCTCGGATTTGATACGCCTAGGTAAGGGACATTACAGTCCTCCCTTCCTAGGATTGCTTGCCCCCAAGTAATTGCAAAGATGGATGCTGAAGTATTATCTCTCCTTCCCACATGGCATCCTCCAACGGCAAATCCTTCCATCGCACCAAATATTCCCTGATAACTCTGTTCCTCAACCTCCTCTCCCTCATATCAAGAATGTCTACAGGTATCAGTATCAATCAACCCTCCTCATCTAGGGGAGGCAAATCTGGTGATGGAGTAACATGCTGCCCCAAAGCCTTCTTCAAACAAGACACATGAAAAACATTATGTATCTTGCTCTCTGAGGGTAACTCAAGCTCGTAAGCAACCTCCCCAATCCTCCGGAGAACTCTATATGGTCCATAAAATTTCAGCTTGAGCTTTTCAGCCCCACTCCTCTTGAGTGTACTCTGCCTGTAGGGCTGTAGACGCAGAAAAACCATATCACCAACCTCAAAGGTTCTCTCAGTCCTGTGCCGATCAGCATAAAGTTTCTGCTGATTTTGTGCCTGCTGAATGTTATCCTTAAGTGCCTTAAGTATATCCTGACTGTCCTGAAGCCACTCCCGAGCCCTAGGCGCTCTGCTATCACCTAGCGCCAAATCCACAAACGATAAAGCATCATAGCTGTATAAAGCCCGAAAGGGAGTCATGCCAATAGACATATGATGCGTAGTATTATAACAATACTCGCTCAAATATAACCAACGCACCCATGCTCTCTGCTGACCCGAAACATAATTACGCAGATATCCCTCCACCCACTTGTTGACAATCTCTATCTATCCATCAGTTTGAGGGTGGTAACTAGTGCTAGGGGTTAACTTTGTACCTATAAGTCGAAATAGCTCCTGCCAAAATAGACTCATGAATCTACTATCCCGATCACTGACAATGGTCCTGGGGAGTCCATGGAGTCGGAATACCTCACGAAAGAATAATTCCGCCACCTGTGAAGCTGTGAAATCGGCTGCAATAGAAAAGAAGTGTGCATACTTTGTCAACCTATCAACAACTACATATATGCAGTCCTTCCCCTGAACTCTCAGAAGACCAGTAATGAAATCCATCGATATACCTTCCCACTTCTACTCTGGAACAAGCAATGGCTGTAGAAGTCCAGCTGGGAAAGTATGCTCTGTCTTGTTCTGCTGACAAGTCACACACTCACGAACATAGCGTAGGACATCATCTTTGAGGCCCTTCCATGAGAATCTCTCACGCACTTGTCTGTATGTCTTGAAGTACCCAGGATGTCCTGCTAGCGGTGTATCATGGATGGCACGTAGAATTTTTTCCTTAAGCTTTGACCCAGGGACTAAATAGATCCTATCCTTGTACTGTATCACATCGTCAATCACAGTGTACCTGTCATCTTGGACCCGCCCATGCAAAACCTCACATGCGAACTGATTTTTGGAATACTCAACCAAAAGTTGAGACTTCCAATCAGCTGAAATCTCGCTCATGGAACAAAGGGCAGCAACTAAAGGCCTCCGGGAAAGTGCATCGGCGAGTACATTTTTCTTCCCCTTGACAAACTCGATGTCAAAATCATATGCCTGAATCTTGCTAACCCACTTCTATTGGCATTCATTAAGTTCTTTTTGTTCCAAGAAGTATTTCAGACTATTGTGGTCAGTTCTTACCACAAATTTTCCTCCCACCAAATACTGCCGAAACTTTGCCAAGGCATGCATAATGGCGAGCATCTCCTTGTCGTAGGTGGAGTACAATCTCTCATTATCCCTCAATTTCCTGTTCTCATATGCTATGGGATGGCGGTTTTGCATGAGTACCGCTCCTATGCCCCCTCCTGATGCATCACACTCTAGAACAAAGGGCTGAGAAAAATCTGGAAGAGCTAAAATTGGGCATGTGCTCATAACCTGCTTGAGCCTGTCAAATGTTCTATGTGCCTCGTTTGTCCATATAAAAGCTCCCTTTCGTGTAAGATCTGTCAAAGGAGCTGCTAGTTGTGAATAACCCTTAACAAATCTCCTATAATAAGCACATAGCCCTAGGAAACCACGCAACTTTGAAACATTCCTAGGTGGTGGCCAATCTAGCATTGCCTATATCTTATCCTGGTGAACCTTCACTCCATCCGCACAAATCACATTTCCCAAGTATAATATCTCTATAAGTCCAAATTCACATTTGGACATTTTGGCAAACAGAGACTGAGCCTCCATAATACCAAGAATCTCATCCAAGTGCCTCAGGTGTTCCTCCCAGGTTCTACTGTATATCAGAATGTCATCGAAGAATACAAGCACATACTTACGCAACTGCTTGTTGAACACATGATTCATGCATGCTGAAACGTAGCAAGTGCGTTAGTGAGACCAAATGGCATCACAAAAAACTCATAGTGTCCGTAGTGGCATCTGAATGTTGTCTTATGGATATCCTCCTCACGAACCCGGATCTGATGGTATCCTGATCGAAGATCAACTTTTGAAAAATACACTGCCCCATGGAGTTCATCTAGTAACTCATCTATGCGCTGAATCGGATACCTGTTCTTAATTGTTTTCTTATTGAGTGCACGGTAGTCAATGCACATGCGCATAGTGCCATCCTCCTTCTTCACCAACACCACAGAAGAAGCGAAGGGGCTAGAACTAGACCTGATGAATCCCATGTCCAATAATTCTCGGATGGTCTTCTCTATCTCTTCCTTATGCGCCTTAGGATGACGATAAGGGGTAGTAATCACAGGCTTGGTGCCCTTCTCCAGCTCTATCACATGCTCAAACCCACGGTCAAGAGGTCTACCGGAAGGAAGATCTCCAAACACCACACTATGCCCATCCAAGATTGTTTGGATATCTACATGAAATGTTGGTTTATCATCTGAAGAAGGTGTCTTGGACGAAATGTAACACTGTGTCGCCCAAGCAAAATCCCCATGCCTGAAAATAGACTCCATCCCACGTGTTGAAACTACCATGGGTCCACCCTCTGAGAGTGCCTTCAACACCATCTTCTTGCCACCAACTGTAAACTCTAGCTCCATCCTCTTAAAATCTTGTATGTACCTGCCGAGTGACTGTAACCATTGGATGCCTAACACTGCATCAATGTCATGTAGACCCACCACATAAAAATCATCGATCAAGGTGTACTCTCCCAACTGTATACTAAGTTGCGGAACTACCCTGGTGCACCTCATAGAAAATCCATCGGCTACTGTCACACTAAAACCAGGAAATTCCTCCGCCTGCAATCCTCGTTTAGCAACCAGTCCCTCATCAATAAAATTGTGCGTGGCACCACTATCAACAAGGCAAGTTGCCCGTTGTCCATTAATCACTCCCTTCAAACGAAAGGGATGGTATCTAGGGACTCCTGATAGAGTAGCAATGATAGGCTTAGGTACATCCAATGCATCACCTACTCCAAGCTCCACTTGTGGGGCCTCCCGTAGGTCCTCACCATCGCTGCCCTCTGAATCTGTATCCTATATATGCTCATCATCCATATCAGACACAACCTCAATGAGATGCGCCCTGCCTTTCCCAAGGCATCGGTGTCCAGGCTCCCAAGGCTCTTTACATGTGAAGCATAGCTTCTTCCTCCTCAACTCATTACGTGTCTCCTGATCCACCCTAGGAGGAGGTGGTGTACTCCTGTTCTGTGTCGAAGATCTTTGGAAAGGCTTGGAGCCCTTGGAAAACTTCTTATTCTGCTAATAAGAAGTGGGAGGTGGTGACGTATCAAGGTCTAAAGCAATTTGAATAGCCTCATGTAGAGTCCTAGGCTTAAGAGCCTTGACCAAACCCCGTAACCTGTCATGTAAACCCTCTATGAAAAGCATCACCACGCATCTATCTGGCATCTCGGGAACCATAACAGCAATGCATTGAAACTCATTAATGTAAGCTTCAACATGTCCTATTTGACGGAGTAGGGCGAAATCCCTATAGTACAACTCAACATCCTTGCGGTCAAATCTGGCAATCAAGCGCTCAGTGAATTCCCTGTAAGAATGAATAAGCCTATGGTTTTGGGTAACCAAACCATGATGCCACCAATCATAAGCCACATCTTCTAAGTGAAGTACTGCAAACTGGATGGCCTCGTCCTCAGGCATTGGCTTAAGTGAAAGGTAGATGTCAAGCTTGTGCACCCAAGCTCGAGCAGTGATCTTCTCGCTACCATCAAAGGGAGAGATAGTGAGCTTGCTAGTAGCTCGATGGAGGTCACCATTATGCTGTTGTCTAGGCCCCCTATCACCATGGTTCCTCATGCTATCTCTACGCTATGAGCAATACTGAGGTAGAGGAAAAGCATCCCTAACATGCTCTGGAAGACGTGCCCACTCATCACTTGCTGCCATAACAGTATCCTGAAACTCCACTCCCTCAAGCGGTTCAACTGGTGGTGGCTCAACTCTAGGAGGAAAATGGGGCTGCATGGGCCTATCTGTTGTGCGTGTATGAGTCCTGTCACGCCTAGGAGAACCAAGAGTACTATCCCTCGACGAGGGAGCCCTGCTGCTCCTACGACTGCCTGTAACAGTAACAGACCTATCTGCTCTCTCACGTCTGTCATGTCTGCCACGCCTGTCCCTAGTTCGACCCAAATCCATCTTGTCCAAGGTATTCTGAAGTCTGTCTAAAGCCTGAACAATCAGTGATTGTGTATTAACAAGAGTACTGAATAACTCACGATCAGGATCTTCTTGAGGATTTGGTCTCTCCCCTTGGTGGGGACTTCTATTGCCATCATGGGTATCTCCCATAGCTGCACCCGGAATGCTAGTGTCAACCCCAAACTATTTGTGTGCTCTCCTGCGGGAGTAATATCTGTGAGGCGCGACCTCTCTAGGATGCATAGGGCTGA
Source organism: Sequoiadendron giganteum (assembly GCA_007115665.2). NCBI lineage: Eukaryota > Viridiplantae > Streptophyta > Pinopsida > Cupressales > Cupressaceae > Sequoiadendron > Sequoiadendron giganteum. The sequence goes on from CM021106.1 coordinate 400,038,736, forward strand.
ACAGAATGCCCACAGGCTGACAGGATCATGGCTCTGATACCACTGAAAGATTCCTTCCTCAATCTAATCTGAATTTTCTGAATTTGGTTTTCCTGGAGTCTTTGACCAGCGTGTAGAATAGTTTTTGTTTTGTTTGTGTTTTGTGTATTTTTTGATTTTTTTAGTGTTTTTCCGAGTTTATATGAAATGCATGACATGTACAATGCTGATAAAGGAAAATAACCAAACATACAATGATTTTATTCACTAAAAGACTAAAATTACATAGATAAGTTCCAATTGCAACATACCCATTCTTCCAAAGGTCATAAAAAGGTTTTCTTTTACAAGGCTACAAAATATCAGGTCTGATATAACCCTATAACAGCAGTTTCAAACTTACCCGGTTCTAAAAATGACTACCCAATTCGTTTCCAAGTGTGAGAGGAGTTGAGCCACTGCTGTATGTAAATTCTCAGCTTCAAATCTTCAAAATCTTCACTTAACACTTAGGGTTTGAAGCCCAAATGCCAAACAAAGGTGCGGCTGCCTGTGCAACTGCTGGAAGATGGTAGAAATGTCCTCTAAAAGGACTGATCTGCAATCTGATGCGAATTTCTGTCCCCCAAATAGACTGATCTGCAATTATAACCTCAAATAAAGCTGCCAACTCCACACTGAAGCTGGATAATGCTGAATCCTGTCACCAGGAGAAATGGGTTTTCGTCCAAATCTCCAAATTCTTCCAGAAGTTTGTGTTCCTGGAAGCTCCAAGCTCTTCAAACCCTCAAGGCTGCTGCTGCTCTCCAATTGAAGTCATAAGAATGAAGCCAAAATAGGCTAAAATGCCTTTTTATCTTCTCCAAGAGGGTCGACCCTTTTTTAGGGTTACTATTTGGCCTAAAAATTCATAAAATAACATTGAGGGTCAATTTTACATTTTGAACTTGGCCCCCTTTTTAAAACAACTTAAGTTCTAGGATGGGGGTGCACTTTTCACTATTCACTTTTCTAATTTTCAGTTACTATTCACCCCCTTCACTATTCACTTAAAGACATCTTGAATATTTCCCAAATAACCTTGAATTCAACTTCTGAAACTCAAACTGAAGGCTTGGAAAGCTCTCGACAAGGTTCCACCATGTTGAAATGGGTTCCCTATCCATATTGCTGACCTACGGAAACCCTAGTAATAGGTCAACCTCTGCTCAAAGTTGATATGCCTAAGGAAGGGACATTACAGTGGCATACCTCAATAAAGGCACCCAACTCCTCATGACTTAGTTTATTTTTGAGAAATTCAAAATTTTCAAAGAGAAGAAAAAACGCCATTACTCAAGGCATGACCTAAATTTAGGGTTTGAGAAGCTGTTTTCAAAGAAAAAACTTATTTAAGGACATCTCCATGCATTATTTTTCATATTTTCTTGTAGGTGCCTTCAAGGATAAACAAAGCAGCAACTTCAAACCTATATTTTTAAAGATTCAAGAACCCTAACTTGCTGGTTTCTCATAAAATTTCAGATCAGCAATCCAAGAAAGCTTCCTTTTTCATATTTTTTCATCAAGAACATCAAATTTGTGAAGATGAAGGCTAATACTATTAAATTTCAGCAAGCTGATCCATTTTTGTTCTATCTTCTGGAGAAACTGTTGAAGAATTTTCTCTAAGTTGCGGCAGTTGCTTTTATTTTGCATGTCAGGGAAAACTTCGTATTCATCCATTTCTAGTCTTCTGGGTCTATGCTAAACCTTCTTCTGGACAAAACCCATACCTCAACTTTTTCAGAGAAACTAAAAGTTGTTGCTTTTTCAGTCAGAAGCCAGGGTTTTCAAAATCTAATCAACTGGGTCCATCCAAAATATGCTCAAGAAAAATACCCAGATGCCAACTTTTTCTGCTTTTTTTGAGAAAATTAGGGTTTGTTGTTTTTTCAGTCTTCACTTCATATTTTCAAAAACAGATGATCTGGGTTGGATTGTAACGAAATTCTAATCAAAACCCAAATCTCAGAAAAAATCTCAAAATTTCATCTGTTTGAGGAAGAAAAATCAGCTAGCTAAATTTAGAAAGTTTGCTAAAAATTGTTAGAACCTAGACGTGTTTACTATCAATCTTCAAGTCTCTCAGAATGGAATACACTGCTGCAGAGTTCAAGACCAAATCAGTACTATACCACGATTTCATTGAAACAGCCGAGACAGATTTGCATCATATCAAGCCGGTGTTCAATTTATGTCCTTTAGAAGATGCAGGCAACACCACCATCAAGCATCTTGGCCATTCAGGTTTTCTTGCAGCAACATCCATACCTTTCTCAGTATAGAGCCTAGAGTTCATAATTGCTTGCATCAAGCATTACAATCCAGCTACAAGGGAGATATAGTCAGTTGATGGAAGAATCATATGCAGCCTAAAGCCAGACATGATTCAGAAATGCTTCTCCATTCCACCATGGCTTGGAAGTGTCACCATCAACGTAGAAGAATGTGAAAGGATATGGGAAGAACATCAGGATAAGTACAAAAAGAAGATTGCACATAGGTGGCTGAAAGAGAAACATTCTACATTGCCAAAGGATGTGGGGAGAGGACAGTTCAAAGATGAATTCACCATTATAATCACCCTACTCAATCGAGTCACAGGTCAAGCAGATGCAACAAGGTTTCAGCCTTGGATGTTCTTCGTGATATCTCACATAATGAAAAAGACAGAGTTCTATGAGTGGCCTACATTGATCAGTGATTGCTTACATCATCAGATAACTGAGTATTTTCATAGACATGCATTTCATATGGTCTCCTACCTAGTCTACTTGGTTTCCTATCAGGGTAAATTTAGAGGGTTAAACACGGAGGGTTCACTAAACATTCAACATGTCTACAACTACTATACTCAGTTGGAATTCACTGCTGCATCACGTCACTACAAACGGGTGAACGAAGCATTCTTGATTTACACAGTGCAAGACCTAGATAACGAGCTACATGTTCGCATCTCATCCGTTGCCAAGGCTACAATATCAAAATGGGCAGATTAGTTTATTTAGTTTGCCACCTTCACTTACTTAAGGGTGTACGGTTATTCAGGAGCTCCACTTATGTTACCGATGTATCCATCAGATGAAGTGGTATGCATGGAATTCTTTAGGCAGATTTCAAATGTTCACACCCGTCTGCATAACAAGAAGAAACCAGCCCTTAGCTTTCCTTTTGCTTTAGGCATTTACACTTGTAGATCATCCGCGGAAGCTAAACTAATGGGTAACGAGTTAGACAAATTTGGTCTCAAGCCTTTCAGCAAGAGACTATCATATGATCCCCATGGCTTCTATGCATCTCGACTTGGTCAGAACTATGCTCATATGCCCGCACTTGAAGACTTTTGGGCTAATTGCAGAGAGGAGTATGAGGTGTGAAGGCGAAGTAACAGTAGGTTAACTCTTCATCAGATGAGCGATTGCTTATCAGAAGATATTGAAGGGTTGTCAGATGATGATGGAGATGTAATTCTCCCAGTCTATACTAGAAATAAGGTTGAGCAGCAACCTCTTCCACTGGTCAACTGGGCTCACAAAGAATGTATCACAGTGGAAGAAAGGACAAGACAAGTGGTAGAGTACAGTAAGACTTTCTTAATCCTCAAGAGAAGGGAGTGAATTCCAGTAGCAGAGCCGCCAAAGAAACACTCATCTCTTCCCTCTTCCTCAAGAGTGCAACCAAAGAACAAAGAAAAAGTTCAGTCTCAAGAGGTCACAAAGAGCAGTAGATCAGCAAAGAGTGCTAAAAGGAGGTTGGATTATACGGGGATTGTTATACACGAGCAGCCTACAGCTAAAACAGAAGTTCCTCAACCAGAGCCCATACTTCAAGAAGAAGTACAACATGATGAACCTTTGATACAAGAAATTCTACCATCTCCTAGGTCTTCGCCAATTCGCATTGATTTGGAAGACAAGGAGATAGAGGCCAATGTTACAATTATTCCTCCCTTGGATGTTAGTAGAAATACCAAATCTTGGCTTGAGAGCTCCTTGGGAAGGACAAGAAGAAGGCCTTCGTATCAGGTAATTGATGATGACCCCAGTATATATCAGGAAGCACCCAAAAAGAAGGCCAAGAAACAAATGCATTTTGAGAGGAGTCTTGAGGGTGAAATGGTCATGGAGACAACCATGCCTCTTGAAGATAAAATCAGAGATGAGGTGGATGTTGACAATTTTATCATGGTCAAAGCAAACCTTGGTAAAAGTACTCGACGTGCTGATATGAATTTGTTTAAAATGGTAACAAAAAACATTCAAGAAAGAGTGCAAAAGGATGGAGAAGACAAAGCAGCCGTCAAGGCTGAAAATCGTCAACTCCGGTTATACATATCAAATCTTATCCAAAGCACCTCACAAACAACTCAGTTGCTGCCTCAAGTCTTAGAAACACCAGCTGATCAACAACAATTAAGGCAATTAGTTATTTGTGGAAAAAAAACTAATAAGTGTATTGAAGAGATCATCAACAAAGGAAAAGAAGTTCTAATGCAGGTCTTCCAGTTAAGATACAAAGCTCATGACTTACGTCAAGGTATCCAAGATTTTGAACAACTGATAGCCGAGTTCAAGCCAATGCATGAAATCATAATTGCAGATTTAGAGATGGCTTGTGGCTCTACAATGGCAAGAGAACATAAAAGACAAATCCTGGAGTGGAAAGAAAGTCATCTTTTCAAGGTGAATACATATGTCAGAATATCTGAGGAGTTTACAGCGTATAAACAAAGAGTTATTGATACTCTTAGGTTCGTTAGAGAAGTAGTTGCAGCAATTCCTTGTCAGTATTGCCTTGAGGATGGTTCCTACATTGGGCTTGACATAGTCCAAGCTGAGTTTCAGAGCATGTTGCATGGCAGCGATGGCAGTGTTGGGAGAATGATGATGATTTCCATGATGTCAGCGAGGTTCGAGAAAGCGGACAATGAGAGTGAAGATTTCTTGAAATCAATTGCAGATGGTGAAGAAATCTTGGAAAAACGGCATTTTGCTATTAATAGCATCAACACTCCTACTACAGATGAAGTTGCCCGCTTTTTAGCGGATGTGATCGAGATTTAAATCTGCTTTCTTCTAGAAGCATCTTCCACGCTTTCTTTCTATTCTTGTCTCAAATTTTATCCATTCTTTGAGGATAGAAAGAAAACAATTGTAATAAGTTGTCATGAGTTGGCACTTTCCGTTTTAGATGCTTTTAGGGTTTAGATGTTTTATCTTTTCTAGATTTAGAAATAAAGCTTGCATGTTGGCAAGTCTTAGTTGTAAAAGCAAGGAGATTTTAGGGTTCTCTACTCCTCTGCTTACTTATAAATAAGAGCAATGTTTGCTTATTTTACTTGAACCGTGCTCGTGATAACAAGACATAAGTGTCTTTAGTACCTTCTCTTTGTTATTCAATATTATTCACTTTGTGTAAAGAGCAAGTTTGCATGCCTCCTTAGCTACAAATCCTTGTTTAGTGCATGTGTTATGTGTCAATTATAATCAGGTTGATCGCATGTTGCAAGCGTGTTGCTACAACTTGCTGTCCTGAAATTGTAATCTTTGTTCTAGAAGTTTGAGTGAATAAAATCCTGAGCGTGCTCTGTCTGCCTCGATATAAATATCTTAGATTTCCATCTATTTGTTTTGTGTTAGAAGTATGAGTAAATAAAATCTTGAAGCTTGCTTTGCTGCTCTTGAAATAAAAGTCTCGTATTTCCATAATACTTTTATGATCTCTTTTTCAGCTTGCCTTAAAATGTATGTTGAAGAATAGTTTGTTTAAGTATCTTTGTCAGAAATCAAACTCGTCCATTTCTAGACTCTCTTGCTCTGTGTTTACTTGAGAGGGTAGAAACATTTTAAGCGTAGGTTAAGTTGTAGCTGTCTAGTTTCATTAAAGGGAAAACCTCTGCCGCAACATCTAGTGTTCTATAACCTTGTGTTCTCGCAGCTGAACCAAAAAGATAGGCGTAATTAAGTTTAGATTACTTTCTTTATGCAACTCAGCAAAAGAGGGAGCTTCCCCTCCTAATTCGAAGAGTAGTTTACTGCACATAGCTGTCCATTTCTAGAACGCATTCCGGAGGTGCGATTTGAAACGCTAACATGACTTTCTATATATAGTAAGTCTCTCCAAATGTGCCAAGCAACAACTGTAGAGCTCAAACAAGATCATCACTGTCTCAGGAGACCGTCCAGGTGCCTTTGATATAAATAGAAACCCCGACTCCCGGAAATAGTCACTTACTATAAATAGTAAGCGTGTCAAATGGAGTCCAACGAAGGTCAATCCTGGTCTCCCACTGAATACTGGAGGCAAAACAACCTCAATCACTACCAACGGTGACCCCCTAACCATTTGCTCTAGCCTACAAGGGTCAGGAATATGCTAAACCATCTGTCATCTTGTCCATACTAAAAAGGGGATGAGGGAATGATATTTGGCCATGAAATTCATAATTTTGGTGAGTTACTTTTAGAGATTTAAAAAGGAGAATTATCTTTAATGAAAAATAAAATACAATGTTGATTATATTTCATTATTATTTCATGGTCCACTTGCAAGTCCAAGCAAATTTTGTAAGAAAGAAGGGAGTTTGAAAATAGTTAAAATATTATTATCCTCCTTAGTTGCTCGACCCACATGAAATTAGATTTGATTTGCTTCTACAAGTCAATTCTCTCTCTTAGGGCGGTTTAAGGAAGCATCTAATATTTTAATAATCAAGATCAATCTGATCTTTTCAAGGGCGGTTTAGTGCCTTAATAGGGAAGGTATTGCATATTTTAATATTTGAAGACCAAATCAGATCTTCCCATGGTGGCTTGGATAAGGAAATGAATATTTTAATGAGATAAAATCTGATCTTCTCAAGGGCGGTTTTAGATGCCTTAGTGAAGAAGGCAATGAATATTTTAATGAGATAAAATCAGATCTTCCCTAAGGGCGGCTTAGATGCCTTCATGATGAAGTCAGTAAATATTTTAATCAAAACAAATCAGATTCTCTCTCTATGGCGGTTTTGGACAACGAGCCTTATTCAATAAGGCATTGAGGGCTGTGAGAGGGAGATATGTTGCATTGATACTTTGAAAAGAACGTTGTGAAGAGAGCTTTCTCTTTCCTGAAATAAGCTTACAGAATTCCAACAAAGTGGTGTTCCATTGAGTTGGGTTTGGTGATGCTCCCTTACCCTTGTTTGAGAGGTGAAATCACTCAAATTTCATCATAGGGCAGAATTGTACAAGCTTGGTGCATTTACAGCTAGGGTTTGAAGACAAGTTCCTAGTCAAAAATTGTATTTGGAGGTCTACAGAATTTTCTGAGCAAATCTACCATTGGGCGATCCATGCTAAGGACATTTTGGAGTGTAATAAAATTTGTTTCATGAATTTTGGAGATGCTGGTGATTATATATGAATTTTGAAGATATTGGGCGACTAGGGTTTCCAGTTTGGTGGCTGGAAATTGCAACTTCAAGTGTGATCTGATAGAGTTTCATTCCTTAATCTCTTGGCTAGGGTTTGATATATATATTTTGGCTATTTTGCATATTGTATGAGTTCTGTGATTTTCTAAATCAGATTATCTGATTGTAAGCTGCAAGCTATCCTCTATTTGTAATCAGATTATTGATTCAATAAGAAGCCATCATCATTTCCTGAGTATGTCATTCTCACATGTTGATTGATTTTCTTACAACTTCATCATTTTGGTATTTTGTTACATGAATCTTTAATCTACATCTAAACATTAAGCTAACAAGGAGAAAATTTTGATTGTGATAAGGTAGGCTTGTTACAATGGTATCAAAGTCAAGATCTTGCTAGCCTTTGGATTATGCAACCTTTTGAGGTTGGGCCACACAGGTATTGCACTAGAAGAAGAGCACAATAGGAAGAGGGTAATCAATCAACAAGTTCATCTGCAAAAAAGGGTAGTCCTAGAAGGGAAAATATTGATGATTTCCTACAAACATTTGCACAACAGTAACAACAGGTGCTCCACTAGTTTCAGAATAACCTGATTGTAGCTGTGGGATGGTTGAGGATGGATCATTCAAGGTCTAGAAGGGAACATAGTGAAAGTAGTGGAAGAAGTAGTGCAAGGAGAAAATTTGCAGCCACTTCAGATAGACCTCTTTGACCCACCTTCACTCCTACGAGAGAGGAGTTACCTTCAGAAGAAGAAGAAGAAGCTACAAAAGTCTCCAATGATATCATGGTAGCATATGATGAGTACCATGCTCTTCTTGAGGTGGTTCGATCAGCCATAAACTTGAATCAGTTTATGAATCAAAAGAACAAGAAAAAGAGAAGAAATCCCAAAAGGAACCCAAAGAATACAAGGATGCGTTGAACAAAATTCCCCTACCTAATTTTGACGGCAGCGGTAGGATGAGTGCACATGCCTGGATTCATAAGCTTGATACTTTTCTTACACTCAAGCCAATGAGTGAAGAAAAGGCTATACAGTTTGCTACTATGCACTTGGAGGGCGTAGCATATGTTTGGTAGCACCATGGACTTGTGTCATAGAGGCATGACATGATTACTTCCTATGACGAGTTCACTCGCAACCTCATTGCCAGATTTGATAGGAAGGACATAGAGGTTTACTATAGAGATTTGGAACAGCTGAGACAGGATGGTAGAGTGGATTCCTATATCAATGAGTTTCAAAAGGTTGATATTACGGTTCCTTAGATGCCCGAGAAAAGGGTTATTATGTTGTCTGTAGAGGGATTAAGTGATAGGTTACGAGGCCTGGTGAAGGCTCACAAGCCTAAAACACTAGATGATGAAATAAAGCTTGCACTAGACCTGGACACTTACCCCACTCCAGTTCAAAGTCAAAAGAAGAACTTCGAGAACTTCAAATCAAATAAAAAATAATTCAATAAGCCCAAGGTTACTTCTTCAACAATCAGTGAAGAGAGGAATCAACTCAGGAGGAAGAATCTATGCTTCACTTGCAAGCAACCGTGGGAACCTGGTCATAGATGCCTTGGGAAAGGCAAAGCACATCTTATTGAGGTCGTATTTGATGATGAAGAGATCCCAAATACAGACTCAAAGAGTGAGGAGCATGAGGATCAACCTCATATTGAACCTAAGGAGCATGATGATCTTCAACAAGTTACTATTGCTTCACTTTTAGGAGTTCCACGATACCATTCCTTTCGTATGAAGGGAGTCCTGAATGGTCAACGCGTTGTTTTCTTGGTTGACAGTGGAGCCACGCATAACTTCATTGATGAAGGATTGGTGGTTAGGAGAGGTCTTCATGTTGAGGAGTTTCCAGGTTTTCAAGTAACAATGACCAATGGGTTTGGCATGAGCTGTACTAGGAAAGTCTCACATCTAAGCATACAAATGGGAGATTACACATTGGCAGATGATTTCTATATGCTTGGTCTAGGTGAGATAGATGTGGTGCTAGGCATCCAGTGGCTTCAGTCTCTTGGGAGGTACGTTCAGGATTTTCAGAGGATGGAGTTGGAGTTCATAGTGGATGGAAACAAAATCGTGTTGAAGGCTTTATCAGATGGGAAGCCTAGAGTGATTTCAGTTAGAGGCACTATTCAGGAATGGAGATATGGCATGGGCAGCCTAGTGCTTCGTTTCATCTAAATCTCCTTCTAGTGATATGACACATCATCATGTGGATATTCAAAAAGTTTTGGATAGGCGTAGTACTGTGTTTAGTGACATACCGCCTGGGTTACCTCCTGACCATGGATTTGAGCATGTTATAGAGATGGAAAAGGGCTCCAAGCCCATCATTACGACACCATATAGACATCCCAGGCACTTCAAGGAGGAGATAGAGAAAACAATTAAGGAGCTGCTTGAGATGGGACATATCCGACCTTCATCTAGTCCCTTTGCTTCTTTAGTAGTTTTGGTGAAGAAGAAGGATGAGATTCTATGGATGTGTATTGATTGTAGGGCCTTGAACAAAAAGACGAGTTACACAAGGCCGTGTACTTTTCTAAGATTGATCTCAGGTCGGGATATCATCAGATTCGTGTTCGAGTAGAGGATGGTCACAAGACAACATTCAGGTGCCACTTCAGACACTATGAGTTTCTTGTTATGCCCTTTGGACTCACTAATGCACCTGCTACATTCCAGTCTTGTATGAATCATATATTTAATAAGAAGTTGTGTAAGCTTGTTTTGGTTTTCTTTGATGACATCCTGATATTTAGCAAATCTGGGGAGGAGCACCTTAGATAGCTAGATAAGGTACTTGGAATCATGGAGGCTCAGTCTTTGTTTGCTAAGGCGTCCAAATGCGAGTTTGGACTACAGGAGATTCTCTATTTGGGTCATGTGATTGGGGCTAATGGAGTTCAAGTGCACCAGGAGAAGATTTGAGCTATATTGGATTGACCACCTCCAAGGAACGTCTCTGATTTGTGAGGTTTCTTGGGATTATGCAATTACTACAAGAGATTTGTAAGTGGGCTTTCATAGTTGGCAGCACGTCTTACAGATCTTACCAAGAAGGGGGCATTCAGTTGGATAGATGAGGCACAGGCAATATTTGATCGGCTTAAGGATGTTATGAGCTCTTGTCCTGTGTTGGCACTTCCTGATTTTACTCAGCCTTTTGTTTTGGAGTGTGATGCTTCAAGAGAGAGCCTAGGAGCTGTTTTGATGCAAAACCGTCATCCCATTGCTTATGAAAGCAAGAAACTATGGGATGCAGAGAGGTTATATTCCACCTACGATAAGGAGATGTTGGCCATCATGCATGCATTGGCCAAATTCAAACAATACTTAGTGAGTGGAAAATTTGTGGTTAGGACAAACCACAATAGTTTGAGATACTTCTTAGGGCAAAAGGACCTTAATGAATGACAACAGAAGTGGGTAAGTAAGATACACGCCTACAATTTTGACATCGAGTATGTTAAGGGTAAGAAGAAATTCGTTGCTGATGATCTTTCCAGGAGGTCTTCCCTTTGCTCTTTGAGTGAGATATTAGCAGATTGGAAGTCCCAACTTTTAGTTGAGTATTCCAAGTCTACATTTGCATGCGAGATCATGGATGAATGGATCCAGGATGATAGATATCGAGTTGTGGATGACGTGATCTATTATAAGGATAGGATATTCCTAGTACCTGAGTCCAAGCTCAAACAACAGATATTACGAGTCCATCATGACACACCTACAGTCGGGCATCCAGGTTTCTTCAAAACCTATAGACAAGTCAGAGAGAGATTCTCATGGAAGGGTCTCAAAGATGATGTCATGTAGTATGTTAGAGAGTGTTTGACTTGTTAGCAGAACAAGTCCGAGCATACTTTCTCGACAATACTTTTGCAGCCATTGCCTATTCCAGAGTAGAGGTGGGAGAATATATCTATGGATTTCATTATAGGTATTCCGAAGGTTCAGGGACGAGATTGCATATTTGTGGTTGTTGATAGGTTGACCAAATATGCACACTTCTATGCTATACGTTCTGATTATTCAGCTCTACATGTGGCAGAGTTGTTCTTTCGAGAGGTGTTTCGATTGCGTGGTCTTCCTAAGACCATAGTATGTGATCGGGATAGCAGATTTCTCAGTGTTTTTTGGTAGGAGATTTTCCGATTAGCTGGTACAAAGTTGACACCGAGCACCAATTATCACCCTCAAAAAGATGGGCAGATAGAGATTGTCAATAAATGGGTTGAGGGTTATTTTCGCAATTATGTTGCGAGGCAGCAACATGCTTGGATTAGGTGGTTGTATTTAGGAGAATACTGCTATAATACCACCTATCACATGTTGATTGGCATGTCTCCATTCAGGGCAATGTATGGATATGATGTACTATCTTTCATGGACTTGGCCTTTGATGATAGCATAGTTCCTTGGGCCAAGGAGTTATTGTAGGATACTCAGGACATCCTTAAGGTACTTAAGGATAATATTCAGTAGGCATAGAAACAACAGAAAATGTATGTTGATAGACACCGTGTGGAGAGGAACTTTGAGGTAGATGACTTGGTTTTCTTGCGCCTTCATCCATATAGACAAAGTACATTGAAGAGAAGTGGTGTGAAAAAACTCAAGCCAAGGTTTTATGGTCACTACAAGGTTATAAGGAGAGTTGGGGAGGTAGTGTATGAGCTTGACTTACCAGTAGGCAGCATATTCCATAATGTTTTCCATGTGTCATGCCTCGAAAGGGCATTAGGACAACATGTGGTTGCTTCTCCAGACCTTCCACCCCTTGATGAAGAGGGTGTTTTGATATTAAATCCTAAGTCTATTGTTGATATGAGGGAGTGTAGATTGAGAAACAGAATAATCAAAGAGTATCTCATCAGATGGAGAGGTTTGCCATTGGAGGATGCTACGTGGGAAGGGGAGCAGATACTACAACATCCTAAATTGCAATTGCTTGAGGACAAGTGATCTTGGGAAGGGAGGACTGTAATGTCCCCATTCTCAGAGTGATATCTTGGAGATAAGAGCTAGCTCATTCACCATTCCCGTGAGCTAGACATCCTGATGAGGGAATGATATTTGGCCATGAAATTCATGATTTTGGTGGGTTACTTTTAGAGATTTAAAAAGGAGAATTATCTTTAATGAAAAATAAAATATAATGCTGATTATATTTTGTTGGCGTTTCAAATTGCACCTCTGGAATGCGTTTTGGAAACAGACAGCTATGTGCACTAAAATGCTCTTTGAATTAGGAGGGGAAGCTCCCTCTTTTGCTGAGTTGCATAAAGAAAGTAAACTAAACTTTATTTTGCCTATCTTTTTGGTTCAGCTACGAGAACACAAGGTTATAGAACACTAGATGTTGCAGTTGAGATTTTCCCTTTAATGAAACTTGACAACTACAACTTAACTTACGCTAAAACGTTTCTATCCTCTCCAGTAAATGTAGAGCAAGAGAGTTTAGAAATGGACGAGGTTGATTTTATGACAAAGATACTTGAATAAACTTTCCTCAACATACATCTACTAAAATTTCAATGTAGGCTGAAAAAGGAGATCATAAAAGTATTACACAAATAACGGAAATATGAGACTTTATTTCAAGGGAAGCAAAGCAAGCTTCAAGATTTTATTTCCTCACACTTCTAACACAAAACAATAAACGAAAATCTGAGATATTTATATCGAGGCAACAAAGCATGCTCAAGATTTTATTTACTCAAACTTTTGGCACAAAGATTACAATTCCGGGACAACAAGTTGTAGCAAAATACTTGCAACATGCGATCAACCAGATTACAATTGACACATAACACATGCACTAAAAAAAGATTTGCAGCTAAGGAGGCATGCAAACTTGCTCTTTACACAAAGTGAACTGACACTAAACGATAACAAACATGAAGGCATAAGCTCAACGATTTTGTTATCACAAGCACGGTCGAACTAAAATGAGCAAAGACTGCTCTTATTTATAACTAAGCAGAGGAGTAGGGAACCCTAAAATCTCCTTGCTTTTACAACTACTGCTTGCCAACATGCAAGATTTATTTTTAATCCTAGAAAAGATAAAACATCTAACCCTAGAAAGCATCTAACATCTAACCCTAGAAAGCATCTAAAAATGGAAAGTGCCAACTCCTTACAACTGTTATCTTTCTATCCTCAAAGAATGGATAAGAATTGAGACAAGAATAGAATGAAAGGGTGGAAGAAGCTTCTAGAAGAAAGCTGATTTAAATCTCGATCACATCCGCTAAAAAGCGGGCAACTGCCTCTCTATCAAGAGTGTTGATACTATTAATAGAAAAATGCCGCTTTTTCAAGATTTCTTCGCCATCCTCAATAGATCTGAAGAAATCTTCACTCTCATTGGCCACTTTCTTGAACTGTGCTGACATCATGAAAATCATCTTCATTCTTCCAACACTGCCATCGCTGCCATGCAAGATACTCTGAAACTCTGCTTGGACTACGTCAAGCCCAATGTATGAACCATCCTCAAGGCAATACTGACAAGGAATTGCTGCAACAAATTCTTTGATGAACTTAAGAGTATTAATGACTCTTTGCCTATACACTGCAAACTCCTCAGATATTCTAACATATGTATTTACCTTGAAAAGGTGACCTTCTTTCCACTCCAGGATCTGCTTTTTGTGTTCTCTTGCCATTGTAGAGCCATAAGCCATCTCTAAATCTGCAATTATGATTTCGTGCATAGGTTTGAACTCGGTTATCAATTGCTCAAAATCTTGGATACCTTGACGTAAGTCATGAGCTTTGTATCTCAACTGGAAGACCTGTGCTAGAATCTCTTCTCCTTTGACGATGAACTCTTCAATCTATTCCTGAGTTTGTTTTCCACAAATAACCAACTGCCTTAACTGCTGCTGATCAACTGGTGTTTCTGAAACTTGTGGCAGCAACTATGTTGTTTGTGAGGTGCCTTGAATTAGATTTGATATATACAATTGGAGTTTTATGATTTTCAGCCTTGAGGGCTGCCTTGTCTTCTCCGTCCTTCTGCACTCTTTCTTGAATAATTTCAGTTACCATCTTAAACAAACTCATATCAGCATGTCGTGTACATTTACCAAGGTTTTCTTTGACCATTATGAAACCATCAACATCCGCTTCATCCCTGATTTTATCTTCAAGAGGCGTAGCTGTCTCCATGACCATTTCACCCTCAAGATTCCTCTCAAAATGTATTTGTTTCTTGGCCTTCTTCTTGGGTGCTTCCTGATATATGCTAAGGTCATCAACATTCACCTGATACGAAGGCCTTCTTCTCGTCCTACCCAAGGAGCTCTCAAGCCAAGATGTGGTATCTCTACTAACATCCAAGGGAGGAATAATTGCAACATTGGCCTCTATCTCCTTGTCTTCCAAATCAATGTGAATTGGCGAAGACCTAGGAGATGGTAAAGGGTCTTGTATCAAAGGCTCATTTTGCACTTCTTCTTGAAGTATGGGCTCAGGTGGAGGAACTTTTGTTTCAGCTGTAGGTTGCTCTTGTATAACAATTCCTGTGAAATCCAACCTCTTCTTCGCATTCTTTGTAGACCTACTTCCCTTTGTAACCTCTTGAGACTGAACTTTTCCTTTCATCTTCGTTTGAACTCTTGAAGAAGAGGGAAGAGATGAATGTTTCTTTGGCGGCTCTACTACCGGAATGGACTCCCTCCTTTTGAGGATTAAGAAAGTCTCGCTGTACTCTACCACTTGTTGTGTCCTTTCTTCCACTGTAATGCATTCTTTGTTAGCCCAGTTGACCTGTGGAAGAGGTTGCTGTTCAACTAGATTTCTAGTATAGGCTGGGAGAATTACATCCTCGTCATCATCTGATAACCCTTCAATGTCTTCGGATAAACAATCTTTCATTTGGTGAAGGGTGAGCCGACTATTACTTTGCCTTCGCACCTCGTACTCGTCTCTGTAGTTAGCCCAAAAGTCTTCAAGTGCGGGCACATGAGCATAGTTCTGACCAAGTCGAGCTGCATAGACACCATGGGGATCATATGATCATCTCTCGCTGAAAGGCTTGAGACCAAGTTTATCTAACTCATTACACATTATTTTAGCATTTGCAGATGATCTGCACCTATAAATACCTAAAGCAAAAGGAAAGTTGAAGGCTGGTTTCTTTTTGTTGTGCAAGCGAGTGTGAACATCTGATACTTGTCTGAGGAATTCCATACACACAAATTTATCTAATGGATACGTTGGTAACATAAGAGGAGCACCTGAATAGTCGTAAACCCTTAGATAAGTGAAAGTGGCAAACTGAATAAACCAATCAACCCATTCTGACATTGCTGCCCTGGCGATAGATGAGATGCGGACATGTAGTTCATTGTCCAGGTCACGCACTGTGTAGATTAAAAATGCTTCATTCACTCTTTTGTAATGATGTGATGCCGCAGTGAACTCCAACTGAGTGTAGTAATTGTAGACATGTTGAACATTTAAAGAACCCTCCATGTTTAACCCTCTGAATTTAACCTGATAGGCAACCAAGTAGACTAGGTAGGAGACCATGTGGAATGCATGTCTATTAAAATATTCAGTTATTTGATGGTGAAGGCAATCATTGATTAAAGTAGACCAGTCATAGAACTTTGTCTTCTTTATGATATGAGGAATCATGTAGAACATGCAAGGCTGAAACTTCATTGCATCTGCTTGACCAGTAATCTAGTTGAGTAGGGTGATTATTATAGAAGACTCATCCTTGAACTCTCCTCTCCCGACTTTCTTTGGCAATGTGCTGTATTTATCTTTCAGCCACCTGTGTGCAATCTTCTTGCTATATTTTTCTTGATGCTCTTCCCATATCCTTTCACATTCTTCAATGTTGATGGTGACACTTCCAAGCCATGGTGGAATTGAGAAACATTTCTCAATCATGTCTGGCTTTAAGCTACATATGACTCTTCCATCAACTGACTGGATTTCCCTTGTGGCTAGATTATAATGCTTGATACAAGCAATTATGAATTCTAAGCTCTGTACTGAGAAAGGTATGGATGCTGCTGCGAGAAGACCTGAATGGCCAAGATTCCTGATGGTGGTGTTGCCTGCATCTTCCAAAGGACGTAGATTGAATACTGGCTTAATATGGTGTAACTCAGTCTCGGCCGTTTCTATGAAATCATGGTACAGTGTTGATTTTGTCTTGAACTTTGTAAGAATGTACTCCATTCTACAAAACTTGAAGATTGACAGTAAACACGCCTAGGTTCTAACAAGTTTTGACAAACTTTCTAATTTTAGCTTGCTGATTTTTCTTCGTCAAACGGATAAAATTTTGAATTTTTTTCTGAGATATGGGTTTTGTTTAGAATTTCGTTACAAGCCAACCCGGATCGTCCATTTTTGAAAATTTGAACTGAAGACTGAAAAAGCAGCAAACCCTAATTTTCTCCGAAAAAAGCAGAAAAAGATGGCATCTGGGTATTGTTCATGAGCATATTCTGGATGAACCCACTTGATAAAATTTTGCAAACCCTAACTTTTGATTGAAAAAGAAACCACTTTAAGTTTCTCTGAAAGAGCTGTGATATGGGTTTTGTCCAAAAGAAGGTTTAGTATAGACCCAGAAGATTAGAAATGGAAGAATTTGAAGTTTTCTCTGACATACAAAATAAAAAGCAACTGCTGCAACCTTGAGGAAATCCTTCAACAATTTGTCCAGAAGATAGAATAAATATGAACCAGCTTGCTGAAAATTGATAATAGTGGCCTTCACAAATTTGATGTTCTTGATGAAGACATATGAAAAAGCAAGCCTTCTTTGAGTGCTGATCTGAAAATTTATGTAAAACCAACAAGTTTAGGTTTTTGAATCTTGAAAAATATAGGTTTGAAGTTGTTGCTTTGTTTCTCCTTGAAAACACTTGCAAGAAAATATGAAAAATAAAACATAGAGATGTCCTTAAATAAGCTTTTGTTTTGAGAAATAGCTTCTCAAACCCTAATACTAAAAACCCTAAATTTAGCTCATGAAATGAACTAAGGTGTTTTTTCCTTTCTTTGAAATTTCAAAATTTTCTCTAAGGCATGAGAAGTTGGGCACCCTTTTTGAGGTATGGCGCCCAGTCTCTCCAGACTTACCCAAATTTTCACCGTTTTCACCTTCTGCTCAATTTTTAACCCTAATTTGACTCTGTCTCTCGGCTTCCAGATTGATCCGACGAACGAACTCAACATTTCATTACGGAGCATAATTGAATCTGATGACATTGTTCTAGAGACGCCATCTGTCAAAAACTTCATTTGACCCTTCGAATTGCCAGGTGCCTATCTCTAACAGGGGCGTCCATTTTCTCCAGTGTTAGCCATTTTCATGATTTTCAAAACCTTGCTTGTCTTCTGACCTTCAGATGAATTCACGATTCCGAGTGTTGTATTGATCAGACTGACTGGCTGATGGATTCACTGGATAGCTAATAAGATTTTGAAAGGGGTCTTTTGGATACCTGATCTCCGAAAATTGACTTCTGATGGCTCTAAACCCTAGGCGCCCTTCTCCTTCAGGGGCACCCATCTCTTCCAGACTTAGTCGTTTTAACTATTTCTCACCTTCAGAGTTTCAAAACATCTCTCTCTGTGACCTCTGTTTGACTTGGATTTGCCGACGGTTGGGTGATCTGATGAGCTGACGTAAACATTCGCTGCGAAGCTGGCAGGAAACTGAAGAGATTGATCATACTTACAAACCCTAACTACCAGATTAGATCATCTAAAAATTTGGGCGCCCTTGGCCACCTAGGGTGCCCAGAGTTACCAAACTTAGAAAAAATTTCATCATTCACAATTTTGCATTTTGTCTCTAGCGTGAAATGCCTCTGTTTGATCTGATATTCTGGATGATTGCGTGATCGAATGATCGTGCTGACTGATTCATTGCGGAGCCGAGAAGATTCTGAGTAACATTGGCCTAGAAGCAGAAACCCTAATTCTAACTTTTAACCTCTTGAAAAGCTGGGCGCCTTTCTCCTTCAAGGGCGCCCATGGCTAGTAGAGTTGGAAAAATTTATTAACTTCTCAACTTTGCATTATGTCTCCAACATGAAATGCCTCTGTTTGATCTGATATTTCGGATGATTGCGTGATCGAATGATCGTGTTGATTGATTCGTTGCGGAGCCAGGAAGATTCTAAGTAACATTGGCCTGGAAGCAGAAACCCTAATTCCGACTTTTAACCTATTGAAAAGTTGGGCGTCTTTCTCTTTCAGGGGCACCCATGGCTGATAGAGTTAGAAAAATTTATGAACTTCTCAACTGTTGCCTCGTTTAACATGCCTTGTCTTTGACTGCCTAAACAAAAAAAATTCTAAGGCATTGAAGTATGGGCACCTCTTCTTGACTGGGGCGCCTCAAGTCTCCAGACTTAGACACAATTTAGCATTTTTCAAGTTTTCAATATTCCTTTGTCTGTTCCTCATTCTTTGTGCATGTTACTCGTTCAAAGCCTCTGTTTGATGCTCGAAAGTCTGATTCTGACACTTGGCAGCTGACTGACCTCCATTGATGACCTTGAATCTTCGAAAAAGCTTCTAAAAAAGAAGAATAGACCCAGTAGGGTAAAACTGATCTTTTTGTGATTCTGACTGCACCAACCTGATGAGGAAGTATTTTGAGCCAATCAAAATCAATCTTAACCCTAGAGGCCAAACTTTCTATTTTTAGAAAATTTTACAAGTATCTATTTTTTGAGAAATCCAGAAAAAGTTTCTATTTTTAGAAAACTGCTAAGTATAAATTTTCCTAAAATTTAGGGATGAAAAACTGAAGTCTGGGTATTGTTGGTTTGATCATTTTGAACCGACCTAGATTGTCTGAATTTGAAATTTCTAAGTTTTTGACCCTCATGCATGATATGCAAACCCCTTTTTTGTCCTTTTTGATAGATTTAACCATAGTTGGCACGCTCGCGAAAAACTCGCGAGTTATTTTCCAAAGCGAGTTTTTTCAAGTTTAACTCGCCAAACTCAAAAACCGAGTTTTTAGTGGTCAGTACTCGCCAAAAACTCGCAAGTCTGATAGAAAAACTCGGCCGCTCAGAACATAAAGTTAAAAACGTCTTTTTTATGTTTCATTTCTGTTGTGACCTTTTCACACATCATCCCATTCAAATGGGGACCCCCTATTTTTGCTCCATTTTGGTCTTTTGGCTTTTGTTTTGTCTCTCTCTCTCTGGTCTTTCTGTCCTTCCGGGGATGTCCCATCATTCCACCTAATTGGAAATTTTGGCTAAGTCTATGAAATTAGGGTTTTCATTCTGCAAGCTTGTTTGAGGTCAAATTGAGTTGGCAAAGCAACATATGAGCTTGGCATTGCTATCACAACGCTTCAGGCAAGGTCCCATTGGATTTTCACTAAGTTCTAACAACTTACTATTTTTAGGAAGTGTTCAATTTGAGGTCTTTTCCTCAAGATTTTGGAATTTTGACTGCTCCACCACGTCCAGGACACTTCAAAGTACTCACACGCAAAATTTGAACAAATTCTGACAACTTGCTATTTTTAGCAGTTACGGCTTCAGGAGCCATTTTCAAGGTTTGCACGTATGCCTTTCAAATGCATGTCTAGGGAATGTTTCTAGGTTTTTCGAGACCTTCGCAGTGATGTAACATGCAAATCGAGATGATGACTTTTAACTGTTCAACCTTCAGAGGCTATTTTAGGGTTTGCATGCAGGCTTTTTCAGTGCATGTCGAGATATTCCTCATGGGTTTTTCGAGAGCTTCGCAACAATGTGACATGCAAATAGAGTTGATCATTTTTCAGGGACTTACTATTTTTAGCCAGTACATACATGCAGACCAGTTTTCTGGGTTTTTCTAGTTTTTTTTAGATCCATCGGGCACTATGACATGCAAACTCATTCGACAGTGGATTGGTCACTTTTCTGGCACTTACTATTTTTAGCAGGTCCACCCCAATAGCCACCCAACACTTCAGTTCAGCAAGAAGAACGACATGAAACAAAAATCAAGTCAAATGGAAACCATTCAAGACACATGCAAATCAGATTAGGGTTTCCTACTTCGGTGCCTAAAAAGTAGGGTAAAAAGCCAGAATTTCGAAAAACGAAGATATCCCATCACGATCAGCATCCTTCTGGCAATCTACTGGTAGAATTTGGGCACAATTCAAGAAGTCACCTGCAGAATAGGGCTATAAATAGCAGGTCAGCACGAGAGGCAAGTGTGAATAGGTTCGCCAAGCGATGAGGACCCCGTGGTGAAAATTTCAAGTCAAACGGAGCTACAAAAGTCAAGCAATTTTAGGATTTGCTAAAAATAGCAGGCGGGCTAAAAATAGCAGATGAGCTTGGGCAACAGGTATAAACAGGGTAACGAGGCCACAAGGGGCATATCACGCCAACTCCAGAGTCAAAACGGGTGGAAGCCATGAGGAATCACACTTCTCCAAAATTTGCTAAAAATAAGAGTGGCAAGAGGTAGCTGAGGCATTGGAAATTTCCAAGTTGAAACTGGCAGGAGGATGGGTGAAATGCGCCCACAAAGAAGATGTGAAGTCAAGGCAATAAAAATGCTAAGTATGAGGAATTCCTTCTCATACCTCCAAATGCGCCTAGCTTGCAAGGTTGCTAAGGCGTGGCTTGAAGAAAATCCCAAGGCATAAAAAGTTCCTCCTCCCACCTCTATATGCGTCCAAGGCATGAGAAATTCCTTGAGACCCCTCTAAATGCGCCCTTAGCAAGAGTGGAGGATGTTAGCATAAAAATTTCTAAGTGAGGAATTCCTCCTCCACCTAGCAAATGCGCCCTCATGGACGAGTTGATGAAAATGTTTTTAAGTGTTGAAAGTTCCTCCTCCCTAGGTGAAATGCGCCCAAGGTTGAGAGGATGTTGGTAAAAATATTCTAAGGCGTGGGGATTTCCCTCACACACCCTCAAATGCGCCCACTACAAGTGAATTCCTCCTCCACATGCTCAATGCACCCAAAGGTTCCTCCACTACATGTCAAATGCGCCCAAGATGTAGACAAAGGGGGCGTGGTTTTAACAAAAGTTTCTAAGTATGGGGGAAATGGAAGCACATAGTGTGAAATGCGCCCAAGGTGGTAAGATTGAGGTGGCGGCATGGTAGAAAATTTTAAGTATGAGGGAAATGGAAGTAGCATGTGGGAAATGCGTGCTCATGAAGGGAGGATGTTAAATTTTTTTTTCTAAGTGTTGAAGTTCCTCCAGCACATGGTAAATGCACCCTTGGCAAGTTGAATAAAGTTTGGAAATATTTTTCAAAGGTAAGAAGGTTCCTCCTCTTCACCTCAAATGTGCCCTCAAAGCAGACAAGGGATATAAAATGCTAAGGCATCAAAAAATGGAAGTGCATGGGTCAAAATGTGCCCTCAAGGTGTACACGAGTAAAATGTTGAGGAGAATTTTATAAGTGTTGAAAAATAAAAGCACAAACCTCTAAATGCACCCCTCTAAGGAAGTATGAAGGCAAGACTTAGAATATTTTCTAAGTATGAGGAAAATGGAGGCTCATGGGGTGAAGTGCACCCATGATGATTAGGTTAAGCTAAATATTTTCTAAGGCTTGGAAACTTGAAGAGAGCCTTCCCATATGCACTCACAAGGAATAAAGGCAGGGCAATAAGATGCTAAGGCGTGGGAAAAAGGAAGCATGGGTCCTATATGCGCCTAAGTTATGGAGAAGATAAAAGAATGTTTTTTTTTTTTTTGTGTGGGAGTTCCTTCTCACACTCCTAAATGTGCCCTTGTTGTAGATGAAGTAAGGCAAAATTCTAAGACGTGGAAATGCCTAAGGAGTTAAAATGTAAGTTGATACATAAAAATGTGCCTGTTAAAGGCTAAAATTTGCACCCTGTTAAACTATACAAGTTTAACAACCTTGCCTAACATGGGATTCATTTCTGCATGTGGGAAATGCGTAACCAGAAATGAAACCTCCGGATTCTAGGCCGGTTCCTAATGGATAATTACTGATAACTCCAAAAAACTAACCTGAACTTATGGGGAAAAAGATAGAAGTTACTGAAGTGAACCTAAGACCTTAAAATCTAAACAAGAGAAACAGGTGATACACCAAATATGATATGAGAGCTCAAATACAGGTAACTAAGAAGGATTACTAAATTATCTGAGTGAATAAAACACTTCCTTTCTGTATAGGCTTGCATAAGTATTTTGCAATAAAGTCTGAAAAGTGAACCAAAATAAGAAGGAAAACAGATGCCTCTCCTATGAGCTTCACCCTTAAAGACATGAACTACAACCTGCAAACAAAAATACTTTTCTGCAACTAGGTGTTTGAGTGAGACAAAATAACATGGAATACTGATTATTCACTGGTTACCTTTATCAAATCACCTGTAAATACACACAGAATTGCAGAAAGAAGAGAAGGCTCCAAAATAAATTCAGATAACATAAACTCAGCTGCTGTTACTTGTATTTGATCTTCCAAAAAGAGTTACAAAGTCTGCACCCAAATGCTAGGACACCAAAATGTCACATAAGCCTCCTCTGCATAATCAGAACTTCTTACAATGAAAGAAGAACAAGACTTTATAGGAAAAGCCCTCTCAAAATTCGGATTTGGACTTTGGGCCCAAAAAACAAAGTGATGTCAAACTCTCCTCCAATCAAGGTAGACCAAAAAAACTCCACTACTTGCATACCTTGAGCAAAACCTGGTTTTAATGTTGGACTTGACTATTTGGCACTAAGTCTTTGAAAGTCATTAAATGACTTCAACTTGTATTTTAAAACATTTGTTAAACCTTGCAACAAGTCTTTGAATGTCATTAAATGACATTAAATGTGATCTCAACTTGCATTTCAAAATATCTGAATCTTTATCAAAATGATCAAAGTCTTTGAATGTCATTAAATGACATTAAATGTGATCTCAACTTGCATTTCAAACATCTGAATCTTTATCAAAATGATCAAAGTCTTTGAATGTCATTAAATGACATTAAATGTGATCTCAACTTGCATTTCAAACATTTATTAAAAAGTGATTTATAATTTATCACTTTTAAAATAAAGCTTTACAATTTGACTGAAAATGCAAGTGGGAAGAATTCTTGATCCAATTTTAATAAATATCCAAAACATTTTATTTTTGCATTTTAAATATCTTTAATTAAAATGATTTATAATTCATCATTTTAATAAAGATTTACAATTTGCAAGTAATGAAACATTTCACTTGAAGTTCTAATTTTTGCATTTGATATTATTTATTCAAAAATGATTTATAATAACATCATTTGAATAAATTTTACAATTCTGAAAAGAATGCAAAATGATAGAATACCTTACTTTGCATTTTTTTTTAAAAATATTTGATCTTTATCAAAATGATCTAATAAATCATTTTAAATAAAAATATTAATAATTAAAAAAAAAATCAAAATGCAAAAATGAAATGTAAAGTCTAAGACCAGAATAAAAGACAAAAACATAAGTCTTTAGTTTTAATGAAAGACTTAACAAAACAAAAGCATTTGAAAAGCCACGCATGAAGAGAGAGGGGAAAAACTTAATAAAAAAAACCTTAAGGCAAAAATTGCCTTCTCCCTCCTTGGTCGAATTAGGGTATTAACCCTAAAATGAATGCAAAGACATTCATTTGCATTTTGTTCTCCTGCTGCTGGGCGCCGCCATCATGAACCCTAGCTGCGCCTGAGGAAGGAAGTCTGTGTGCTTTGGACGCCATTAAAATCTGCGTTTTTTCTTCTTGAGGCTTTGGCTGAAGCTTGCATGTGGTAAGGTTGATTTTTTTTGAGTTGAAACTGGTTTTTCTCTTGCATTTTCGAAGCTTTTAAAGCTTTTGTTGGGCGCGGCCAGGCTGTATCATGCGTTTTTTGACATATCCTTGTATTGTATCTCTGCTGTGTCATTGTATTGGCTGCGTTTTTTTGTCATCTTCCTGCTTGGCCGCCATGGGAGAGTTCGACCCTGCATTTTGTGAGCTCATAAGAGCTGGGTGTGATTTCTCTTCTTTTCCATGGGCATTACAAGGTAAGCCACTTCTTGCTACGTTTTTTCCTCAACATTTCATTCTCAAACGAGGAAACTTCGAGCTTTATTTCTGCAGAAATGTTGTCATTTTTTAGAAAAATATAGGCCTATTTGATTGGCCGCGCCATTAATGCTTGAGTTGGAGCTCGTTTTTTAGAAATTTTCCATGTATTCTCCTCCTGGGCTCGACCTTTGAGCATTTTGCAATGAAAACCTCCATATGGGTATTTGACTTTATAAAATAAAATGCACTCTTCTGCCTTTCTGTTGTAAACCCCATGTGGATTTGACTAAAAATAAAAATAAAAACTGTATTTTAATCTCTAAACCCCATGAGAACATTTCTTTATATGAAGAAAAAGGTAGTCTGAGTAAAATTCTGTGTCTGAGTATTTAAAAATCTGAAAGAAACTTCTTATCTCTGCATTTTGCTGAGATTTTTACAGCTGCATTCTATTTCTGAGTTTTCGACTGTGAATATGTTCTGCAAATAACATCATCATGTTAGCTGTAGTTGATGCAAACAAAATGTATTGATTTTTTTCTGCTCTTTCAGCAACTTAGCATTGTAACTTTCATCAGCTTGGCTGTAACGTAATATAGTGATATGAGTGGCAAAATACGTATTCGTTCCTATGTTTGCTGCTCTCTTTTTATATCTTTTGATATCATCTCATAAAACTCAGCAAGATGGCATAATGTTGTTCTCATGAAAACTGAAAACGACGCATTCTGGAAATGAACTTAAAATGCAGCATTGCTGTCATTTACTTTTTTCATACCCTTTGTGGTGAAATTTGTAAGAAATTTGCATAATACAAAACAGATTTTATGATGTTCATATTGCACTTAAACATTTGATGAGCTGGGCTCAACCCTTGTGGGAGCCACATTTAACCCCACTCATCACGAAACTGATAAAAAACAGCAATATTGTATTTCCTGTTTCTGCACATGACACAAAAAGTTAGTAAAATATGATAGATTCGAAAGCTTCTTTTGATGTTCTGCTTTTCTTTAATCGTTTGGTGAATGCATTATTGAATGAGATCACATCTCTGTTGGTAGCGTAGGGATAAGGTAGGAACTGATTTGTCATTGCTCTAACGCCATTCTTCACAATTTTGCAGATAAACCTTAAAGCCGGAGCTGGCTGCGACACCAAAGCTGGACGAGTTTCAACACACAACTTCAACAGCGATTTGTCATTCCAGGCAATGACGAATCACCCTCCTTCCTTATTTTTACGCTATTTTCAGCTGTGTGTTCATTTCTTTTATGTACTCAGCATTTGATATAAAAATCAAATCAAGTTACTCCCACGGCTTGTGTGGGACTTCAGCTTTTCAACATGAATAAAAACAACATTACTTTGCAAACAATGAGTCCTTTTTCTGTTTCAAACATTAGCAAAACAACACCTGAATTCATTTTTAGAATGTGATGAATACGTAGGCAGCAAAATGCTACAGTAGTGAAATTTGGATAACAGTGCCCCTCAAGGGTAGGATTAATAAATTTTGAAAATTTCTCTAAGGCATTTTCTAAAGTAAAAGTGAGAAATATGCCTAAGGAAGAGGGGATGTCAAAATTTCCAAGTGCTAAGGGATATGCACCCAAGAACAGAAGGGAAGTTCTTCAGAAAATTAAGGAGGATGAAAAGGGTGGAAAAATGAAAGCTACAAGTAAGAAGTATACCCAAAATCAAAATGCAATAAACCTTAGCAATTTTTATTATGTTTCAAAAATAATAAAAATTAAACTTACCCCTTCGTCTGGATAAACATGAAAATGATGATTTCTAAAGGGAAATTTCTTCTGGGTATTTGACATTTCCCACTGGGAGATGAATTTAAAATTTTCCATGCCTCGCTCAAGATTTTTTCGGCAGAGATTTTAGCCTGGCGCCTGTTGATGAATTTCCTAGGCGAAAATAAATTTTCTAAGGCAAAAATAAAAAAGAAATGTTTTTACAAACAAATGCCTTGAGTGGTGATGTCAATCGAGCGCCTAGATTACAGTGGATGAAATTTATAAAGCAGGTAAAATTGTCTAAGAAAAGGGAAAAGAAAGCAACAAGGGGTCAAATACACTCACGAGGAAGAGGTGAAATTTGTCTAAGGCATGGAGGAATTTGAAGATGAAATGAAGCTCTAACATCAAGCGTTCAAATGCGTCCTCAAGGTGAAATATTTTCTAAGGCACAAACTCCAGGCACAAGGTGGTGGGTACGCCCTTGAAGAAGACCTCATGAAATGAACACAATGTGCCCATGACGAAAGTTTGTTAGAAAAATGATGAACTCTATCACATCCGGAGATCAATCAGTCAGAACATGGAAATCAGGTAAGTGAAGTGAATTTATATTATAAGCATTCTGATGCTCTTCTTTCTGTTTTGCAGGATGAACACCAGAGCCAGAGCGTGAGGACTTGAGGTGATGAAGCTGGACAACGTTACAACTTTGGAAAGGGGAAACGACAGTGAAGATTTGTCTAAGGCATTAAGAACGTGATGCAAAAGAGGCTAAATGCGCCCAAGGCAGTGGGCTAGAGATATATGAAAATTACGAGGAAGAAGTACGTCCAGGAATTAAAGCAACAAGAGGACTTAACGAAGAAAAAAATTTTGCAAGGAGGGTTCGAACTGAGTATTGTTGTGTGCTTGTCTCCTCCTAGCGCAACAGAATTGGCAGGCAAAACAGTGAGAAAGTCTTTCTGGACGAGAATCTTCTGGAGGATAGTGGGCATTAATTGCTCATAGTGGTTCCTGCAGAGGAGTGGAGAATCTTCTGTACATTCATTGCTCCACTCCTCTCTATGGCAGTTTCTAGGGCAAAAAC
Source organism: Sequoiadendron giganteum (assembly GCA_007115665.2). NCBI lineage: Eukaryota > Viridiplantae > Streptophyta > Pinopsida > Cupressales > Cupressaceae > Sequoiadendron > Sequoiadendron giganteum. The sequence continues at coordinate 400,066,080 of CM021106.1, forward strand.
CCTAATTAGGGCATATGTGGCTCAATCTGAGCCCTTCATTGTAATTTAATCTAAGTCGTCCGCTGGACTGGGCTTGATATAAAAGGGGCATCCCCCCCTCATTTGTAACATAATCAGGAATTAGATATTAGATCAGAGTTGGACAGAATCAGAGATAGAAGTTAGAATAGAGAGTAGAGCTAGAAGTTAGCTTAGTTTGAAAAGGAAAGAAAAGCTTTCCCTTTGAAAGTTTTTGTAAAAGGTTGTTGTGGAGGACCCTCATAATATAAAGAACTTCATTGATTAGTGATTCTCTCTTTCGTTGTGAGTGATTGACAAGGCTTTTTCAGCTTTTTGATTCAAGTAGATAGAGTAAAGTAGATTTCATTCTATGCAAGTAGTTGTTAATTGTGGAATGTGGTGTTTGATTTAAGTAAGTCTTCTTTCATCCATACCACTAGCGGGCTCGTTGACGGTGAGTTCGCCCTGCGTGGTCGACTGGAGTATTAGTACTTAACTTCGGTTGTGATTCACGTGTCCATATGCATCGTTGTGATGGTATGTGCATGTTGTGTCACAATTTGAACATCTTTCTCATCCTTTGAGGATTGCACCGATTTTGCGGAAGTTGTCTGAAGGGAGGCGAAGCAAAGTCTTGTTTGACGATTGTTCAAGTTGATCCTCGCATTCCACCCTTTAGAAGTAGATTATAGAATCCTTACCCTTTCATCCTTTTAAATTCAGCATATTCCCGCTTAACTTAGGAATCAGAGCATCATCGTCAAATCATTTGTGTCTTAATTGCTTCGCAAAGTTGAACAAATTGTGTAAGTCCCCTTGGAATACCTAGCATATTCACATCAACCAACTGAGCCTATTCGCTACATAAGGAACCTTGGAGTTGAACGCATGATATTTCACGCAATCTTAGCATGCGGAATACTTTGATCAAGAGAGAATAGGGTGACTATTGGACATTTTATTCTGTGTTGGTGCGGTCATAAAACACCCGTCAACAATTTCATTTCGAAATTTCATGATACTTTGTGTGAGGAGCTAAACCCCCCCTCCAAGCAAGGAGATATCATTTCTGACGATTTGCCATCGAGGAGAGCATATTCAAACGCCATTTTGTGTGGATTTTGAAGAGAAATTCGATTCACAGGTAGGGTTTTTGTTTTTGATTTTTATTTTTGCTTAATCATTTTCTTTCATTGTTCTTGCAAAATACTCATTCCAAATTGAAAAAAAGTCATGATAGAGCACAAAGAAACAATTTTTTTGCATTTAGAATCCAAAAAACAAGATTCATCAATATGTTTTGTTGATTTTTGCTCATTTTTTTCACTGTTTTTTGAAATTTTCAGACCTAGGTTCATTTTTTGTGTACAATGATAAGATTAGTTAATAATGTTAATTTATAATTCATTTAAACACATTTGTATCAATTTAAATCAAATTTAGCTGTATATCTTTTAAGTTTTAATTTTTTAATGATTTAGGTTGTTTTTTAATTTTTTTTGTATTAAAAAACTAATATGTTGTATATATTTTATTTGTGTGTAGATTGATCATTGATCATTGAATACACACTATAATGGCTTTTGGCTTTGGTTCAACATCAGGTTCTACCCCCGCCACATCATGTTCCACCCCGTCTACACCATCATCATGGGTTCCAAGCACTCGTCTTGCAAGGGCTAGAGACCCTACATGGAAGTATGGTCTGAGAGGGCACATACCTGGAACAGTTGTTTGAAGTGAGTGCAAAAAAACATATCATGGAGGCCTAAATTGCCTCAAATACCATCTTGCAGGCATTCCTCAACGTGATGCCAAGCCTTGTGAGAAGCCCAAAGAAGAGATTAGAAGAGAGTTGCTTGCACTACTTTCAATTGCTGAGGAAAGAAAAATGCAAAGGGAGAGGGCAAAAAAAGCCATAGTAGCTGCAATAGCTAGTGGACATGCGCATGCCCATGGCCAAACTTAGGAGCACGGGGCTGAGCACATGGAGATAGAGTCAGATGAGGAGGGAGATATTGGCATTGTGGGCTCTCTTCGTGGTCCACGGATTCACATTCATAGCATAGCCACAATTGTATTGTCCTCTAGGCCCCCCGTTTCCTCTAGTTCGACTTCGACTAGAGTGCCAGTGCTACCACCACCTTCATCTTCACACAACCCACATAGTTTTTTTGTGCCTCGAAACACACCAAGAGCATAGGTATCATTGTAGGCTACAGGGTGGAACATGGAGATACAGTCAGATGAGGAGGGAGATATTGGCATTGTGGGCTCTCTTCGTGGTCCATAGATTCACATTCATAGCACAGCCACAACTGTACTGTCCTCTAGGCCCCCCATTTCCTCTACTTCGACTTCGACTAGAGTGCCAATGCTACCACCACCTTCATCTTCACGCAACCCACAGAGTATTTTTATGCCTCGAAACACACCAGGAGCACAAGTATCATTGGAGGCTACAGGGTGGAACAAGGAGGTGCATCAACATGCCGAGTCAACATGTGCTGACTTTTGGTATTTCAATAACATACCATTTAATGTGGCGAGTAGTCCCTATTGCCACAATATGGTCACTGCATTGACAGTTGCGGGAAAAGGCTTCAAGCCACCTTCTCGCAAAGATTTGAGTGGGAGGTAGGTGAAAGTCAACTTAAATTTTATGCTAAGTTTATGTTCTTTAAATTAAATTAATTTATAATTTATTATTTATGTTGAATTCAAGCTATTTTTTGTTTAAAACTTACAATTTTGTACTTATTTAATTATTTTACTTTGTACCTGCAGGTTGCTCACAAATGCAACCCAAAGGGCAATGCAAGTGGTTGAAGAACAAAAAAATAAATGGAAGAAATATGGCTGCTCCATTCTTTATAATGGGTGGACGGATGGGAGAAACCACACCATCATTAACTTTTTGGTTGCTTGCAAAGGTGAAGTTGTGTTTTGGAAGTCGATAGATGCTTCCAATAGGATAAAAACTGCAACTAAATTGTGTACATTGTTGGAAGAAGTTGTGATGGAGGTGGGGATTGCTAATGTGGTGCAAGTTATCACAGATAATGCAGTAGCGTATGTGGCAGCAGGAAGAATGCTTGATTTTAGACATCCATCACTCTTTTGGTCACCTTGTGTGGCCCATTGCCTTGACCTTCTTTTCAAGGACATAGTGTAACGACCCCAACCTTGGGTAATTAAATTTTTTTCATATTTCTAACATTTCACTTCAAACATATAAATGTAACAAGTAACAAAGACATTACAATAAAATTCTTCCTTTCCTTATTGATAAATACTTACAAGTTACAATATATATTTCCGCATGAATTCCATTTTCATTGTAAATATAAATCAGAGTACAAAAGTAAAACAATTACATACATAGCTTGTAAGCTTTTTGCACAAATAGTAGTAAGACGGTCCAGGTTCCCTTCCTTTCAAATCTTGGTGTATCTGTCACCTGCTGTGGAGGAGAAACATCACTCAGGCGCTTTTCCACCAACCACGGACTATTAATGCGGTCCCCCGCACATCTATCTTTCGATAGATGGCCCTCCCTTTGAACGAAGAGATTGGTAAAGAAACCGGTTGCGACAACCCAACTGAGCATAGTGTTGTGTCCTATACATCTAGAACTTGCTATTTCACAATCCCGAACTAGCATGATGAATCACAATGAACTGACAGTGTAGTCTCAACTATCTTACATCTAAGTGGATGTTGTACCTTCCACTACTTTGGCCAAAGTATTCTCATTCAGTACTTCGAATGAAGGTCATCTATCATGTACAATACTCAGGGCCGATTTGATTTAAGGCTATCTTACACTACGCATAGGTATCGTCCTTTACTTTTGGATAATCTTTTATCCCAGACTAACCTACAACATTTTTCTAATAGATTTACACAAGATAGGTATATCCTTTTTCAGATTACCTACCTTTTAGACATTCTACTTCCATAGCTACATAAAGGAGGTATATCCTGTTTCAGACAACCTACCTTCAAGCAAACTACTTAATCAGGAATTGGAATGCAGCCAACAAGGGTCTTTATACCATTTCTCCTAATCAGGAAATCTTTATCCTAAGAGTACTTTTAGCTTATCCCAGTTATCCCTCTAACTTAAGCTGAAAAAGACCCTTCTAGACCACTATCCTCACTCCATTCCTAGTTTCTAGTATCTACTTCAATCATATTCTCCATATATAGAGATCATACATATAAGCAATAATACCTAAATGCAATGTCTACCTTTCAAGACAAATAAATGTTCCTTTACACAATCATGCATTCTTTTCACTTTTCTCAAACAAGCTTTCCCTAAGTTATTTCATAACATCAGCTATCTTATTCAAACAGGGTTTCTTCAAATGCTTTTCTATTTTACTATCCTTTTCCAAGCAAATTCTCAAGCAGATTAATTAATTTACAAAATTAATCTAATACATTACACATGCCTGTTTTCCTTGCTATAGATGACTCCAGTCTGCAGCTATTTCTCCTCCTTTGTCAGTGTCACTCCTCTCAAACAAATGTTTATTCAGCAATGACGGAATATGGCTCTCAACCAATGCTTATTCAACAATGACAGAGTATGATTATCTTATAAATGCTTCCACAGCAATAAAAGATTGCTCACAAAATGCTTCTACAGAATTGTCAAGATATGGCTCTCAAAATGAATGCAATATAGTAATAACAGAATATGGCTCTCAAAATGATTGCAATATAGTAATGACAAAGTATGGCTCTCACAGGAAATTCATTTGAATATAGTAGGGCCAAATTGCAGCTCTCACAAAAGAAAATTCGGAGGTTTGCAAGTTATTCTTGATGAATGAACTAGGCGGCTATTTATAGAGCCCTCAGCCAAACAATTTCCACTCATGCAGGTATGTAAATTGACAGAACTACTATTTGAATATTTCAAACTAAAATGTGGCGAATTTTCCATACTTACTCAGCCTTTGAGAAGGTGATTCGACTTCTAGCAGTTCAGAGAATGATTCAAACTTTCAAAGGAAACTGACGCCTACAGGCGTCTCCTAAAAATGGCGCAATGCATGAATAATGGCGGGTTAATTGTAGTCGAAAATGTCAATGCAATAAACGCAGCCAACTGGCCCTATTTCACCCACGTGTTTCCAGCATGGTGGCGACCAGGTCCAAGGCGTGAGGGTTTAGCGCGGGTTCTTCCCTTCACCATTTTCATTGTTTCAGCCTTTACACAGTCCGCGTTTTTCCTTTATGAAGGAATTTCACGATTTTCATTTAAAACAAAGTTTCAAAATGCTTTTGATTTATATCTTTTTAATCAGACTATAGTTTCCCTTTTAGTTTCACAAGATATTTCCAACGTATTTTCCAATAGTCTATGGAAATCGAAATACTTTTATTACATATGGTAAATGCATTTTAATTTACCAAATGACCATACAAGTCAAATTATTTAATCTTATGGTAAATATCATTTACCAAGTGTCTAAAGCAGTTTACACCATTTACTTCCAAGACTTATTTATTTTCAAAGACAATATTTATATCTCCAAAAATTCATTTTATATTATTTAACTTTAATTAAAAGAATTAAATCTTTTAATTTTAGACTAAGAGTTTTAAAATATTTATCTAGATATATTTACATATATTAATATTATTATAGTTCTTTTAAATATTAAACATAAAAATATTAAAATACCCGAGTATTTAATATATTTATATATCTTAATATAACTATAATAATATTATATATAATTGCATATATAAATATATTTAATAAATATAAATATACATATACATATATAATTGTCGATTATATATATATTCTACGAGCCAGTCAACGTACTTTCAAAATATATATCTATGTGTATGTATATATAAATTTCAGGCAAATATTTAATATTCCGCATTTCAAGGTTCACAGAACAGTAAGTCAATCAAGTAACACCACTCATAAAGCATAAAGAAGTAATCCAAAACTCCTAAGCCTAAAGATGACTTATTATGACAACTCAATCTGACTCAGTTCCCAAAACCCTCAGTGAAGTGTGTGTATGCTCAACTTGATCAACTTTACCGGTTACTTGACCAAGCCCCTCTCTCGAGTGATGTCTCCCCTCCGCCTGGAGGAATAGTTCCTGTTCCTACATCCATTGCCACAAAACCACGACAGTTACTTGTTCATAACATTTGCAATACTTATACAAACATATCAAGTTTAAAGCAAGATTCATTATCCTGATATTCACATATATGCAGTATTTACCATGAATTACATCAATCATCAAATGAAACAACGTCAAATGAGCTAACATACATATTGATAACAAGGTGCAAGCATCTCCAGATTTCATATTACATTCATTTCTACCTTTCATATCACTAGTAAATAGTAACCTCATAATTCGAGATGTAACACATAGGCAAACTTGTTTGGGTGGCACCGATTGTAGATGATGCAAGGAGCATCACAAAATTTATCTACAATCACCCTTGGATTCTTAGCTTGATGAGAGATCATATGCAAAGGAAGGAGTTAGTGAGACTAGGTGCCACAAGGTTTGCAACAATTTTCATAACGTTGCAAAGCATTTTGGATTCTTTGGGCTTTTTAAAACAAATGTTTGTGAGTCAAGCATGGAATGACTCCTCATATTCAAAGAAGCTCGAAGGAGAGAGAGTTGCTACAATAGTCTTCGACCCCTTGTTTGCACAAAAAGCTACAAAGATCGTGAAGCTAACTTCAAAACTTTGATTTTAATTTTAAAGTCAAGTTGAATATAAATATATATTTTTTTAATTTAACTTAATTTAACTTTAAGCCTTTCATTATAAATTTCTAACTTTGATCTTTTTGTATTTTTTATCTAGGTGTCGGAGCCCTTGGTAAGAGTCCTTCGTAGATGGGGATCAAAACCCCATGGGATATATTTATGAGGCCATGGATAGGACCAAAGAGGCTATCAAAAGTTACTACATGGGGGACAGCTTGAAATTTGATCCCATATGGGAAATTGTTGATAGGAGGTGGAACAATCAACTCCACCAACCCATCCATGCAGCAGGGTACTTCCTCAACCCTTCTTATCTCTTCTCGGAGAGCTTCTTCGATCCTAATGGAGAGGTTATGGAGGGGCTCATGACATGCTTTCAGAGGATGGAATCCGAGGTTGCAGCGAGTGACCACATCGTCATCGAGTTGGATATGTATAGGGAAGCAACTAGTAATCTCTTTTCTTCGGAGATGGCTCTTAAGAGGAAGAAACACTTTGCCACCAAGTATAAAATTGGGAGTCTGTAACTTTTAAGTTTATTTCACGTGCATCTTATAATTTGATAAAATATGTTTTACTTTTGACTTTTGAGTCTTTGAATTTGTTTTCTAACTCTTCAATATTTATTTATTTTGCAGAGGTTTGGTGGAAAAATTGGGGTGGAAAAACCCCACATCTTCAAAAAATTGCCCTTCATGTATTATGTCAGCTCTGTTGTGCATCTAGTTGTGAGCGCAATTGGAGCTTGTTCGAGTCCATTCACATGAGAAAAAGGAACAAGTTAGCACAAACGCGCCTCAATGATCTTGTTTTTGTGCAATACAACCTTCGGTTGCACATAAAGAGAGTAGAAGAAAAATCACTGGATCCTATTGATTTAGATGAGATAGATCCTTATAGTGATTGCACAGGGCGAGATGAGCAGCCTCCATTGTTTAGCACGGACAAGATCCTTGACTTTGAGAGACAAGCAATGGAGGATGTGGGTGCATCAGGAGATGTAGGGTTGGAGGACATTCTTGAGGATATTGATGAGATTCAGCCAGAGCCATAGACACAGCCTTCCATGCCAGCCGAGGAGCCAGTAGTAGTAGCACCGCGAGTGCGATCACCGCCACCACCACCACGCACACGCGGGAGGGATAGAGGACCCACCCCTTCTTCCCTAGCTGCTGCTAGACTAGGGAAGAGGAAATCCTAGCATGTTGTATTTAGTTACTGTTTAGTATTTGCTTCTACTTCTAGTTTTATTGCTTTCATGTATTAGACTTTCAGGCTTTTAGCCATTGGGATTCCACATAAGAATGCGATTTTGTAATCAATTTACATTGAAGTCAATCAAAATTAATAGAAAACACTTTTGTACTCATTTATGGATTCATTGGATTCATCTTGTCATTGAATTTTTCAAAAAAAATGTGTTTCTAATGAAATTTATGCAATTTTTTAAGTTCTCGAATTTTTTGCCGAGTTTTTTCCAAGTTTTAAAAACTCTCCAATTTTTGGCTTGGCAAGTTTTTTCTTGGGGCGAGTTTTCCAACTATGGATTTAACAGTATTTCAACTCATTTCTTCAAAATGACTAAGCGTAGCAAAATTTTTTAATTTGGGGTACAACATATTTTATTATTATTTCATGGTCCACTTGCAAGTCCATGCAATTTTGTTAGAAAGGAGTTTGAAAAAAGTTAAAATATTATTATCCTCCTTGGTTGCTCGACCCACATGAAATCAGATTTGATTTGCTTCTACAAGTCAATTCTCTCTCCTAGAAGTCAATTCTATCTCTTAGTGTGGTTTAAGGAAGCATCTAATATTTTAATAATCAAGATAAATCTGATCTTTTCAAGGGCAGTTTAGTGCCTTAATAGGGAAGGCATTGAATATTTTAATATTTGAAGACCAAATCAAATCTTCCTATGGTGGCTTGGATAAGGCAATGAATATTTTAATGAGATAAAATCTGATTTTCTCAAAGGTGGTTTTAGATGCCTTAGTGAAGAAGGCAATGAATATTTTAATCAGATAAAATCAAATCTTCCCTAAGGGTGGCTTAGATGCCTTAGTGATGAAGTCATTAAATATTTTAATCAAAACAAATCAAATTCTCGCTCTACGGCGGTTTTGGACGAGGAGACTTATTTAAGAAGGCATTGAGGGTTGTGAGAGGGAGATATGTCGCATTGGTACTTTGAAAAAAAGTTGTGAAGAGAGTTTCCTCTTTCCTAAAATAAGCATTCAGGATTTCATCAAGGTGGTGTTCCCTTGAGTTGGGTTTGGTGATGCTCCCTTACCCCTGTTTGAGAGGTGAAATCACTCAGATTTCATCATAGGGCAGAATTGTACAAGCTTGGTGCATTTTACAGCTAGGGTTTGAAGACAAGTTCTTGGTCAAAAATCGGATTTGGAGGTCTACAAATTTTTCTGAGCAAATCTACCATTGGCGATCCATACTTGGGACATTTTGGAGTGCAATAAAATTTGTTTCATGAATTTTGGAGATGTTGGTCATTATATATGGATTTTGAAGATATTGGGCGACTAGGGTTTCTAGTTTGGTGGCTAGAAATTGCAACTTCAAGTGTGATATGATAGGGTTTCATTCCTCAATCTCTTGGCTAGGGCTTGATATATATATTTTGGTTATTTTTCATATTGTATGAGTTCTGATTTTCTAAATCAGATTATTTGATTGTAAACTGCAAGCTATCCTCTATTTGTAATCAAATTATTGATTAAACAAGAAGCCATCATCGTTTCCTAAGTATGTCACTCTCATATGTTGATTGATTTGCTTACAACTTCATCATTTTGGTATTTTTTTACATGAATCTTTAATCTACATCTACACATTAAGCTAGCAAGGAGAAAATTTTGATTGTGATAAGGCAGGCTTCTTACATCGGATTTCTACACCATTATTGAACCTTCATCAATGATCATCATGAATCTCTCTTTTGGAATCTCTAGAGTCATTGTAACCTATGAAGCAATATTATAGAAGGTGAGTCTACTAGAAGACTTCATAAGGTGCCTTGTAACAATCCACACTACTTTTTTTTAGTTTTTGCAATAAAGATGCAATGCAATGTCTTCAGCACTTTCTAATCACCTGGATCCAAGAGTGGGCAAGGTGAGAGCATATGATGCCTCCAATCACACAAATAATCTAGATGAATGCAATTACAATGATATGGGAGCAAGCCGACTAGAATATGCAGGTGGCAAAGCCAGCCTTATCAATAACTTTTCGGTGGTTTGCGTAAAACGACATGCAAATGACAAAGCCAGCTTATCAAGACCTCTTAGGAAAACTCCATGTATCCAATGCAAGCCACTAAAAAAAATTATAAGCTTGAATCAAACCAAAATGGCCAATAATTCAAGCTTGTTCATGCCAAAATGAGCTGAATGAAAATGCTATAATCGTTGGTGGTGAACCGTCCAACTTACAAAATGAAAATGCATTCAAATGATGGACTCCAATTACCATCTGAGGTTTACAAGATATATATAAAATGCATTACAACTTAACATTTGAGGAAGTAACTGTTGTTATAGACTGATACAAAGTTTAAACTGCCGCAACATAAAAAATGAGACCAAATAATATTGACAAACAATATATTCAAGTACCCAACATGAAGAATACCTCCAATGGTTGATACACGAGGTTGATGTAGGTCTAATATCACTCTGTAACTACCGTCATACTGTCAAACAGGTCTGATGCACTTTGATAACACACTGCAAAATCCTTTGTATGCTAATGCAACAACCCCAAAATGAAACACAATTGATGTAGGCTGCATAAACTCATCCCAAACTTAAATACAATGCTATGAACTCCCTCTGTGATTGATAGAAGGAAGAGCCATTAGCCATTTGAAGACTCAATAATTTCAATATTCATTTTCATCTCGGTAGGAAACTATAATGTCCCCTTCTTCGACCTTGGTATTTGGGAAAAATCCCTTAGCCTATTTTCATTCCCCTAGGCTAATTCGAGGCTTGGAGAGGGAATATTTTTAATTAATTAAATTTAAGTTGTCTAACATTATTATTTTTCAAATAATTTTAGTTTAATTGCTTTTTTTATGTAAAAATATGACCATATGCATTAAAGTGACATTTTAGGGAATCAAAGTGAATTAAAAATTAAGAGGGTCACTTTAAAGGAGTTGTAAAAGGGAAAAAGAACATCTTTTAGTCAGATTTCATCTCCTCTTATTGGACATCTTTGTTCATCTCAAACCCTAGGAGACAAACCAATGTGTTATTGGCTTTGGTGAAGAGATTTCCCCTTGGTCAATGAAGGTGAATTCACTCAGGATTGATGGTTGGGCCTATTGATTGGAGACTAAGATTTATTTGTAGATTTGCGGAGTTGCCAATAAAAGATAAAATTTATTGGAGGTTTTGCTGCCAAACAGTGAATTTAAGGTGACAGATTGTTTGGGGTTCCATTAATTTGTTGGAAGAGACCATATTGCATACCATTTTAGCGGCCATCTATAGTCATACCATATTTATCCATTGAGGGAGTCATATGAGATTTGGCAAGTAGTTTAGCCACCATGTCTAAAAGTATGAAGTGCCGCCAACTTGAAGGACTTATAGGGGTCAATTCATCTTGAAGAAGAGTTGCTAGTATTGTGGGGTAGGGGGATGAGGGGGTTCATGAGGCTTCCTTCTCTATCCACGACTGGATATTAGAGCCTCTTAAGTGAGTTGTAGCTATTTGCTAGGTAGGTCGTGGGGTTTCAAGGTGTAACATCAATTTTTGGGCTCAAACAACATATAGAAGGGACATGGAAGGTTTATTTACGAAGTGTCCTGTTGTGACCTTTTTCACACATCACCCCATCAAGATGGGGACCCCCTAGATTTTGCTCCATTCTGGTCTTTTGGCTTTGGTTCGCTCTCTCTCTGGTCTCTGGTCCTTTCGGGGATGTCCTGTCGTTTGAGCCAGGTTAAAGTATTGGTTAAGTCTGTGTAATTAGGGCTTTCATCCTTCAGGCTTATTAAAAGTCAAACTGAGTTATAAAATTGAGATCTAAGCTTAGTGCAGTAGTCAGAAGACTTCCAGCAGAGTCCCCCTAAATTTTCACTGTATTCCGACAACTTACTATTTTTAGTAAGTATTCAATTTGGGACTATTTTATTGAGATTTTGGAATTCTGTCAGTTCCACTGCATCCGGGTAACATCAAGCTGCCTACACGTAAATTTTGAGCCAGATCAGACGACTTGCTATTTTTGGCAGTTCAGGCTTCAAGAGCCTTTTTCAGGGTTTCCACATGAGCTTTTCAGATGCATGTCTGGAGAATCCTTCTGGATTTTCCAAAACCTTCGCATGATGTAACATGCAAATCGAGACGATCACTTTCAGAGTTCAGCCTTCGGAGGCTATTTTTAGGGTTCGCATGCAGTGTTTTTCAACGCATGTCGGGTTTTTCTTTATGGGTTTTTCGGGAGCTTCGCAACGGGGTGACATGCAAGCGGAGAAGATCGAATTTTGGGGACTTACTATTTTTAGCCAGTACATGCATGCAGACCAGTTTTCTGGGTTTTTCTGGGTTTTTTGAGATCCCACGGGCAATATGACATGCGAAACCATCCGGCAGTGGATGAGTCACTTTTCAGGCAGTTTCTATTTTTAGCAGGTACACTCTGGCAGCCGCCCAACACTCCAGTTCAGCACAACGACATGCAGAATGAAAAGTCAAACGGAGACCGTTCGGGATACGTACAAGTCAAATTAGGGTTTCCACTTTTATAGGGGGTAAAATCCAAAAATAGCGAAACGAAGTACCTACCCATGTCAGCACACTTCAAGGTACCTACTAGTAAAATATGAGCGAAATCGGAGAACTTACTATTTTTAGTAAGTCAGGGCACGGCTATAAATAGTAGGTCTGCACCCGAGGTTGGCATCAGAGTAACACTCGAGCTATCAAGATCAAGCGTTGCAACTTTCAGGCAAAACGGAGCTACTGAAGTTAGAAAGTCAGAACTTACTATAAATAGCAGGTGGCTATAAATAGCAGGTGGCTATAAATAGCAGGTCAGGGCAGAGGACTGGCAAAACGGGTTCACCAGGTGAAGAAGATCATATGATGAAATTTTCAGGCAAAACGGAGCCTTAGAGGTTGAAAATCAAGGGACTTCCTAAAAATAGAATGCGTAAACAAAGGCAGGCAGAGGCATGGAAAATATTCTAAGTGTGGGAAAATGAAAGTATCCCCTTCAAAATGCGCCCACCTTGATGGAAGCCTTGAAAGTTTCTAAGGCATAAAACAAAAGCTCATACCCCAAAATGCGCCCAAGGAGAGGTGAGGGAGTTTGGAAAATTCCTAAGTTACGAAATAAAAGCACACCCATGAAAATGCGCCCTTGGCTTGAGGTGAGGGAGTTTGGAAAATTCCTAAGTTACGAAATAAAAGCATGGCATATGAAGTGCGCCATCACATGAAACCTCACTATGTGAAATGCGCCCACCTTGATGACTCTCTCAAAACGTCTAAGGCATGAAAATAGAAGAAGACCCATGTAAATGCGCCCACCTTGGAAGTGCCTTCAAATTATTCTAAGGCATTGGAAATCAAAGCATGGCACTTGAAATGCGCCCATGGTGAAAATAAAAGCAAGCCCTCTCATTTGCGCCCAAGGAGGAATGGAAGTCTAGAAATTTCCTAAGGCAACGAAATGAAAGTGGAACCTATGAAATGTGCCTTCACTTGAAAGTCTCACCCCTCAAATGCGCCCATGATAAAAATCAAAGCTCCACTAAGGAAATGCGCCCAAGGTTGCTGGAGACTTAAATTTTTATTTCTAAGGCACGAAATGTGAATAGCATAAGCCATTTGCGCCCAAGGAGGGATGAGAAACTTGGAAATTTCTAAGGCAAAAATGGAAGTAAGACCTCTAATATGCGCCCATGAGCTGAGGGTGAGTAAAGATGGGAGAATTCTCTAAGGCGTGTGAAAGTAAAAGCTTGCATATGTAAATGCGCCCACCTTGGAGTAAGAATGTTGAGGAAATTTCCTAAGGCGTGTAAAGTGAAATTGAGGGGTATGAAATACGCCTCAAACAAAACCTCCACCATGGAAATGCGCCCTTGTCCTGGGAGTCTAGGGAATTTTTCTAAGGCGTGGAGAATGAAAACATCAAGGGTGAAATGCGCCCAGCTTGTTGTAAACGTAAAAAATGCTAAGGCATTGCGAAATGGAAGTGGGCTATGTCAAATGCGCCCAAGCCTAGATCAAGCAAGCAGAGAATTTCAAAGTCCATGGAAAATAAAGTGAAAGCCTCTAGGCTAATATGCGCCCTTGAAGAGGGATTTAAATTTTAATTCATAAGGCATGGAGATTTTTTTTTTTCAGAGAAAAATTATACCAAGGGAAATACGCCAAGAGACAAAATGTTAGAAAATTTTTCTAAGTGAGATAGCATTTCACTAGGGAAAAATACGCCCTTGGCATGGAAGGATGATTTGATGAGTTTTAAAATTTTCCAAAGGCAGTTGAAGGTTGACGAATATTTTTCAAGGGGAAGATTTGATATCGATGAATATTTTCCATGGGTCAAGTGAAAATCAAATGAACCCGTTTAAAATGCACCCATGAGTTAACAGAGTTTGAAAATTAATTTCCTAAGGGAAATTTTAATATTTTCAGAGGAAATTCGTTTTGCCTAGATTATTTTCCTGACGGAAGTTAAATCTCAAAGGATGAATTATTTCGAGCACGCAAATAATTTTTAATCACCCGGAGTTGAACATTTTAATGAGAGAATTTAAAATGTCTAAGGCAAATTTTATGAAATCGAGGATTTAAATGACAGACATTTTAAAAGTTGCAAATAAATTTACAACTCCCACGAAATTTTTCGAGTTGAATTTATTTAAACACTGCGAGATTTTAAAATGGAATTTTAAATCAAGTCAAGTGATTGTTTTTCTCGTGAGTTGTTTAAATCGCCAAGAGTTAACTGGCAGACTAAGAGGAAAATTCGAAATTTTTACAAAGAAGGAATCATTATTAATGGCAACTGCCATAATGACCGGCTGACGACTAGCCCACTACTGCGCTTGAATTAGAAGATTCCGAACGAAGAGAGTGGAAAATTGATGAAGGTGCTAAAAATAGCCCCAGCACTACTTAGCAGGATTCTCCGAGAAGAGTTATTTAAACAATCTCTTCTCTCATTTCTCCTCACATTGTTTCGAAGTTGAAGTTGCTGAAGAAGTTCTTGAGAGATTGAAATATTTTCCAAGTGGTTGAGGAGAGAAATTCTTTGAGAGTTTATTTTATTTCGGAGTGTTGAGTTGCTGAAAGTACGAAGTGCTGGAGAAATTTTCATTTGCCGAGACTCTTTCTTTCGAAAAGCTGAAAGTGTGTTGCTGCAACTTCGAAGTTGAAGGTTGAAGTTGTTTTCCGGAGTTGCTGGAAGATTTATTTGTTGAAGTTGCTGCAGAGTGTTGAGTTGCAGAAATTCATTTTGTGCTGAGAAAGTATCCACATTGCTGAAAGTTGGTAGTTGGCTGCAATTTTCTTCGCCAGTCGGAAGTGCAGTCGTTGAAAGCTTCTTTATAAGCTTGAAGTTTTTTTATACAATGGCCGGAGCAAAGGATGTTGCAGGAACAAGCAGAGCCGCAGGCAGAGCTGCAAACACTGAAGCAGGCAAGGCTGGCTCATCCCGGCAGGCAATGATTAAAAGGCTCGCTAAGCCATTTCTCCCAAAGTCAGCAATAGTTTCAAAGTTGGCAGGATTAAATGACACCAACCTTGGTTCATTTAATCTAAATGCACTCAAATTGAGGATGTTCGGGCTAGGGGGCCATCAACCATCAGTCACGGCACATAATATAATGAAGAGTGGAATCTACGCAGCTGCTAGTTTTCCGCCAGCAATTCAGTGTCCGGAGCTAATTATGGAGTGCGCCAATCACTACAAGCCAGAACGTAGGACGATTGTCTCTCCGGATGGTAAACTGCTCGCCAACTTCACACCGGATGCCATCGGAGAGGCATTTGGGATTCGACTGCTGAGGAGATGTTATACAGGACAAATAAGAGGGCAGATAAGATGTACTCTTCCTCTTTCGAAAGAGTCACTGCAGTCATCAACAGAGTTTGGATGCAGAAGCCGAGGCCACCCCGCACTAAGCTCCCAAAGCAGATAATTGCCGAGGACGTGAAACAAGAATACTGTGATTTGATAATGATGTTGAGCCGGGTAAATGGGAGTGCACAGGCTTACATTTTCGAACCTTGGATGTTCTACTTCATCGAGATCATCTTGGAGGGAAAGGAGTGTGTCGATTGGGCTAGGATGATTAGCAACCACATCGATGAGCAATTCAGGAGCTTGAAGGTGACGAAGACTTTCTACATGAGCTCATATGTAATTTACATGTTCGCTAGAATGACTAAGTACAGAGGGATTTCGTACAAAGAGCCAATCGGCTGTGCCCCTGGTCAATTCAAAATCCATGAAGCCTGCACACAGCTACATTTAGCTAACATTGCCAACTATAAACGGGCAAATGATGCATTCACAATGCACATTGCGAGGACACTTCAGCAGAGGACGCAGCAGAGAATATCTAAAGAAGCACAGACACTGATTGAGGAATATGGGTATTGGCTCATCCAATTCCCGAAATTCACATATATTAGGTTGCAAGGGTTCACTTCGTATCCGTATCGGTTACCACGATACCCCACTGATCACATAGTAATGCTTGAGGTATCTAGGCAATTGATTGCCTACGATAAGATTCAGAAAAGGAAAAAGAAGGGTGGACTTGATTTCCCTATCACCATGGGAAATTCCATTGAGGTGTGTCCCTCTTTGCAGGCAGCCCGAGAGGCGGAGGACGAGCTGCAATCTTATCATTTGTCATATCACACAGGCAGGCAAGATTTCGATCCTTACAGGAACATCCGGATGATACAGAACGTTGAATACCGGCACAGAGCTCATCTGGAGGACTTTTGGGCAAATGCAGTGGATGAGGCTGAGATAAGAAGAAGGATGTTTTCCAGACTTCCTCTCAAGTTGATTAGAGAATGTGAGATTATTCCAGTTCCCGACCAGGTGGAGGAGGATGTCAACGCCATGCAACCCGACTATGGGTCAGTTAGGGATACTCCTGTCCCACCACCTGATTGGTCCGAGCCAGAGATCATGGACTTGGACACTCTTTCTATCCCGGTGATGACTTTTACCAGGACTTGGGTCGACAGACATGTATGCAGACTCAAGAGCAAGTCGATCGCCCTTACTTATAGCTTGATGGGTGACCCAAGGCCGTTATCGGTAAAAAAGGGGAAACAAATTGCTCAGACATCGAGGGCACAAGTGGAAGTGCCAACCCAACCGATACCGTTGAGGATAGAACAAGCATCACCCGTGCACTCACAAACTCAGTCTTCGAGTTTGAGAGTGGTTTCATTATTTGCCGATCAGAGGGCAGGATTGGAGGAAGAGCGGGGACTTGAGGAGGTAGATCAGCCCAACGCCCGGGAATCAGCTAGTGTCAGTCTATCCAGGGGCGGCCAACAGGAGGAGGAAGAGGAAACAATGGCCGACACCCATTTTCAGCAGATGTTGGACACGGCTTTGGAAGAAGAAGAAAACACAGAACAGGGGACCCAAGGGTCGGGAGATACCCAGCTTATAGAGGAGGATGAGCCTGAGCAAACCAGTGCAAGAAGAGAGGAAGTGCACGAGATGGAGGCAACAGAAGAACAGCCCCTTGTCATTTGTAATCCACAGCAGACAGTGCCTGATTGGCTTTCCGACAGAATGAGGAGAGAACCCGAGGATGATACGGATCCAGCCATTGAGATGGAAGAGTTCCTCAGGAGGATCAGTGCGCCACCAGAGAAGAAAAGGGCCCGAAAGTTTTCAAAGATCTCGACTGACGAGTCAGGCTCTCGCACGCTTCAGGTGGCTATTCCGAGGGAAGATTGTGATCAAACCGAGGAGAGGCCTGAAAATTACGTGATCACCACAGTAGAGTTGGGTCGTCCTACGGGAGCCCAAGTTATCGAGGAGTTCGATAACTCCTATCAGGCATTGAAGGATCAGTTGCTCCGCACGGAGGGGAAGTATAAGAAATTGAAGAAGGAGCACAAAACTTTG
Organism: Sequoiadendron giganteum; assembly: GCA_007115665.2. Classification (NCBI taxonomy): domain Eukaryota; kingdom Viridiplantae; phylum Streptophyta; class Pinopsida; order Cupressales; family Cupressaceae; genus Sequoiadendron; species Sequoiadendron giganteum. Next base: position 400,084,008 of record CM021106.1, read on the forward strand.
ATAGGATACATACAAAATCTAGCACATCCAGGTGAACCAGCAAACCCAGCAGTGGAACGTCCATCAGAGCTTCCGAAGGAGTCAGTTGTTGCCTTAGAGGATTTGAAGAAAATGGAAACGGAGGCAGACAAGTGGGTTAGCCGTGTTCATACTGAGACAGGGAAATTCATGGAGGACCTCGCCGATGCTTATCGACAGGCCTCAAATATTTTGGCACGGATGGATATAGTAGATCAGGCCTGGGGTGATACTCGCATCTATCAAACGAAGACTGTACTTCGTTTGGGGGCTTTGATGCATATACCTCTAGAAACCTTGGTGGATGGAGGTGTAATTCAGAGAGGTGATAGGTATGATTTCACCAGTTGGTACTCCTCGGTGGTCACAGGCCGTGGATTTCACGACGCAGCAAGGGCAGATTCAGCTAAAGTGAGGAAAGCAATGGGCAACATCTTGGGGGGAGTCCTCAATACATTAGAAGCCATATTTGCTAGAAAGTTGGTCCCAGAGGAGATAACTGCTGATGGCTTGAAAAGTAGACTGCCTCCATTCTTCTCAGCTGCGAGGTCACTTGTCCTGGATGACTTTGAGAATGTCTCCACGTTCTCTAGTATAATTCAGCATACCCAGGACGCCTTAGTGACATGGAGAAAATCTTACACCAGATACGGACAGACGGTAGCAGTCTTGGAGTTCCAGCTCAACCATATTCCACCGATCTCTACACAGGAGGTTGAAGCAGTATTGGCCCGGTTGATCGAGTTTGCTATCCGGGAGAAGGCCAGTGGGAATGCGCTGCTTGATGAGGATCTTCTTGATGATGGTAGTGGGCATTAATTGCTCATTATGATTCCTGCAGGGGAGTGGAGAATATTCTGTGCATTCATTGCCCACTCCTCTCTGTGGCGGTTTTTAGGGCAGAAACCCTAATCAGGGCATAGGTGGCTCGATCTGAGCCCTTCATTGTAATTTGATCTGAACCGTCCACTGAATTGGACTTATTATAAAAGGGGCATCCCCCCTCATTTGTAATCAATTAGAAATTAGACCTTAGATCAAGAGTTGAATCAGAGCTAGAGAGTAGAAGTCATATAGCTTTTAGCTTAGAAGTTAGCTTTAGATTGAGGAGGGAAGAAAACTTTCCTTTGAAAGTTTTGTAAAAGGTTGTTGTGAACACTTTTCATAATACAAAGAGTTTCATTGCTTGGTGATTTCTTCTTTGTTATGAGTAGCTAGCAAGGCCATTTCGTCTTTCCAATTCAAGGTAGATAGAGTAAAATAGATTTTATTTCATGCAAGTAGTTGTTAATTGTGGAGTGTGGCATTGTGATTTAAGCATATCTTCTTCATCCATACCACTAGCGGGCTTACTGATGGTAAGTTCGCCTTGCGTGGTCAACTGGAGTATCAGCACTTAACTTCGATTATGGTTCATATGTTTGTATGCGTCGTATTGACGGTATGAACATGTTGCGTCATAGTTTGAACACTTTTCTCATCCTTTGAAGATTGCACCAACTTTGTCGGAGTTGTTCGAAAGGAGACAAAGCAAAGTTTGGTTTGAAGATTGTTTAAGTCGATCCTCGTCCTCCACCCTTTAGAAGTAGATTTGTAGAATCCCTATCCCTATCCCCTTTAAATTCTGCATTTTCCGAGTCAGCCTAGATACCAGAACAATATTGCCAAATCATTCATGTCCTAATTGCTTCACAGAGTCGAACAACTACGTAAGTCCCCTTGAAATAACCAGCAAAACACATCAACCAACTGAGTCTATTCGCGATAAAAGGAACCTTGGAGTCGAACACATGAACTTTCAAGCAATCTTAGCATGTGGGACACTTTGATCAAGAGAGAATAGAGTGACCGTTGGACAACTTTATTCTGTGCTGGCGCTGTCATAAAAAGCACGTCAACATGTCCCACCCCCGGTTGACTGAGTTTTTGAACGAGATTCTTTGTTTGACAGATTGGCATTTTGTCAAACAAATTTACATGCAACTGATTGAGTTTGTTTGATGATTTAGAGATTACAACTCATATTATGGGAACCCAACAAATGGTCATCTTGAACTAATGCAATGTTTCAATTGATAAGAGCAAGTAATACATTCCACAAGATTTTTGAAACTTCATTTATTCATTGCCATTACATAACAAAGTTAGGATATTAATGTGCAACAAGTACATGTACAAAAAATTCAACTCAGACATTTACTCAAATACCCGTATACAATCTCTTCATACAATAATGACTACTCAAATTTTTGGTAAGCATAGATCTTACTTGGTCAACATTGAACTGGTGAATAACAATTGCAAATAAATATATAAGGAGCACCTTACACCCTGTTGTCGCGACTGCTAAATAAATATGGAAGACCTGATAGAATTTGTGGCTGCCTTGACAAAGCGACTAAGTGAAGTCAGATGCTATCCTCTGAACAAGCTCCACATTAGAGACTCAACACCCAATGATTGGCCGGTATGTAAAGGTACAGATGCAAGTGAATGGCTTGATAACCTTTAAATATTATTCTGATAAACTTGATATGGCAACGATTATACAATGTGGGTAGTTTCATAAACTTGTGTCCTCTTTGACCTTTCAAAGGTCCACGTCACACTCAGAAGACATTCTTATCCTTTTTAAGAACTGCATTTGGTTCCCTAAATTATATTAGCGCTTCCTTTGATTGGTGGCAACCAGATGAATAAGTCTAAATGATGGCCCCTTCCCCCAATTGCTGAAGTTGATAATAATTTTATAGGCTTTTTGTGAATGTTGTAGCTAATACCAACAGCCACAATTTGTCTTTTGTGACTGCACAGTCAACTTTGTTTAATCAGCATTGATTTTGTCTTAATCTGCAACTTTCAAACATTGTCGGGCCCTTCAAAGAATAGCTAAAACTGTAATTTTGTCTAATGTCTAAGTTGAATAAATACCCACGGCCTCCAAGGATGATTCCACATGAACCATTAAAATAATATATCTTTCATAGAGATTATTTCCTAACAGATTTATAATGCCAGCAATATATTGCTCAAACCTTTAATTACCTGAAATCTTCAAACCCTAGGAATACCTTGGAATTTCATCTTCGAAGAAGACACATGAAATTCTTTAAACGATCTTGAAGCTCTTATGTGAATCTTGCTATGAATCTACCTCTAGAAGGAGTTGGGTTTTCATCCAATTCTTTGAACTTGAAAGGAATCTAGGTTTTCGTCCAAGTCGGTAAACCTGAACTCGAGGGTTTCCATCCTCTCGTTCTAGAAAGTTGAGCTCTCAGAATCTTTGATAAAATAATAATAATCTACATAATCAGCAAATGAACCCTCAACCCCTTTTTTATAGTCCCTTTTAGGTTTTCCTGCCAAAACCAATTATCACTTAATTATTAAATTGACTTTATTAATTCCTCATTAATATAATTATTTAATATTACCTTTGTTGCCGTTTCAATTAGCACCTCTGGAGTGCTTATTGGAGATGGACAACTATGCACAGTGTGTAATAACTGCTCTTCAAATTAGGAGGGGAAGCTCCCTCTTTTCGCTGATGTTTGCAAAGATTTCCTAAGTTCAATTGCAAAAGGTGAGGAAATCCTAGAAAAGCTGGATATTGCCTTAGATAGTATCAACGCTCCTAACAAAGAGGCAGTTTCCAGCTTTTTGGCAGATTTAGTTTCCCAAAATACTAATGGATGAGTTATCTTATTAGGACAACAAAGATCTCCAATGATAGATTTAAAGCAACAATGAACTTGAAGCTTTCTCCGAGCTTTCTTTCCATTCTTGTCGCATTCTTATCCATTTTTTGTGAACGACAATTATCAAGAAGTAATAGTTGGCACTTTCCCTATTTTTTTTGCTTTCATAGGTTGTTAGATGCTTATCTTGTTTTAGTTTTAGAAATAAAGCTTACATGTTGGCAAGTGTTGGTTGTAAACACAAGGAGATTTTAGGGTTTCCCTACTCTTTTGCTTGTGTATGAATAAGGGCAACCTTGCCCATTTTTCTTTAACCGTGTTTGTGATAACAAAATGCTAAGCCTACTAGTGCCTTCTAATTGTTATTCAGTATTGTTCACTTAGTGTTAGAGCAAATTTGCAAGCCTATAATGCTGCAAGTTATTGTTCAGTTCATGTGTTTGCGTTAAGTGTTTTTTGGTTTGATTGCTAAACTGTAAGCCTATTATTGCTACAATCCTGGTGTCCCAGAAATGTAATCTTTGTTACTTGAAATTTGAGAAAAGGAAATCTTATGCGTGCTTTGTTGCTTTGATCTACTCTCTTAAGTTTCTGTTCTATGTGTTCTGCTTAAATAATCTTTATTTCAGTTTGCATTGAAAGTATAGAAGATGTGTGTTGGAAGAAAGTTTGGTTGAATATTTGTGTCAAAGAATCATTCCTTGTTCATTTCTAACTCTCAAGCTCTGAGTTTACTTGAGTAGTTAGAACCGTCATTAGAGTAGGCTTAGTCGTAGTTGAAATTCAAAAGAGAAAATCTTAGCTACGGCGCTAGAGTTTTATAACCTTGTGCTCCTAGCTGAACAAAAAGATTGGCAAATTAGTTTTTAATTACTTTCTTTAAGCAACATCAGCAAAGAGGGAGCTTTCCCTCCTAATTTGAAGAGCAGTTAATCTGTGCATAGCTTTCCGTTTCAAATTCACATATCAAAGGTGTGAATTAAAATGCCAACAAAAGGTTTATAATGACATTATGCTATGCCATGTCAGATTCCATTTTTGGTAAAACAACAATATTTTAAGAAAAAATTTATGGCCAATGATTAAAATCATATACTATAGTAGGACTATCTACATTCTATCTACCATTATTAAGTTCCTCAATAACAATACATATAGAATCTTAGGCTTTAATGCTGGAAATTTTGTTAGCAAAATTGCTAGAAAGGTCAACCATTGGGTTTGGCCCTTGAAGCATTTCTTCAATGAGTTATAGAGACAATAAATGTTCCACATCTCAACAATTCACACTACTCTATTTTTTGATAGCCTATGGTTGCAAAGAAGTTTTGCGAATAAAGGAAAAATGGAGAAAAAGTGAAAAACCTATTGGGTTTGTCTTCCTGTTGTCGAGTTTCTCTTCTTGCGATGTTTTGTCTTCTTGTCATCAATTTTCTCTTCCTACAACGACTTTCCTCTCTTGGCATTGTCAAATTTTATCTCCTTTATGCACTTTTTAAGATTTTAACATAGGTTTTGTTTTCCTTTTTAGTGGGAGATTTCTCACTTTTCACAGGAGATGCGAGGAGATGTCGGAAGATGTTTACAATGTCCCCTGCAAATGGGGGCATCTCTTGGCATGTCCCAAGTACTAGAGATGTTTCCCAATCCTCGAGATGCATCCCAAGAGATTGGAGATGCGTCTCTCGATAACATATATATATATATATATATATATATATATATATATAATGGAAAAATTTGTATATTTATGTTATTTTTATTTAGTTTTTTGATAAGTGACCTAATTTTGTGCAAATTTGACTTTAATATTTTGCCCACTTGCCCACTCTTGTCTTCTATGCACAAATCAAATTGTACTATCTAGTATATTAGTTACATATAGTTTGACCATTGCACCTCCTTTGGGTGCAAGTGTTAGTAATTAGTTGTGTAAGATTTAATTTGATAAATATAATAATATTTGTTGTTTTAACTATTTATCAAAGATAGGGCTATTACACTCTTTAGTGAAGATTTAATCTCATTATTATTATTTTTGCCAAACCCATGGCAGCCGTACCATTTTAAATGAGAGGTTGCAGCAATTTTATATCATTGAAGGTTACATACATTTTATAATTATTAAGAGTTTCCTAAGCGTAGACCTCATTTTTCCATTTTTATTTTTTATTTTTTACAATTTTAATTTTCTATTTCTAATTTCAACTTTTTAAATTTTTTTAAAATTCAATTATTAATTGATTTGTCATTTTTATTTTTATTTTTGTGTATTTTTTAATTTTCTATTTCTAATTTTAACTTTTTATTTGTTTTTTATTTTTTTTATAATCAATTAATAATTGATAATAATTAATTTTAAAATATCAATGAATAATGAATAGTAATTTTAATTAAAAATGACAAACAATCTACAAGGATTTAAAAATTAGATTTTTTGGATTTTGACACAACAATTTATGACTCAACTAGAAACAATAATTTGATTTTAACTTTGACACACAAATAATTGATTTTTTAAAGATGGAGTGTCATGTAACACAATGAAGTTTTGAATTGCATACAACAATTTAGTATGGTGGTTAACCTTTTCTTAGGTTAACCCTATGTATCTATTTCTTTGTTTTTCCTATTTTTCTAGCTTTATTTTATTGCTACACATTTAAGGCCACTTTTGCCTTAGCTCTTTGATATTGCACTTGATGTATGTTCTAATATTTTTGACCTATTCTTGGTCCTTCGTGGTCATAAATATAACCTTTTTTTCTTTATTTTCTCTTATAAAACATGTTGATGTTTCCATAAGTGTGGCATTTTCATGCTCTATCAAATAATGTGATGGTTTACTAGGGTTCAACTGTATATTTCGAGTCAATCTTCAATCCACGTTTCATGAGTAGTGGTTCACAAGAACCCATCTATCATAGCAATGAATGGTATGCACTCATTGCATCTAGATGATGCTCATAGGATTTAAGCATCAAAACTTCCCACCCATCTTGGCTCTAACTCAAGTGTGCTTAACCATGGATTTTCCTCTACAATCAAGCCCAATTATCTTGCTACACCATTTGTGAAACCTTTAGCAAGCATTATTCCCTATGAACCATTCATTATAGAGCTTCACATCTCATTCATTTTCATATATGTGGTGTTTTCCTAGTTATTCAAATTATGTGATGATTTACTAAGATTCAACCGTGTATTTGAGACAATCTAGGTGATACTCATAAGAGCTATACATCAAGACTTCCCACCCATTTTAGTACTACTTTGGCTCAAGTGCACTTAACCATGGAGTTTCCTCTATAATCAAGCCCGCTTATCTTGCTACACCATTTGCAAATATTTCAGCAACTATCATGCCCTATGAACCATTCATTATAGAGCTCCTATCTCATTCATTTTCATAAATGTGGCATTTTCCTAGTATATCAAATTATGTGGTGATTTATTATGATTCAAGTACGTATTTTCAAGTCATTCTTCAATGACTAATATTTGATGAGTAGGGTTTACAAGAATCACCTATCATGTCCTTCAACTTTTCACTTAGCACCCATTGCATCTAGGTGATGCTTATAGGGGTGAAGTACTAATACTTCTTGGGAGGTCATCCATCCTAGGAACACTTTGGCTCAAGTGTGCGTAACCATGGAGTTTCCCCCACAATCAAGTCCACATAGCTTGCTACCCATTTGCAAGGCTTGCAACAAGTGTTGTGTCTTATGAACTATTCATTATAGAGCTCCCTAGCTTGTTTATTTTTATATATGTGGCATTTTCATAATGTACCAAATAATGTGATGATTTATTGAGATTCAATATGTATTTTTGAGTCAATCTTCATTGACATGTTTCATGAATATTGTTTCACAAGAACCCATCTCTCATGACCATGAATGGTCCACTCAACACTAATTGGATCCAGGTGATACTCAAAGGGTGAAGCATTGAAACTTCTTGGGAGGCCACTCAACCTAGTAGTACTCTAACTCAAGTGTGCTTAACCATGAAATTTCCCCCTCAATCAAGCCCACCAAGCTTGTTACCAAATTTGCAAAAAATTTAGCAAGCGTTCTGACTTATGAATCATTCATTAAAGAGCTCCTTAACCCCATTCATTTTTTTAATGTGGCGTTCTCATAGTGTACAAATGATATGATAATTTATTACAATTTAACTATGTATTATTTAGTCAGTCTTCATCAACCCATATCTTGTGACTTAGTTTGGAAGCTTGTTGAACATAAAAAAGCAGGAGCTCCATGAATTGTGCAACATATGATCAGATTCTAGATAGCATTACAGTTCTGCGATTGAGATAAGTTCCTAAAATTTGGGGATATACTTGGCATTGTGATTTTTTATTACACTATAACAAATATAATGATGATGTTGCAGCTGCAACAATGGAAATCAAAATACCACATTTATTGGAAAATTAGGAAGGATGGTCGACCTGTCAGCTCTCCCAAATAAGGTAATTGAGTACATTTTATTCAAATATCTCTCCTAGATGAGGTTATTGGGTCCATTTGATGAACAAAATTGTATATAGAACTACGGCTTATAGCACATTACTAGCAGTATGAAATTAATGAACAATGAATCAGATCTATTATAGTGCATATTTTATGTTCTTAAGGCTTAACTCCTTAAGGTTTTGACTTGTTATTTATGTGGGGATAGGCTCAACTCGTTGGTTTTCCCAAGGAAGGGTATTACAACCATATGAAGCCTCTTTGTCTGAAATTTTCTCTATTTTCAAATCAGAAATCTTGCTCCTAGTGAGTTCTGAAAAAGCTATTCTTGTTTTATGTTAGATTTAGGAAACATTTGAATGGAAACTTTGACAGATGAGAACTCTTTAAATATTCTTATAGGCTGTGAACTATTACTATAAGTCAAGAAAATTAATTTTTAATGTATGAAAGCATTTAAAATCTGAGAAGAAAACTAAATGCTGTGGTTATCGGAATCAGGCAGGATGATCAAAGAAAAGGGAAACTAGAGCTAAGAAGCTTACATTATATTGGTGTGCTTTTCTTCTGTTTAAATTATGTTTTAACCCAAACATGTGGCTGATACTGGAAAGTATAGAAAATCTGAACTTATACATGTGTGAACCTTACTTGGGATTCACATTGATTAATAAGCGGTATATTTATTTTAGAATTTTATCAAAATGAAAAACAAATATTTATCATGTTCTACTCTAATTGAATCATTTACAACTCCATAGATAGGATACAATACAAAAACTTACATCTTTTCCATGGTGATTCTTGTAAAAAACCAAGCTAGTTTTTAGCATACATAAGAATATAGACACAAATTGCCTAAAACACAGAAAAATCTGATATGGTTTATTCAAATAAACGTTATTGAATATAGATAAGAACAAGAGGTTGCAAAGTGAAAAATAGAGGACTGTCACATAATAGAGTCATACTTGAGGTTTACAAGATGTCAAACATGATAAGTCAAAATCTGTCAGCATTACATGCCCATCCCTCTGAATCAACACATTTTCTGGTTTTAAATCTCTATAAATTATGCCTGCAAATATGCATCCAATCATGGTATAAGTGTAACTCTTAAATATACAAAGAAAATTTAATTACTATAAATCCAAAATTTTAAAGATGAGGTCTTGTCATTAGTCATTTCAAGCAAGCCTACAAAAATCAAATTAATCACTTTAATTGTTTGCAAACTCAACTTTCTACAATTTTATACAGCCTATTGTTTTGATTATTTGGATGCTTTTGTCAAAATACTTTTGGACAGTCATAAAAACTAAAAGTGACTGATATGTTCAATTAATGATTATGGAAGAAGTTGTGTGAGGATTATTGTTGGAAACATAATAATTAGAATTTTTCTTTATATATTGCAAAATCTTCTTCAATTGAGTGGTATTGGATTGCATATTCATTTATCCACTTAGTGAAGCACATCCAATTGTGTGCATTTGAACTTGTGCACCTTATCATGCAAGCATCTTGACCATGAGGAAGGGTGACCAGATGTTATATGTTGATCCAAAGTGTCCCAAGTTGGATGTTTCCATCTCCCAACTTTATATAATTGAAGTTAATGAAGAGGGACAAGCTACTTCTCTACAAGAGACACATAGTGCAAATAGTGGGAATAGCATTGCAATGGCTATTGCTTGAGATTCTAATGAACCAAGCAATGATTTCTGTTGTACCCAAACCAAATTTTTTGCTTCATTAAGGCATTTTGCTTAAATGGTTTAAATCCTGTAAAAATGATGTCAAAATTTAGTTTTAGGTCATTGGTTTTTATTTGGTTTGCAGCTCCAATTTGTGTTTTTTCTCAGAAAAATCAGAAAACTACATGAAAATTAGAAAATTGACAAAATTCCTAGTATGGGGAAATTACACAACAAGAATATGTATAGAAGATAAGATTCTGAAACATATCAAGGGTAGATAAATGAGGATCTCTAGTTGATAAACTTGACCAATAGAAATTTCATATGGGTACAACAAATTTCATGATGTCTAACTGTAATGTCCCCATTTTTGCCTGGTATTGCTTGCGGTTGTTGGATTCTTGGACTCAGTTGGATTTGGAGTAATAAGGGAGATAAATAATTAAATTAATTATTTGTAAGGTTATTAAATAAATAAATATTATAAAGTAACCTTATATTTAATTAATTTAATAAAGTGACTTAAATAAAATATTATATCATAAAGTCACTAAAAAAATAAAATATATCTTTTATGCCACATTGGCAAGAAAAGTGTGTCAACTCTCCCAGGAAAAGTATAAAAGGATCTTAAGGGCTCATTTTTGGATATGCAAGATATTTGATACTTGATTTTGATATGCTTGTGGTGGAGAAGCCTTGGGGTTTCTGCAGTCTACATTGAAGGTCTTTGGGAACGGTAACTCCCATTGATTTGCATAACTAAGGTAGTGAAACTATCTACTGAAGGGTTGCAGCTATTGGAGGTGATACTGCAGTCATCTCATCATTGCAAATTTAGTGGCCAAGGGCCAAATTTGTGGAGGATCGATTTAGAGACAATTGCAGATCATAAGGAGACATTGTTTGGCATTTTGGGAAGTGATCTTACATTATTTTTATCATTCTGATCTGAGTCATCAGCTAGGGTCGATTTGCGCATTGGAAGGCATCGATTTAGATTATTCATCCTTAGCTTGGCTCGATTTCAATAAGGGCTTGGAGTGCTTCAATTATGAGGGCATGACAATGATGTTTGGCACATTTGGAATGTATCTTGAGGCTGCTACAACTTAATATCAGAAGCACATGATTAAACAGGGGCGGCTGTCAAGAAGAGGCGATTTTGTTCATAGAGAGCCATTCATGCATTGATTTCTATTGGGCATTTAAGCGCTTCATTCCTTGGTGTTGGTTGATGATATCTGGTATGAGAAAGCAGGGTTTGCAGCAGTCTATGATTTAATTCGAAGGTCTGACTTCATAAAAGGGGCGGCAAGAATAAGGATCTGTTTTGGCTTCATTCTTTGCACCACATCTTCCTCAAGCATAAGCAGCCTTTATACCAGGTTGTCAAGTTCATTTTGAATTGTTTAAATCCATCTGCTTAGGTGCTGCTGTAGGTTGTCATTTGAATCAGAATTTGGCATTGTATTGAGCTATCATTGTAAGAGCCAAGAGTCTTGGCAATTCATAAACTCATTGTACTTGGGATTTCATTCAATAAAGGTGATATAAGTTGCATGCCATATGTTTGATGTAATGTTCATCTTTATAGCATTCATAAACATCATATTAGTTTGCATGCCAATTGTTTGACAAAATGTCAATTAGCTGTAGGTGCACATTTATCTTGTAGAATTCATATATATGCAATTGAAAAGTCAAATAAAAGTTGCATTTGCATTTAGTCTATGCTTAGACATCTTAGGAATTATTTGCAAGCATTTAAAACACTCTTGACATCATTCCAAGCAAGTATAATCAGACTAAAACTTCAGACCAGCAAGCAAAGTGGTTGTATGCAAAGTGTTTGACAATATTCCTTGAAGGGTTAAATCAGCAAATTCACATCAAAACTAGCAAGGGATATTACACTAACTAATCCTATTTACATGTGAGGACTATCAAAACACAATTTTTAGCATTTTTTATCAATGATCAAGATCCATAGTAATCATCCCTAGTTATCATATGAATAAATTAGGTATGCCAGTTTTTCCACAAAATAACCAATGGTGAGATTGTAGGAAACATCTCAATTTACTTCTACTTTACAAAATTATTATTGCTAAAGGTGTTTGTATAAATCTAGACCCTAACAATAAACAATCTGAATGCACCCCTAGACTACTTAAAGCCCATTTCTAATGAATGCATAAAAGGTCCAAGAAACAGGACTATATGATGATAAAAACATGCATATATTATTCCATAAACGCCTCTTCCTAAAAATCATAGAATGATATACTCCTACCTACCAAGATGGCTTATCTATTCAGTTTTAAATTTTTGTGCTATAAACTATTGAACACAACATAGGAAATAATCCCTAGTTTTCATTTATTAAAGAGTTGAATACAAAATTGATGATTTTGTTTGAAATAACTGACTATAAGATATATGCATACATGTAATATTTGATAGATTCTTCAGATGAAAATCCCATCTATTGTAAGAATATATTAAGAACCTTAAATCTTGTTTGGTTGCTACAATATCTGAATTTTCTACTTGAATTTGCATAGTTTTACTTTCTTAAACTATTATCATTTACTTTTTGGATTGGGTGTAAAATACAGTAAAATTAAATTTAATGTTCAAACAATAAAGCTATATAGATGGAAATAATCTCTTCTCTCATACCTTGACAATGTAGATACTCAAGGGCAACAACTACTTCTGCAGCATAGAATCTACAAAACATAGGTCATATTCATTTAGCCATTTAGTACTACATATCTAATTTGAAAAGGAAAATAATATGGTAAAAAATAAAATCACAAAATGATAACATAAACCCTCCAAAGGACACAATTGCACAATCCCAGTGACCTTTACATGAAGCATTGCTTACTAAAATTCTTAAAATGGTTATTCAGTTCCAAAATGAAGTGAAGCAAAAAGAAAATTTCCAGCAAAAGACATGAAATTCATGATTTTCACCTCACTGCATCTTCTTGAAGAACCTTTGTAGGTTGTCTGTCAATCAGCATAAAGAGCTCCCCACCAGGACAATAATCTGTTACTAGACATATATGCGTTTTTGTCTGTAAAATAAAGTATATACAATCAAATTCATGTATTTTTACATGTGCATGTAGTTGTGTAAGGGTTTCTTAGAAGGAAAGAGAGTTAGGAGTTCACAAAATAATATTCTGCATTATTTTGTCATTGTATTCTTAGCTAGCATGTACATGTACTTGTGTCGAAAGACTTTACACATTTTTCATTCTTTTCATTCTTTAGTTGAAAGAAAAAATAGAGAAAGGATTTCATTTTGACTACAAATATACTAATTAGCATTCCCTTTCCAAAAGAAGATAAATTGGCGCATGCATGCAAATGTTTCCAAAAAATTTATTCAAGAGAAAAAATTATAAACCTATTATTCTTGGAACTGTGTATTCTAATAATTTGCTGAAAAATCTTAGTTGCAAATAAGAAACCTTGAATATGGCTAGAAGAGAGAACTGCAGGTTTGGGATGGAAATGCAAGTCTACACTTGATTACTACCCAATGCCCTGAAACAATTTTAACTTCAAAAATACAAAAGGACTGATAGGTGTGAGTCCATTGTTAACTAGAGACGATTTTTGTAATACCTGTACAGTTTGGCAGCTCATAGAAAAGACCCATCCTATTTGACAAATATAATTAATACACAATTTCCACAAGTACACAATAACATCCTCAAACTATCCAGCTGGATAACTCAGAACGTAGTGATCCATCACATCTGCTTTGAAAGGAACATGGTAGGTGCAGTGGTTGACTACAACTGTCTACATATAACTTTACTATAACCAAGACTGAAACAAAAATTAAATAAGGCTTATACATACATTATTCCTAATACAATCATTCCTTTTCATAGTTAAAGTTTTAACCATGATTATATATATTCACAATTGTGACATCATGTAATCATGCAAACTCTAAAAGTGATACAAGGGAATGCAGCATTCTTACCCTCAAAAAGTGTAGACCATGACCTTAGTACAACTGAACCATGAATTGAAACAAACTGCAATTGTTACTCTGTATTTCTTGTAACTTCTCAAAGCAATCTAAGTAAAAGTTGAAAAACTGTTAGCATGTGTTATTTTGAATCTTTTTACATCTTGGAAGCTTCTTGTCTTCATAGAATTATTTCAATTTCAGTCTAGAATGGTTCCCACTCATAGACAGGCACATGAGAGACAATAAATTTTAATTAGATGAGAGAAAATAACCCAATTGAATAGCTATTTGAAAACCGGCAGGCAAGGTGTGTTCTTTCAAGTTTATGGTTTCTCAAAAATCAAGTAAAGGAAAAGCTTTTTTTTTTAATATTATTGAACTATCCCAACCCAATTTTGTATGCCAAATTTTCCCAGTTTCACTCAATTATATGGATAGACATTTCGTCAAAAAGTTCATGTCACTATTTTGGGCTTGCTTTTCAATTTGCCTCCAAGTAGGTGATAAATGTTTATGCAAAATATTGAAGTATAATCTTTCCCACAATTTCCTTAATTTCAGAATGATAAAAATTGCATAATGGGGACACATAGATGAAATTTATACTTATATATGTATCTGAGTTGAATGATAATTGATAATATATATCAGAGCTAAATAACCATTACAGAAAGAGACTTAATCTGATCTGGAAAATGGTCATATATGAACCATAGCCTTCCAAAAGCCTTTTTGTTGTGCATACACCAAGGCTATTGGGACTTTACATAAATCGCAGCACCTTCAAATATTATTACGGCCTCTAATAAGGAGTACATACTCTTTAATCTCCACTGCATTCACTCTAAGTTGAGTGAAGACTTCCCTTTGACCCGCTGACTACTGATTGAGCTCCTATGTCACCTTTTTACCCTCCAATAAAGTGGGGCAGATTTAATATGACCAATACGGCTCCTTTAGAACACATGGTTCACTCATATAAGAAGACACAATATGAGGAAAAACCCATGACCCCCTTGAATAAAATATTAATTCCATAAATAGCTGCTTCAAATGGTAAAATCGATTAGGGAACTGTAAGCTATGAAACTGCAGATAAATGATAAATATCTCTTGAAACCCCCTCCTGAATATAATCCCAATATGTGCTATTGAAATTTGTCTCTGGAAGAGACTTCACAAATTTCACTAACTACACATGTAATTGCAATGTGACAAATTCGCACAAGCTCTCCAACACCAGCTAGGGTAGATTAGTCACACTATCGAAACCAACCACCCTTAGGGTTTCTGTCCTAGGGTTTGAACTCTGAAAGCTCTCCAAAATCACCAAGTAGAAAAATATCCAAGCATAAGCCAAATGAACTTCACTTTTCCTTTTTGTATGCACTTCCATTGTAACTTTTCAAATTCCCACTTTTTATTATATAAATAAACCCGAGAATAATAATAAAGGGACCTTTTTAATATCCCACAAATATTCACCAAGTCACTTTTACTTTATTAATTTAATTAAATAACATTATCCTTATGATATATAGGGACATATAACATTAATTAATTAAATTAAAATATTCCCTTTTACTTCGTAATTAGCCCACGAAAATAATTCAGCTAATTAACCTCATCTTGGCTCATGCCTCGAGAGGGGACATTATAGTCCTCCCTTCCCAAAATTTCTTGCCCACAAGCAATTGTACATTAGAATGCTACAAGATCTATTCCCCCTCCCAGGTGGCATCCTCTACTATTAAGTCCCCCCATTTGACCAAATATTCTTTGACCACTCTGCTCCTCAATCTCCTCTCCCTATTGTCAACAATCTCCTTGAGAACCAAGATCAATTTTCCCTCCTCATCCAAGGGTGGAAATTTTGGCGAAGAAGTAAGATGCTGCCCAAGTGCCTTCTTGAGGCATGAAATGTGAAATACATTGTGAATCCTACTACTCTTGGGCAACTGTAGCTCATAAGCTACTTCTCCCGCTCTGTGGACAACTTTGTAAGGGCCATAGAAGCGGGGCTTTAGCTTCTTTGCACCAATTTTCTTCAAAGATGACCATCTATAGGGTTGAAGGCGCAAGAAAACCAAGTCTCCAACCTCAAAAATCCTCTCTAGTCGATGTCGATCTGCGTAAATCTTCTGCTGGTTTTGGGCACTTTGAAGATTATCCTTAAGTGACTTAAGGATATCTTGACTCTCCTGGATCTAGTCCTTGGCTCTGTGAGCCATATTGTCACCGAATGCTAGATCCAAAAATTAAGGAGTGTGTTGTACCCAAAAATGATTTTTTTTGCTTCATTAAGGCATTTTGATTAAAATGGTCTAAATCTTGTAAAATTGTCATCAAAACTCAGTTTTTGGTCAAATCAAGCATGAGATTTATGTGGGTTTAATGTCTAGAAGATACTAGCAAAATGTGAAAAATTTGAAAATTAGGGTTTTCGGATCCTATTTTTAGGAAAACCCCTAACAAAAAAGGATCTCACCAGAATTGGTAAAAATTAATTTTGATTCGCTTATTTTACATCACAATCACATTGGTGAAGTCAAAATCAACAAAAAGTCAATTTAAGTCTGGTGGGTAGTTTTCACTTTTTCAGGAGAAAAATTAGGACCTTTGAGGTCATCAATGGCAATTGGCCAGTACCAAGAGTCGAAATCTAAGCCTGAAACTCATCGTAGAAGATTCTGTGGCAAAAGATGCATCACGACGAAGAGGATTTTCAAATGGTGAAAATTGTAAAAAAAATTCTCTATCCAGAAACACTACGCCTTGTTACGAGGGACGTATTTGTGCAATTAACGTGCAAGTCAACTTTGCAATGTCCATACAAATAAAAATGGTGAAATGTAGTCACACACTGCCGTCAATGGCAGTGATGATTTAACGCAGTCGACTCGGCAAGTGACATGGTGTTCGCAAAGCATGAAGGAGGTGAATTTCATTCGAAATTCACTAACTCTGGAGCATATTGCAACCCTATAGGCCAAGGATTCCCTTCAATTTGAAGGCCCAAATGTGGTTGATAATGGTTGCAAATACAATCACCTTCTCTAGATTTTTGTCAACTTTCCAACAAGCCATCAAGCGAATCCATCAGATATGCAAAACTTCGGCAAATGACGGAAGACACAAAAGATATGGAAGATTAACACATCAAAGATAGTGGTCAAAATTTAGAATCTGCGCCCTTGTAGCCTAGGGGTGCCCTTGGATTAAGCCTGTCAGATGTTAGAATTTCTAGAAACCGTTTTCAGGGGATCTCTTCAAATTCAACCCAACTTTGCAATGAATTTGTTCGTCAGTCCGTAAGACATACTGAGCAACTGTGGTAGTTGATCTTGCAAGAACGTAAAATGGAGGGAAAATAAAAGTCAAAATATCAAATTGTGCCTCTGCAAGCTAGGGGCGCCTAGCCTTTTGGCTAGCTAATTGAGATTTTCGGCAACTATCATCTTCACGAGATCTGTTTAGAATCCTCCTAGCTACGCAGTGAATCCAACTGTTAGCTCTCGAGATCCGTCAAACACCCGTAGATGAAGAATCAGCGAAAATACTAAAGGATAAAGGCAAGCAGGAAAATGGCTATGGAAAAATGCACCTTCCTTGAGAAAGGTGCCCTTCTATTGGAGGTCTCAGATGTAGTTTTCTGGCCTACTGACTGTGATGAACTGTCTCTAATAACCCATAACAACAATTGGAATTATGACAATATCAATCTCAGTTCAATTATAAATGTGACTACTTGATTTGAACCTTACACAATGAGTCTCACAATGTAACCAAGAAATATAAAAATGTCTAATGATGAAGGAGATAGCGCTCAGAATACACCCCAATAATAGAATATGGAGTTTACACAGATTCTAGAGAGTCCGCCCAGATCTAGATATCTATCCTTGATATCATCCCTTTAATAAACACTTACAAGCTGGTTTTCTTAGCACTTGTATTGACTGCGATTATTTATATGACTGATCTCCTCAAGCCGTGCGACTATATATCACTAATGAATCTCTGCCTAGCAGAAAGATCGACTTCTTCTCCCGATCGATCTAAGATCTCAGAGGGTGTGTAAGTGACTTTGGATATCTGTGATATCCTTCTCCCTGAAAGCTATCTTCTAAAACTTCACTTTTGTCTAATCTGGACGTCCTTGGTGGATGCGGTGCTCCTTTCTACAAAGTATCGACCTCTTTCTGATTCCTCGCCCCTTCTTAATCCTTGTAATGGACTATAAGTATGTGTCGATCTTGATGAGAAGATGTGTTATTTTCTGAAGCGTTAACTCTCTTCATGAGTCACTGGGTCTTTTGGCCCTCAAGGGCCACGTCCTTGTGTTTGTTGTCTATCGCTTATTCCCTTGGCCGTTTTAGCTTTGTTAAGGTTGGGGTTAATCTTATCGCCCTTGTCTAGTCACAAGTAATTATACAATTTAGCAAACCGATTTATTGAATACAAATATATGTGTGTGTATATATATATATTATTACACATTATAAATAAATAATTGATATGATGTTTGAGGATACTAAGTAACTTATCTTATCTCAGATGCTTTTGTTCGATGAGGACATCGGAAGTCTCCCCCTCTTGATTTTTCTCGTCCTCAAGCAATTCCTTTTGTTACACTTAATCTCTTTCCAAGCCTTCTGGGTACCTCATTTTTAAGTATACCCAGCCTTATTCTCCTAGAAGAAGATTGTAACCTTGTTACTATTAATCTCTTTCCAGGCCTTCTAGATACCTTTTTCTAAGTCTATCCAGCCTTATTATCTTGGGAAAGATCGTAACCTTGTTACTCTTAGTCTTTCCAGGCCTTCTGGATACCTTTTTCTAAGTCTATCCAACCTTATAATCCTGGGAAAGATCGTAACCTTGTTACTCTTGATCTTTCTAGGCTTTCTGGATACCTTTTTCTAAGTCTATCCAGCCTTAAAATCCCAAAAGCGAGCGTCTCACTTCGCAGGCCTTATGGACACCCTATTTTGGTGTATCCATCCTTATGCAATTTAACAAAAAGTTTTGTCTTTATTAACTTATTTTGACGATATTACATATAATAGTCTATTTCTTGTTCTAGTCAAGTGCCATGATGCTTTGGCCTCCTTGAATTTGTTTCTCTTTGAATGTTTTAATAGTTTCCTCATTTTCCCAAGTAGCATCTTCATCAAGAAGTCCTTTCCATTTGATTAGAGATTCAGTAATGATCCTATTCCTCAATTTTCTTTCTCTGGTATCTAGGATAACTTCTGGTTCCAAGGTGAGTTGTCCTTCATCTAGAGGAGGTAACTCAGTACAAGGGGTGGCTTGCTGCCCAAGGACCTTCTTAAGCCGGGATACATGGAAAACATTATGGATCTTGCTATGCTCTGGTAGTTCTATCTCGTAGGCTACCTCACCCACCCTTCTTATAACTTTATAGGGACTTGTTGTGACCTTTTCCCACATCACCCCATCCAAGATGGGGACCCCCTAATTTTTGCTCCGTTCTGGTCTTTTGGCTTTGGTTCTCTCTGTCTCTGATCTTTTGTCCTTCCAGGGATGTCTCGTCTTTTGACCTAGATTGAAATAATGGCCAAGTCTGCGAAATTTAGGGTTTCCATCCTTTAGGCTTGTTTTAGGTCAAATTGGGTTATCAAGGTGAAATCTAAGTGCAGCAGTGCAATCAGGAAGCTCAAAGTAGAGTCCCACTGAAATCCTACTGAAATCTGACAACTTACTATTTTTAGTAAGTACCTAATCTGAGGCTTATTCCTCAGGATTTCGGGATTCTAACTACTTCAGCACATTCAGGCAACTTCAGAGCATCCACACGTGAAATTTGAATAGATTCAAACAACTGGCTATTTTTAGCAGTTCAGCCTTTGGAGGCTATTTTCAGGGCTTAAACATATAATTCTCCGACGCATGACTGGAGAATGGATCTGGGTTTTTTAAGACCTTCGCAACGGTATAACATGCAAACCGAGACAAGGACTTTCAGAGTTCAGCCTTCCGAGGCTATTTTTAGGGTTTGCATGCAGGAATTTTCAATGCATGTCTGGATATTCCATGTAGGTTTTGCGAGAGCTTCACAATGATATGACATGCAAGCGGAATGAGTCAGTTTTCAGGGACTTACTATTTTTAGCCAGTGCTGGAACGTTGACCAGTTTTCTGAGTTTTTCTAGGTCTTTTGAGATCCCACGGGCACTGTGACATGCAAACTTATCCGACGTCCAATGGACCACTTTCTAGACACTTACTATAAATAGCAGCTTCAGTCCGACGGCTACCCATTACTTCCTTCCAGCAAGCAGAACAACAAACAGTAGAAATCAAGGCAATCAGGAGCAGTTGGGAGCGCATACAAGTCAGATTAGGGTTTTCCCTGCTATGTCTAAAAATAGATGAAGTAAAATGCAGAGGAGCCAAAACGAGGCATACCATCGGGATCAGCATCTTCTAGGCTACCTAGTGGCAAACTTTGAGCACGATCTGAATACTTACTATTTTTAGTAAGTCACCTCATGGCTAAAAATAGCACGTCATTGCCAGAGAAAAGTGTGAACAGGTCTCTCACAGCATCAAAAGCAGCTGGAACAAATTTCAAAGCAAACGGAGATACATGGACTGATCAAATTTAGGGTTTACTAAAAATAGCATACCAATATGGGCAGACGGTAAACAGGGTGGCAAAATCAGTGCAAGCACGGCTCAGAATAGGATGAAATACAAAGAAACCCTAACTTCTCCGGGTTTACTAAAAATAGAAAGCCAGGGCATAAAGGGCGTTGGAAATTTATAAGAGGCAACTGGCATAGAAACACATGATATGCGCCAAGAAGATAAAAAGGGCATGAAAATCTCCAACTGCAAGATTTCCTGAACAGAGGTCAAATGTGCCCACATGGCAAAGGCATAGAAATTCTTCCAAGGCATAAAGTTTCCTCCTCGTACCCCTAGATGCGCTCAAGGAAGGTGAAAGGTCACCCAAAGCATGGAAATATTCACTAAGGCATAAAAAAAATTCCTAAGGCATCCTCAAATGCACTCAAAGAAGGAAGTCTACATGCTTATATGCACCAAGGGGAGATGAAGAGTCACTAGAAATGGGTGGAATTCCTTGTCCACATGTAAAATGCGCCCAACATGGAAGCAACATAGCCAAAATACGCCAAGGGAAGATGAAGGGTCATTAGATGATGGCGCTTTCCCTTGCAAAGTTGAAATGCGCCCAATATGGAAGTTGCCTAGCCAAAATGCGCCAAGGGGAGGTGAAGAGTCACCCAAGGCATGGGAATTCCTTATGACACCCTCATTTGCGCCCTCAAGTTCCTCTTCCCATAGCATATGCGCCCAAGGTAAAAGGTAGAAGGTGAAAGGTAAAAACGTTGAAGGTGTTAAGGAAATGCGCTTGACTTGAATATTTTCCTCTTCACATGGTAAAAGGCGCTCCAAGTTTCCTCATGACATGCTAAATGTGCCAAGGGGGGAAAGAAAATGCTAAAGGTGGCATGATTTTAAAAGGCTAAGGGTTGTGTTTTTCCTCCTCACCATGTGAAATGGCCCAAGTGAGTGGGGACTTGCAAATGAAAATTGCTAAGTGTGAAAAGACAATCTAGGCGTAGAATTGCCTAAGGAATGGGATGGGAGCTCACATGTGAAATGCGCCCTTCAGAGGGTAAGGTGATAAAGTGATATTTTTTTTAAAAAAATAAAAAATAAATTCCTAAGGCATTTTCTAAAGAGAAAATAAAAAATACGTCTAGAAGATGATGCTAGAATTTCCAGAGAGAAAAGGTCTTCAGAGAGAAAATTCTTCATAGAGAAACCAAGAAAATTTGCCAAGGCAGGGAAACTCGAAATTGCAGGAGTGGAAGACATCCGGATGTGAAGAAGAAATAAACATTAGCGATTTTTATTATTTTTAAATAATAAAAATTAAGAGTACCCCTTCGTCCGGATACACATGAAAATGATGAATTCTGGAAAGTTTTTTCTTCTGGGTATTGAACATTTGCAATTCAGAGGTGATTCAAACTTACTCCACGCCATGTCCATATTGTTCCGGTGGATATTTTGCCCAGTGCCTATTTTAAATAAAATTCCTAAGGCAAATTTGAGGAATTTCTCTAAGGCAAACAAATAAAATGAATGAGAGTCACTTCGCTAGAAGTTCGAGCTAGATAATTTTGCCAAAACGAAGGAGAGATCAAATGACTTAGCCAAACAATTCGAAGTTGTTCAACGGAGTGAGTGATTTAATATTTTAAAGAATCCAATGCAACGAGGCAATCCTGTGCAGAGATGATGAAATCATAATTCTAGAAACTTGAGATTTCGATGCCTCGGATGACAAGTGTTACGACTGGGAAAGAGAGGGAAAATGAATTCAAAAAATTTGCTAAGTATAGCCTCTGCAGGAATTCGACCTAGCTATAAGATTTTGAAGTCCTCTTCACTCCTCTCACCAGTCGCTAAGAGCAAAAAGCTGCTAAAGTGAAAAGTACGAGTTTTTGAAGAGGTTGAAGTTGGTGAAGAGTTCGAAATTGTGAGAGAGCTGGAGGTTGCTAGAGTGCAAATTTGCAGAAGTTGAAGTTGCTGAAGAAGTACGACGTAGCTTCCTGAGACTACATTTGCTGAAGAGGTGCGAACTTCCTCATTTCCAGTTGTTGCAGTTGCTGAGAAGGTACGACTTTGTGAAGAAGTTCCATTCGACTGCTGAAATAAACAAGGTTAAGTCTGGACATTTTTTAAAGTTGCTGAGAAATCTGAAGTTGAAAGGGCTACATTTGCTGAAAGTTCGAATTTGTGAAGACAATTACAACTTGCTGAAAGTACGTTTTTTAGAAGAGAAATACGAGTTTGAGAGAGGTCTCAAGAGCTGCTGCAAGTACAGAAATTTCACAGCTAAAGTGAACAAGACAGTTGAGGTTTGCAGTTGGAAATGGCAAAAGTGTTGCAGCTTTTTTATTTAAAAATCTGCTGACACCCTCAATGATGGTTATTTTATTATTTTAAATCTTGTTTTCTAACTCTCTTGCCTTTTTGCAGAATGGCTGAATCAAACAGAAGAGCTGCAGGCAAAAACAACCACACCGAGTCCAGACAGGCGTTGATCAAGAAACTGGGCAAGTCATTCTTGCCAGAGTCAAAATTTTCATCAAAGCTCGGCAGGCTAGTTGATGCGAACTTAGGCTCATTCAACCTGGAGGCATTCAGAAGAAGGATAATGGGGACTGGAGGCCATCACCCATCAGTGACTTCGCACAGTATTGTCAGAAGTGGACTGTATGCAACTACCAACTTTCCGCCAGCTATCCGGTGCCCAGAACTCATCATGGAATGCGCCCACCATTACAATACAGAGCAAAGAACGATCACTTCGCCAGATGGCAAGGTATTGGCCAACCTGACACCCAAAGCAATCGGAGAGGCATTCGGGATTCCATTCCATGAGAAGATGATCTACAAGACAAAGGAAAGAGCTGGAAAGATGTACTCATCCACCACATACCGGTGTGCTCATTTGATAAATACTAGGTGGATGATTAAACCCAAGCCAACTCGCACAAAATTGCCCAAGCAGATAGTCTCGGAGGATTTGAGGAAGGAGTTTGGTGATCTGATCATGATGTTAAGCAGAGTTGGAGGATGCCCCCAAGCGTTCATCTTTGAACCTTGGATGTTTTATTTTGTCAACTTGGTGTTAGAGGGAAAGGATTACATGGATTGGGCACTGATGATCAATGATAGCATACATGAGCAGCTTCGTGGCTTGAGGAGAACGAAAACATTTTATATGGGCTCCTACCTTGTCTATATGCTAGCTCGCATGACGAGATACAGGGGGATCTCTTACAAGGAACCAATCAGTTGCGGTTCCCATCAGTTTAAAATATATGAGGCTTGTCCACAGTTGCATTTGACAAGCACAACTAATTACAAGAGGGTTAATGATGCCTTTACTATGCACATAACGAGGACCCTGCAGCAAAGAACCCATCACAGAATATCAAGGGAGCACAAGAAATGATTGAGAAATTCGGATGTTGGTTTATCCAATTTCCAAAATTCACCTACATAAGGTTGCAAGGATTTTCCTCCTATCCACATAGATTGCCTCGGTATCCCACAAACAGGATAGTGATGCTGGAAGGATCTAGGCAACTGATTGCCTATGATAAGATTCAGAAGAAGAAGAAGAAAGGTGGACTTAGATTCCCAATTACCATGGGGAATTCAAATGAAATCTGCCCATCGCTGCAAACAGCAAGAGAGGCAGAAGCGGAGCTCCAATTCTTCCACCTTTCCTATCACACCAGCAGGCACTACTACGATCCCCACCGAAACATCAGATGGATATTGACAGAAGAGTTCAGGCACAAGATACAGATTGAAGACTTTTGGGCAAGTGTAGTGGATGAGATCGAAGTCAGAAAGAGAATGTTCTCTCGGATACCGTTGGTGACCGTCAGAGAGTGCGAGATTGTCCCAGTACCAGATCAGATTGAGGAAGACATAAACGTAGTACAGTCTGACTACGAAACAGTGAGAAACACGCCTCTACCTCTCCCAGATTGGTCGGAGCCGGAGATCACTGACTTGGATACACTTTGTATCCCAGTCTTGACATTTACACGGAGTTGGATAGAGAGGCATGTCAGCCAACTTAAGGGAAGGTCAATTCCTCTCACGTACAATTTGATGGGAGACAGCAGATTATCGGCAACTAATCAAAGGAGACAGAGTAATCCAACTCTAGAGCCTAGAAGAAAGGAGCCAGTTCGACCTGAGCCTGTGGTAGTTGAGGAGTTCGTGCATACGCCATCTCGGACATATTCTCCGAGTATGCAGGAGGTATCCCTATTTGCTAATCAGAGGGAGAGATTGGATGTAGAGCAGACGGTGCGCGTGGAGAGTCA
The DNA here is from genome assembly GCA_007115665.2 of Sequoiadendron giganteum. Taxonomy (NCBI): domain Eukaryota; kingdom Viridiplantae; phylum Streptophyta; class Pinopsida; order Cupressales; family Cupressaceae; genus Sequoiadendron; species Sequoiadendron giganteum. The sequence continues at coordinate 400,108,824 of CM021106.1, forward strand.
GCCACCTCGTAGAGAATCAATGGGCCAGAGCATCAACATGCCCCGAGAAGATAACCCACAAGCAGATCAGCAAGAGACAGATGAGGGGACGGCCACAGATACTCAGTTTCAGCAGGAGATTGAGGCAACTCTCGAGGATGATGCTACCTCCGATCAGGATGCCCAAAGCTCAGGAGACACCGAGCCCATTGGTAATGATGAGCCTCGTAGAAGCGAAGGCAGAAATGAAGTTCACGAGGTAGAGGCCGAGGTAGAACAGCCTTTTATTATATCAGACACACGACAGGAGGTGCCAGAATGGCTAAGGGATAGAATGAGGCGTGATCCTGTGGATGAAACCGATCCCGCAGCTGAGATGGAGGAATTATTACAGAGGATCAGCGCACCTCCAGCAAAGAAAAAGGCTAGGAAGTTCTCCAAAATATCCACAGATGAGGATGGATCTCGACCTTTGCATGTGGCAGCGCCTAGGGTAGAGTGTGATCGGGATGAGGCCGTTCCCGAAAATTATGTTGTTACAACTATAGAACTTGGCCGCCCTACTGGAGCACAAGTAGTAGAGGAGTGCGATAATTCCTATCGAGCACTCAAGGACAGATTGTCCTATGTTGAGGGCAAATACAAGAAATTGAAGGTAGAGCACAAGACACTGATTGGCTACGTGCAGCACTTGTCCCGTCCTTGTGGGCAAGAGAATCCGACAATTAAGCTTCCAGCTGAATTTTCCAGGGAGTCAATCAGTGGGTTAGAGGATTTGAAGAGAATGGCACAGCAGGCAAACAAATGGGTTGCTAGCATCCGTGCAGAAACAAGAAAGTTTATGGAGGATCTTGCACATGCCTATCGGCAAGCCTCTGATATTATGGAAAGGATGGATGCAGTTAACCATGCTTGGGGTGAGGCACGTATCTATCAGACGAGAGTTGTTCTCCGTTTAGGGGCTTTGATGGGCATACCTCAACAGACTTTGGTTGAGGGAGGTGTTATTCAGTAGGGGGATAGATACGACATCGCCAGATGGTACTCTTCAGTAGTCACAGGCCGGGGATTCTACGATGCATCACAGACGGATTCTCTCGGGGTCAGAAAGGCCATGACGAACATCCTAGATGGAATTCTCAACACATTGGAGGCAATCTTTGCCAGGAGGTTGACTTCTGAAGAGGTAAGTGCAGATGGTTTGAAGAGCAGATTAACGCCATTCTTCTCTGAGGTGAAGACCTTCACACAAGATGACTTCGAGAATACTACTACGTTCTCCAGTATCATACAGAACACCCAGGACGCCCTTGTTGCCTGGAAGAAATCATGTGCCTAGCATGGGCAAACAGTTACAGTTTTAGAGTTTCAGTTGGATCACATTCCTCCCATTTCGGATCAGAAAATTGAGGCAGTACTAGACAGATTCATCAGATTTGCAGCCAGCGAGAAGGAGAAGGGAAACACCCTTCTGGACGATGACCTTCTGGAGGGAGACGACATGCATTGATGGCAGTTAGTGGTTCATAACGAGGAGTGGAGAATCTGCAACGCATTCATTGCCCCACTCCTCTCAGTGGCGGTTTTTAGGATAGAAACCCTAATTAGGGCATGGGTGGCTCAATCTGAGCCCCTTATTGTAATCAGATCTGAACCGTCCACTGGACTGGGCCTATTATAAAAGGGGCATCCCCCCTCATTTGTAATCGATTAGAGTTAAGAGATATCAGAGCTAGACAGAAATCAAAGATAGGAGTAAAGCTAGGAATTAGCTTAGTTTGAAAAGGAAAGGAAGCTTTCCCTTTGAAAGTTTTGTAAGAAGTTGTTGTGAAAACTCTCATAATATAAAGATTTATCATTGCTTGGTGGTTCTATCTTCTATTGTGATTAGCTACCAAGACTTGTTCGTCTTTCCAATTCAAGTAGAGTAGAGTAAGGTAGATTTTGTTTTCATGCAAGTAGTGTTAATTGTGGAATGCGACATTGGTTTGAGCATATCTCCCTATATCCATACCACTAGTGGGCTTGCTGACGGTAAGTCTGCCTTGCGTGGTCAATTGGAATTTCAACACCTAACTTCGGTTGTGATTTGTGTGTCCACTTGCTTCGTTGTGAAGGGGTGTGCATGTTGAATCTCAATTTGAATATCTTATCCATCCTTTGAAGATTGCATCAACTTTGTCAGAGTTGTCCGAAGGGGAGACGAAACAAAGTTTGGTTTGGAGATTGTTAAAGCTAGCCTTTGCCTTCCACCCTTAGAGATAGATTGTAGAATTCCTATCCCTTTATCTCCTTTAAATTCAGTATTTCCCGGTCCGTTCAAACACCAAAGCATCATAGTTAAATCCTTTATCTGCTTCGCTAGAAATCGAACAATTACATAAGTCCCCTTGGAATACCCAACATATTCACATCAACCAACTGAGTCTATTCGCGATAAAAGGAACCTTGGAGTTGAACACATGAACTTTCACGCAATCTTAGCATGTGGAATACTTTGATCAAGAGAGAATAGAGTGACCGTTGGACATTTTATTCTATGCTGGCGTTGTCATAAAACACACGTCAACAGGACTGTAGAAAATGTGGTTTGAGTTTTTCAGTACCACTTTTCTTGATTGATGTTTGCTTGTATGGTTGTAGCCTTAGAAATACTAGATGATTCTTCCACTTGATCCCTCAATTGTTTGGCATATGTAATCAATTGGTGATGATTCTACTCTGCGTGAAGATTCAACAACTCTTGTGGTAAAGCAGAGGAGCTGGGAGTGTCGTGCATCAAGCTATTAATGTACATCCTCAATTGTCGGTTTTCAGCCTTTAAGGCTGCGTTGTCTTGGCCATCCTTAGCCATCCTTTATTGGGCGCTCACTAAGGCAATTCCGAGAAGGTCTGCCTCCACCTAACGAGTGGTCTTTCCAAGGTTCACCTTCGATAGCATGAAATCCCCAACCTCTACCTCATGTATGTTTCTGTCCTCAGGTGGGGCAGCAGTCTCTATGATGACCTCGTTATCCGCATTCCTTTCCACATGTACTTTCTTCTTCAACTTCTTCACTAGCATGTCTTGAGGGACATGATCGAACTCTATGAAGTTGAGCTGGTAGGATGGCCTTTCCTTGTTCCTTCCAAGGAAACTCTCAAGCCAGATAGAATCCCAACTAGCCTCATTGGAAAGAGGAATGTGAGCCCCCTAAATGCTGGATGAACGAGACTGTGTTGTAGTGATGTCTCGTAGTGGAGAGTCCAAGTCGATGGGACCTTGTGACTGTTGTGATGGTGGTGAAGTAGGTGGCTCTATTTCTATCACAGGCACTATTTCTGCTGCTATTGTTTCTTCCATGGGCTCCATCTGTGTTGTGATGATCTCAATCACTAGCTCTAGCTCGGCTGCAATGGTCTCAACTATTTCAGGTAAAATGGTGGCTGTCTCCACCTGTACTTCTTGCTGATTTGCACCAACAATCTTTGTTCTTCCCCATGTGTTCCCTGACATCCGCATTCCTTCGGGAAGGATGCTCATCTTCTTTCGTCTGGGCTTCTTCCTGGATGTGGAAGGTAGTGAAGACTGAACAGTTGGCAACTTTGTTCGAGGAAGTAGTACCTTCCTTGTCCTCTTGCTGTCTAGATAGAGTCGGTTGTTTCTAACCACTCTACTCGTTCTCTCGTCTATAGATGTAATTTCTTTTGTATACCAATCCACTTTGCTGAGTGGTTGTGATTCGATTTGATCCATGAAGAAGGAAGGGCGAATGACTTCTTCCTCATCCTCGGATAGTCCCTCAATGTCTTCTAACATAAAGTTAGCAATTTGTGAGAGCTTAAGTGGGCTATAGTTCCTTCTTCGCACCTCAAACTCATCGTCACAATTGACCTAGTAATCTTCTATGGAAGATTCATGTGATGAGCGTTGCTCAAGATGTGCTGCGTAGAGCCCTCTTGGATCGTATGATGACCTCCTCTCAATGAGGTACTTGAGATTGAGCCTTATTGTTTCTTGGCTCATCAACTTGGCATCTGCCCCTATTTTAAAATCTATAGAGTCCCATTTGAATGGGAAAATTCGCAGCCGACTTCTTCTTCAGGCGTAGATAAGTGTGAACTTCGTCCAATTTCCTCAGGAGTTCCATGAACACTACCTTATCTGAAGGGTAGTGTGGCATCATGGCGGGGTGACCATTGTAGCCATACACGCGTATGTAGGTGAAGGTGGGGAATTGGATAAACCAATCCACCCAGTCCACCATTGCCGCCTTAGCTGCTGATGATATACACACGTGCATCTCATGGTCGAGCTCTCGTACGATGTGCATGGTGAAGAGGTCGTTTACCTTTTTGAAGTGTCGTTTCGCTTGAGTAAACTCAAGATGCGGAAAGTATTCCTAGACCTTCTACACACTTAAGTTCCCCAAAGTGTTTAATGTCCTGAACTCGCCTTGGAAGGCAATCAAGTATACTAGGTAGGAACACATGTGGAAACTATGAGCCTCTAGAAACTCGGTAATTTGTTGGTGGAGCATGTCACCGATCAGAGAGGCCCAGTCGTAATGTTCTCTTTTGCTGATAATCTTACCAATGATATAGAACATCCACGGCTGAAAATGATTTCCCTCTTATTGTCCAATGATTTTGCTGAGTAGAGTGATCAACACTGCATACTCATCTTTGAATTCTCCTCATCCAGCCAATTTGGGCAAGCTAGCCTTTTTTACCTTTAACCATTGTTCGGCCATTTTCAGTGAACACTTGTCTTTTGAGATTTTGAATGCCTTTCCGCATTCCTTCACAAATATGACCTTGTTCGTTGGGCATGGCAAAATAGCAAAACATTTTTCAATGTCTTTCGGCTTCAAATTGTAGATCACTCTCCCATCCACTGATCGGATTTCTCTTGTGGTAGGATTGTAATGCTTAATGCAAGCAATTACAAGCTCCACACTCTATAATGTGATAGGAATTGATGCAGCTTGAAATAACCCGGATTCTTCTATGTTCTGCAACGTGATTTGATTCATGCCCTCCAAATCCTCATAATTGACCTCTAGGTTTTTCTAATGTAGTTCTGTGTCAGTTGTTTTCAGATAATCATGGTACAAGACCATCTTGGTCTTGTATTGTACTTGGGAGTACTGCATTCTGAAAGACTGTGCAAACGACCCTATTCTAACAATTTTCAAAAACCCTTAAAAATAGCACCTCTCGAGAAGTATTTTTCTCTTAAAAACTTGGCACATGGGTTTTGTTCGTGCTTCAATGCTGAACAAACCCAATTCCTTAGATTTTTTATTCTGAGACTTGTTTGGCAAAATCCTTAAAAATAGGGGCAGCAAGTTTGTTGATTCTAGCAAATCTGAAAAGATGGGTTTCACTAGAAAATCATGTTTATCATACCCAGTTGGCCAGATGTGAGGTGGCCTGTTGTTTTCTGTGACATGCAAGAATTTTAAGACATAAGAGAGGAACTAGACAAGAGGTGGATTGGAAGTTATTATCTGCCTCGTTGCAAAAATCTGCCTCTGAATTCAACCTCCGAGAAGAAAACCCTTTTTGCCATTGATCTTCAAAAAATATTGAAGAACGGTCCAAAATCCTTGCCAGATCTGATAAAGACGTCCTTGAGAGCAATTGTTTGTTCTGATCTTCAACCTGCAAAAAGAAATAATGAAATTAGGGTGCCTAGTTTGATTATATAATGATTCAAGTCTGGATCCATCAAACTCATGACTTAAGCTTGATTTGGAGTTCAAAAGTTGATTTCCACTAATTGTGGAGTGTTTGGCCTGTTTTTGCCTCCAAAATTTCTTAACTCAAGTCAACATATGGCCTTTGACCTTTTAGGCATCCCTTCTTGAGCGTTGAGCATATTTTTCATCATTTTCTAGGTTGAAGTGCCTTTGTTTGATCATTTATCTCGGTCCTTCAGTTGATCTTCAACAATTGCTAACGAATCTGTTGTCGAGATGGAACCATGTTGAAGAGATATTGCAGGGAGTCATCAAGTTAGAAACCTAAGTTTGAGGCTCCAAATTAAAGGGCGCCTTTCTCCAAGAGGGGCGCTTTTTGCTTTGCCTTAGTCCATTTTCATGACTGCTCTTCATCTCCGTCATTTAGACCCTCCTTGCTTTGATCTGACATCATTGTTGATTGACGAGTCAGATGGCTTTGCTTGATGGTGCATCGAGTAACCGGCTCAATCCTGGAGAGGACGATTGGTTTCTCAGCTTTTGCAGGTCAACATAAGTCATTCAAACCCAAGTGCGCCCCTAGCCAGCAGGGGCGCTTTTGGATTGTTGACTGATTATATAATGTTTCAAAACTGCCTGCTTTGACCTCTATCATCCGGTGATTGAATTTTCAGATGCCTTCGCAGATGATTTCGTTGTTGGGATCAATCAAAGTGGAGGAGGTCATCCTAGAGGTCAATGAGCAATTAGGCTGCATCTACATGCCCCAAAGAAAGGGCGCCTTTCTTCAGTAGGGGCTCTTTTGACCAACACTTAGAAATTTTCTTTCATTTTTGCATATTCTTCATTCAGCATCTCCATGTTTCGTTGACGTTTGCCATTGATTTGTGAATCAAACGATCTTGATTGACGATGTATTGAGTAGCCAGCACGAACATGAAGAAGATGACTGCTTTGGAGGTATCATATAACAACATTTTCCCTTTGGGATCAGAGGGCGCCTTTCTTCAAGAGGGGCGCCTTTTGACTTGTTGATTGTATTTCTCCCTTGGTAGCAAGGCATCCACCTTCCAAAGTTAGCCAAACTTTGGCCTTTTCCGTTTTGAGAATCTCTTTCACCGAACGGCATATTTTTCAACCTTTTCCATCATGGCTTCCTTGTTGAAGCTTTTGAAGCTTAGCTTTCAACACCTGGTACTGGCCAATCTGCCATTAATGGCTGTGGAAGTCCTAGCTTTCTTCCTGAGAAATAGAAATAGACCCACCAGAGTAAAACAAGTTTTTTGATCATTCTGCTTTGACTAGTGTGATCATGAAGTCGATTAATCCTATGAAAATCATTTTCAATCATTTTCGGGAAGGTCCTATTTTCAGGGGTTTTCCCTAAAAATAGGGGCACGTAACCCTAATTTTCCATTTTCAAAATTTTGCACATACGTTCTGTTGACGTGTTTTTTATGACAACACCAACACAGAATAAAATGTCCAACGGTCACTCTATTCCCTCTTTATCAAAGTATTCCGCATGCTAAGATTGCGTGAAAGTTCATGCGTTCAACTCCAAGGTTCCTTTTATCGCGAATAGACTCAGTTGGTTGATGTGAATATGCTGGGTATTCCAAGGGGACTTACGTGAGTTGCTCATTCAGAAGAAAGGATCTTCAAATTTTGGGAGATTTGTTGATGATGCTCGAGTTCTTAAACTAACCGGATAATGCTGAATGTAAAAGGATGCAAGGATAGAGATTCTAAAATCTATTTCTAAAGGGTGGAGGGCGAAGATCGACTTAAACAATCTTCAAACCAGACTTTGTTTCGTCTCCCCTTCGGACAACTCTGACAAAGTTGGTGCAATCTTCAAAGGATGAGCAGGATGTTCAAATTGTGATTCAACATGTGCACTCCATCACAACAATGCAAATGAACACACGAATCACAACCGAAGTTAGGTACTGATATTCCAGTTGACCACGCAGGGCGGACTTACCATCAGCAAGCCCGCTAGTGGTATGGATGAAAGAAGATATGCTCAAACCAAAACGCCACACTCCACAGTTAACAACTACTTGCATAAAATAAAGTCTACTCTACTCTATCAATTTGAATTGGAAAGACGAAAAGGCCTTGCTAGCTATTCACAACAAAAGATAGAACCACCATGCAATGAAACTCTTTATATTATGAAAAGTGTTCACAACAACCGTTTACAAAACTTTCAAAGGGAAAGTTTTCTTTCCTTTCCAAACTAAGCTACCTTCTAAGCTAACTCTTTATCTATTCTAACTTCTATCCTCTCTATTCTCAATCTAATGTCTACTTTCTTACAAATGAGGGGGGATGCCCCTTTTATAGTTGGCCCAGTCCAACGGACGGTTCAGATCGGATTACAATGAAGGGCTCAGATTGAGCCATTTATGCCCTAATTAGGGTTTTTGCCCTAAAAACCGCCATAGAGAAGAGTGAGGCAATGAATGCACAAAATATTCTCCACTCCTCCGCAAGAACCACTATTAGTAATTAATGCCCACCATCAGCAGCAGATTCTCGTCCAGAAACGTGCTCCCACTGCTCTGCTTGCCAATTCTATTGCGCTAAGAGGAGGGTAAAAGAGTCTCTAAGATTGTCTCCAGAGTTCGTTCGCTCAGTCGTTCGCATTCATCCCTCCTGTCGTTTCAATTCCTGGATGCATTTGCAACTTTCATATTTCTTCAGCTCACTGCCTTGGGCGCACTTAGCCTCTTTTGCATCACGTTCTTAATGCCTTAGCCAAATCTTCACTGCCATTTCTCTTTCCTTGGGAACCTTTTCAACTTTGTCTCAACACTTAGCCATTTCTTTCAACATCTTCTTCCTGCAGAACGAACAAAAAGAAGAGCATCAGAACATTATAATATAAACTCACTTCACTTACCTAGTTTCCATGTTCTGACCGCTTGATCTCCGGATCTTGATAGAGTTCACCACTTTTCTAGCAAACTTTCATTACGGGCGTATCTACCACCTTGCCTGGAGTTTGTGCCTTCAGAAAATATTTCATCATGAGGATGCATTTGAACGCTTGATGTTCGAGTTTCAGTTCATTTTCAAATTCCTCCATGCCTTATACAAATTTCTTCTCTACCCCGTGAGTGTATTTGACCCCCTTGTTGCTTCATTCTTCTCTTTCCTTAGACAATTTTGTCTTCTTCATAAATTTCACCCACTGTAATCTAGGCACTCATTTTGACTTCGCCAGCCGAGGCATTTTTTTTGTAGAAACTTTTCTCGTATTTGCCTTAGAGATTTTATTTTTTATTTCACCTAGGAAATCCATTAAACGGGTGCCAGGCAAAAATATCTGTCGAAGAAGCTTGAGCGAGGTGAGGAACAATTTTATATCATCTCCCAGTGGAAAATGTTCAATACCCAGAAGAAATTTCCCCTCAAAAATCATCGTTTCCATGTGTATCCGGTCGAAGGGGTAAGTTTAATTTTTTATTATTTTGAAAATAATAAAATTCTAAGGTTTATTCCACCTTTAATTCCAGACGTATTCCACACCTGCAGTCTTCACCTTTTATGCCTTGGTATTTTTCTTGCTTCCCCGAAGAAATTCCCTTTCTCGCTCACGGGCACAGTTCACCTTGCCTTCGGAAATTTTAACATCACCCCCTAGGCGTACTTCACACTTTCACCCTTGAAAATGCCTTAGAGGAATTTAAATTCCTTGACTCTACCTTGGGTGTATTTGAGGTCTTCCACTTCTATTTTCTTCATCTTTTCATGTCCTAGCAATTTTGCCTTAGGCAATTTTATCCTTGCCTTCTCCACATTCTTCTTTTTTCTTTTTACCATACCTTGGAAATTTTCCCTGGCTGCCTACACAAGCTGGGCGCATTTTGAGGGCCTAGCTTCAAGCTTTCTAACTTAATACATTTTCCAACTTCTCATTCCTCCCTTGGGCGCAAATGAGGGTGCCTTCTTCTAGTTTCACCACTTGAGAATTTCTTCAACTCATAACTTTACTTGCTGGGCGCATTTACCACCTCAAACTTTCATTTTCATTATGGGCGCATTCCCATGTGTAAGCTTTTATTTTGAAGGTGGGCGCATTCAGGCATGTCCACTTTTATCTTCAACACTTGGGAAATTTTTTTTTTAAGACCCCCATGTTACCTTGGGCGCATTTTACCTAGGTAGCTTCCATCTTGCCTTAGAGTATTTTTCTAAGTTTTCATTCCTTGAGGTGGGCGCATTTGAGGGGGTGAGGGGGAACTTGCCACGCCTAGCATATTTTTCTTCATGTTTACTTCTTTTGAGGGCGCATTTCATGTATGCTAGAGGAAGATGTGGGCGCATTTAGGTATGTGAGGAGGATAACTTTCAACGCCATGAAACTATTTTAATACCCCTTCCACCTTGGGCGCATTTCACACATGCTACCTCCACTTTCAAGCTTGGGCGCATCTTACCTTTGGAGAAGGAATTTCCACGCCTTGGAAACTTCTTGCCATGCCTTCTCTTTTTTGGGCGCATTTCACCTATGTAGGAGGAACTTTTATACTTAGAAACTTTTCTCTCACTCCCCTCTTTGCTTACTTCATGACTTGGGTGCATTTAGGGTATGCAGCTGCAATTTTGTGACTTAGGAAAATTTCTAAGTCCCCTCCTTCTTGAGGGCGCATTTGAAGTAGGGAGGAGGAAATTTTATTGCCTTAGATTTTTCTTTCACTCCCCTTATAGCTTTGGGCGCATTTTAGAGGTCCTACTTCCATTTTTACCTTAGAAAATTTTGAAGTCACCTCTCCTCCTTCTGGGCGCATCTTGAACATGCCGCTTCCATTTTTGACTTGGAAGTCTTCTCTTCTTAGCTGGGCGCCTTCAAGGGTATGAGCCTCTGTTTTGCCACACTTAGCAAAATCTTCATGCCTTTGCCTTCACATTCTATTTTTAGTAAGTCCTTGCTTTTCTGACTTCCATGGCTCCGTTTGGCACGAAAATTTCACCGTATGACCCTCTTTGCCTTGTGAACCCGTTTTGCCAGTCCCACATGTCAGCCTGCTATTTATAGCCACCTGCTATTTATAGTAAGCCCCTGATTTCCTTGACTTCCTCAATTCCGTTTTGCCTGAAAATTTCATCATCTGATCTTCTTCGCCTTGTGAACCTGTTTCGCCAGTTATCTACCCTGACCTGCTATTTATAGCCACCTGCTATTTATAGTAAGTCCTTGATTTTTTTTTGACTTTAGTAGCTCTGTTTGACTTGAAACTTGCAACGCCTGGCCCTGATAACTTGAGTGTCGCTCTGATGCCAACCTCGGGTGCAGACCTGCTATTTATAGCCGTGCCCTAACTTACTAAAAATAGTAAGTTCTCCGATTTCGCTCAAATTTTGCCAGCAGGTACCTTGAAGTGTGCTGATGTTGGTGAGGTGCTTCGTTTTGACAATTTCTGGATTTCACCCCCTATAAAAGTGGAAACCCTAATTTGACCTGCATGTATCCCGAACGGTCTTCGTTTGACTTCGTTCCTTCTGCATGTCGTTCTGCTTGCTGAACTGGAGTGTTAGGCGGCTGCCAGAGTGTACCTGCTAAAAATAGAAACTGCCTGAAAAGTGACTCATCCACTGCCGAATGATTTTGCATGTCATATTGCCTATGGGATCTCAAGAAACCCAGAAAAACCCAAAAAACTGGTCTGCATGCGAGCACTGGCTAAAAATAGTAAGTCCCTGAAACTTGATCTTCTCTGCTTGCATGTCATATCATTGCGAAGCTCTCGCAAAACCCACATGGAATATCCGGACATGCATTAAAGAACTCTGCATGCAAACCCTAAAAATAGCCTTGGAAGGCTGAACTCTGAAAGTCACCATCTCGGTTTGCATGTTACACCATCGCGAAGGTCTAGAAAAACCCAAATCAATTCTCTTGTCATTTATCGGAGAATTGTATGTTGAAGCCCTGAAAATAGCTCGTGAAGCCAGAACTGCTAAAAATAGCCAGTTGTCTGAATCAGCTCAAATTTCATGTGTAGGCCCTTGGAAGCTGCCTAAATGTGTTGAAGTAGTTAGAATCCCGAAATCCTGATGAAAAGCTCACAGATTGAACGCTTACTAAAAATAGTAAGTCGTCAGAACATGATGAAAATTCAGTGGGAGCCTGCTGGAAGCCTTCTGAAAGCAATGTTAAGCTTAGCTGTCAATTTATCAACTTGATTCAACTTCAAACTATCCTGAAGAACAAAACCCTAATTTTACAGACTTAGCCAAAATTTCCAATTGGGTCAAATACAGAAACATCCCCAAAAGAACAGAGAAATCAGAGAGAGAGAGAGAGAGAGATGCAAAACAAAAGTCAAAAGACCAGAATGGAGCAAAAATTGGGGGTCCCCATTTGAATGGGGCGATGTGTGAAAAAAGGTCACAACACTTTCCTTGATAGAAACCCACAAAAACCCTATGTTTGGTTTGACCTAAAACAGACATTTGACGACATTTTTACATGATTTAGCTCAATTTAAGTAGAATGCCAAAAATTTATTTTGGGTACAACATTAGGTTCCATCTGGTGACCATGTCGGATACCTACGACATAGGAGAACCGAGAATCTCAAGTTTCGCAGATCAATATTTTTATTAGTTGGGCAACGGAGTCAGGGCTTATTTCCTAATTCAAATGATAATTGAAATTCATCTTCATTTATTGGGCTCACCTATTTATTCACCTAAAACAAGACTACCGAAGAAATCACCTAAAACACGACAATACTTTACGGAATGGGGAAAAACATAACATAACGTTAAAGAAAAAGAAAATAATTTACATAGTACTCACCCCATCCCCAAAGGGATGAAATGTTTCAATGAAATATACCCCTTAATTTTAGCCTTAAAATTTCAGTCACAACAATGCAAATCATGCACCCGTTAAGAATTAGCTCTAAACCAAAACACAACTGAAACAACTCTAACCAAGAATGTGCCCTAAAACCATTTAAGGAGGAGGGGCTGGCATATGGTCAGAGAATCCCTAGGATCTAATAACTTGATTAACAACTGAAAATAGAGAGCTAAACTCAACACCAAGAATGTGCACGCAAGATCCTTTTGCAAGGCGAGGTGCTAGCATATGGCGGAGTGCTAGATATTAAACTAAAATACAACTTCTTCTGCAAATGCAGGCATCCACAAGCAGTGGGAATACTCCACTTATTTCGTGGGTGTGATTATTACAAACATTTGAAAGCGGCAAGCCAACCAATTAACCTCACTTCCACTTAAACTGTGGGGGGTATACAGTCCACACAACCACTTTATTATGTGGGGGGAATACAACAAAGTAATTTGCAGCAAACAAACAAATTGTTGTTAGTACTACTAAACAGCATACAAATGATTAATAAACAGCTACAATGTGACAACCATAAATTCCCAAAATGTTCAATGGTTAGAGTAGCACTTCCTCTAACATTTACAATGCCAAAATGATATAGAAGGAAACTTAAAACAGCATTATAACAATTTCAACTAATTTGATCAGAATCAGGAAATACAGAAAATCAGATCAGCAAGGATAGAATTCACCAAATTGGACGTATCTTCTCCAATTCAGCTCAGGAAGCTCTCATACCACAGCCAATCAACAGCTAAGAGCTAGGCGTCCAACCTCCACTGAGAAAACGAGCCCAAAACAAAGAGAAACATCTGCACGATTCCCAAGGCAAACAAGAAGGAAGGTACGGCCTTCAAGAAGGGTTGACCTTCTCCCAAAAATCAGAAACTCAAAGATAAAATCTACAAACTTGCAGAAAGGGGCGCCCTCCACAGTAGAACAACATGGGCTAACACCCAGAACCAAACAAAATCTGATTTGAAGCTATGAACAGAAAACAGCTTCAGCCAGGCCAAATCAACAACTTGCAAAAACAGGTTTTACATCAGCAACCTATTTGATTCCGACAATTGAAGCTCCATCTGTATTTCAAAGTGAAATACAGCCATGATGATCCACCTAGGAAGCCATAGTTGCAGGCCCGAAGGATGGATTGAGTTCGCTAAGCTTCCCCTTAGCCAGGTTCTGGATTCAAACCAGCAGCATAACCTTACTATTCAATTTCCAAGATACGAATCAATGAGCAAAGCATCAATAAATAAGCTTCCAAAGAGGAGATGAATCAACTGTAACCTCCAAACAAGAAACTCTTCAACTTCTCTAAGAGGCGTCCATTTCAAAAAGCATTTCTTTTTGAAATATTTAAAACTCTTCATATTTCTCCCAAGTCGTCCCATTTAGAGGAATAAACATTTAATAAAATATTAAATGTATCACTTTATGGCCCCAACTTAAAAACAACTTAAAGTCATTAAGCTAGGTGTGGGGTACAACTTCAAAACACGATTTTAACTAAGTATAAAACTTACTCGAAGGAGACAATTATCACCAAACTGGAAACTGAGACATTACCAAAATCTAGATAATGAACTGCACCATACTGCTGATGAAGACACTGCCAAAAAAGACTTACTAAAAATAGCCAATGCAAAAAATAGTAAGTTCACTGCAAAATCGACAGAAGGCCAAACTGAATTGCAAAAGGCTGAACTGTTGCTAGAATGATACTGCTATAAATTGACTTACCAAAAATAGCAACTGCTATAAATAGTAAATTTGCAAAACATCAATTGAACACCGACTGAGCAGTAAACAAGACTTACTATAAATAGTAAATGTTTCCAAACGCCTTCTGAGCACAAACCGGGAAGCCAACATGACTTACTATAAATAGTAAGTGCCTGGAAAGGTTATCAGATGGAGATGCATGTTACACCATTCTGAAGCTCTCTAAAAACCCAGAAACACACTTCCAAATTCCTGCATGCAAGCCTTCAAAAATGCATCTAAAATCTCCTATAAAATAGGAAACTCTAATCTTCCATTATGCTTAGCCTACGAGTTTCTGAAAATAGGCTAAAACCTCAAGAAGAGCGTAGGTCTAAATTGGGGACATTACATTCAAGTATTGCCCGCTGTAGGGTAGTGGAAAAAGCCTTCCATCTGAATGTGAGAGAATGTAGGAATTCTCTCCTACAACATCATGGATCAAGGATAGGCCCAGCCAAAGGGAGTCAAATTTTCCATGCATTCCCTTCAGCTCGTGTCTTTTGTCCCACAGCAGGACTTTGTCTCCAATCTCGAAGTCCCGTTGCCAAGCCTTCTTGTCGAAGATCTTCTTCACTCTTTCTTGATGCTGAGTGATCTTATTAACAACCTCCACTCTCTCCTCTTGTAGTTATGTCAGACACAAGATGTGCTTTTGGATTGGATCCCTGAACTCTTCATCTTCTACTGCGGATGCCAACTGCAAAGCAGAGAACTCCAGAGTAATAGGTAGCATCGCTTCTATGTCATACATGATAGCGAAGGGGGAAGTGTCGATAGCTCCCTTGGGTGTGATTCTATCAGCCCAAAGAGCGTCGTATAACTTAGTGTGCCAAGCCCGTTGGTTGGATTCAACCATCTTGCGCAAGATCGTGACTATGTTCTTGTTAGATGACTCGGCTTGTTCGTTGCCTTGTGGATAGTAATCTGAAGAATAGGACAGTGTGATGCCATAATCAAAACAAAATTTTACTAACTCCTCTGATGAGAAGTTCGTAGCATTGTCAGTCACGATCTTTCGTGGTAGTCTGAAGCATGTGATGATATTTTCTTTGAGGAAGTTGCACACAACTTCAGAAGTAGCACTCTTTGTAGGAACTGCCTCAACCCATTTGGTGAAGTAGTCCGTTGAGGTAAGGACATAAACATGTCCCTTACTGGAATGTGGATTTATTGGACCTACGAAGTTGATACCCCATTGCTGACATGGAGCATCTATTATTACTGGCCTTAGTGGAATGGTTGCCAGCTTGACTTTACCAACAAAATTTTGCACTGTTGACACTTGCGCACCCATTCATATGTGTCCCGAAACAAAGTCATCCAGAAGAATCGTGCCCGCAGAATTTTGAATGTCGTGACCCTTGATGAAAAGTGGCCACAACATGCTTCACTGTGAAATGCTTCCAACAAATGTCGTTGT
Source organism: Sequoiadendron giganteum (assembly GCA_007115665.2). Lineage (NCBI taxonomy): Eukaryota > Viridiplantae > Streptophyta > Pinopsida > Cupressales > Cupressaceae > Sequoiadendron > Sequoiadendron giganteum. Next base: position 400,124,551 of record CM021106.1, read on the forward strand.
TGATCTCTACTGATACAAAGAAAAAAGGTTCCATCAAGCCCACGCTTGTATAGAACGTTGCCTCGTAGCACATAGTTTTGTGCTCTTAAGCTCAGGGGTCTTTTTTGCTGCTTGTCCAAGTGGGTTGGACATTCTCCATACGTTGCATAGTACCAGAGTTCTGAGTACCATTCCTCCGCAGAATCAACTAGTAAGAACTTTGAAATGCCAAATCAAAGATATTTTAGATCTCTCTTATGTCAAAATATCCAAAAAAGTGAAAAGTTTGAAAAATCAAAAAAATAAATAAATCAAGAATTCATCAATGGATGGGTATCGGCCACAAATTTCCTATGACTATGGAGGTGTTCAAGTTGATCTTCCCTTGCTACATCGAGTTTTGAATGCACAGTTGTATCTAAGAAGTTTATCTGATTTTGCAGCAAGAGATAGATGCAGAATTCAAGGTACCACTTGGAACAACGAATTAAATTATATGATGTTCTTGTCAAGGGTGCATCAGGCTTTGCAACAAGAAATTTTCTTTTGAGATATTTTCAAACTAGTGGTGCCAGAAGGTCCAAGCCTCAGCGAATTGTTCGAGAGATACAAAGAAAGAAGCAAGAAGCAATTGAGCATTGAAAAAGTGCCCGTTGAATGCATCTTGTTGACTGGCTAGTGTATAATTCACAATAAGAGGCATTCATAATCTACTTGCCAATTATGCAAGGAGGCCATTAGCCAAGTGCAACATCAATTAGGATGGTTGGAACATCCAAGTATATGCAATGCAAAATTTTCAGAGGAGTGCAAAGAAACGCATATTCAACCAGCACACCATGCACCAGAGGAGGAATGCTTAGAAGACAAAACATGGAAGGAGAATAGCACCACATCATATGATGATCAAGGGAGTGAGTTTCAAGAAAATCATGTGGTTGAGCCAAAAGAAATTGCAGTTGAAAGTGAAGTTCCGAACATTGTGCCAGAGGAAGGAGGCATTGAAATGAAGGAAACAATAGAAGACGTTCAAGAGAATGAAGAAATTGTGGGCAACGATCAAAGTTCGGAAAACTGTCACGGAGATCTATAACTTGATGCTTCGCTAGTCCAAGAAAAGGAGGAGATCCTTGTTGAGTATTCATCTACGTCACAAAGAGAAGATCCAAATGAAGAGCTGCAGGCCGTTATAAGAAAAGAAATTTCAAGTACCCTTGGAGAAAGTGATCAAAAGGATGGGCAAATTGGTGATCGGGTTGTGACATTAAAAGAAGTGTATGAAGAACAATCATCGTATATCAAATGCCCCACCTCCTGCCCACAAACAGAACAATTCGAAGGGGCGCTACCCTTTATATTTGAAAACCATCCTATTAAGGAGGACATGTTTATAGATGTGCACAAGGATGCTTGGTCTATTCTACATGAGGATACAAAAGAGTTGTTCCAGGGTTTCAAGGATGAGTCAAAATTCCATCAGCATGATGTTGGTGAAAACGAAGTATTGTATCACCAACTGCGACCTCCTAAAGATGAATGGATAACAAAAGAAGATCAACTTGTAGGTCAAGTACCACCTGATGAAGCAAAGAGTGATAAACAATTCGAAGGGGCGCTGAGTCTACTTCCAAGAAGGTCTCAAGATGAACCGACAAGTAAAATTTTGCATGTCATAGATGCAAATGGAACCACACATCACCAATGGCGACCTCCTGAAGATGTTTGAAATCTCTCTTCACACGGTAGGTTGATGCACAACAATCAAGAGTTTCCATTCAAGCATGAAGAACACCAGGTTGTCTCTTTCCTTGCTCTTGATTTCGAAAGTTATGAATTTGATTACGGAGGTCTAGGAAAAACTACTTGCTTGTGGATTAATCATGGTCTAGATGAGTTGCCTCAATTGCTAATCTTTCCTGAAGTTTTGCTCGAGTTTGAGATTTGTATTGCGAAAGATTACTTTTCTGAGTTCAAAGACAAGTTTGCTAGGCTCCGCACTATCACTACTACTGTGCTGCCACTGAATGTCCTAAGAAGTCATGCTAGGAGCTGCATACATTTTTGTCCTCCGAGTCTTGTTCATTCAAAATTTTGTCCTGTTAAAGTAGGTTTTCATTTCCATTTTTGCTTGGCTTGGTCCACTTTGCTTTCCTTAGTTTAGTTGTTGCTTAGTTTAGTTGAGAATAAAGGGGATCCCATTTGTGAAGGGGGTGTTGTGTCATTCAGGAAGCGCTTTAGAATCCGAGGTTGTTCTTTCGAGTTTTACCATTTGGTTAGGATTTGTACTTTGTTGGCGTTTCAAATCGTACCTCTGGAATGCGTTCTGGAAACGGACAGCTATGTGCAGTAAACTGCTCTTCGAATTAGGAGGGGAAGCTCCCTCTTTTGCTGAGTTGTATAAAGAAAAGTAATCTAAACTTAATTACGCCTATGTTTTTGGTTCAGCTGCGAGAACACAAGGTTATAGAACACTAGATGTTGCGGCTAAGGTTTTTCCTTTAATGAAACTAGACAGCTAAACTTAACCTATGCTTAAAACGTTTCCACCCTCTCAAGTAAACACAGAGCAAGAGAGTTTAGAAATGGACGAGTTTGATTTCTGACAAAGATACTTAAACAAACTATTCTTCAACATACATTTTAAGGCAAGCTGAAAAAGAGATCATAAAAGTATTACGGAAATACGAAACTTTTATTTCAAGGCAGACAAAGCACGCTCAAGATTTTATTTACTCATACTTCTAACACAAAACAAATAGACGAAAATTTGAAATATTTATATCAGGGTAGACAAAGCACGTTCAAGATTTTATTTACTCAAGTTTCTGGAACAAGGATTACAACTTCGGGACAGCAAATTGTAGCAACACGCTTGCAACATGCAATCAACCTAATTATAATCAACACAACACATGCACTAAACAAGTATTTGCAGCTAAAGAGGCATGCAAACTTGCTCTTTACACAAAGTGAACAACACTAGACGATAACAAAAAGAAGGTACTAAAGACACTTATGTCTTGTTATCACAAGCACAGTTAAACTAAAATGAACAAACACTGCTCTTATTTATAACTAAGCAGAGGAGTAGGAAACCCTAAAATCTCCTTGCTTTTACAACTACTGCTTGCCAACATGCAAGCTTTATTTCTAAATCTAGAAGAGATTAAAACATCTAAACCCTAGAAAGCTTTTAAAAAGGAAAGTGCCAACTCGTGACAACTTGTTACAATATTTTCTTTCTATCCTCAAAGAATGGAAAAGATTTGAGACAAGAATAGAAAGAAAGTGTGGAAGATGCTTCTAGAAGAAAGCAGATTTAAAGCTCGATCACATCCGCTAAAAAGCGGGCAACTTCATCTGAAGTAGGAGTGTTGATGCTATTAATAGCAAAATGCCACTTTCCCAAGATTTCTTCGCCATCTGTAATTGACTTCAAGAAATCTTCACTCTCATTGGCCGCTTTCTCGAACCTTGCTGACATCATGGAAATCATCATCATTCTCCCAACACTGCCCTCGCTGCCATGCAATATGCTCTAAAACTCAGCTTGGACTACGTCAAGCCCAATGTAGGAACCATCCTCAAGGCAATACTGACAAGGAATTGCTGCAACTACTTCTCTGACGAACCTAAGAGTATCAACAACTCTTTGTTTATACGCTGCAAACTCCTCGGATATTCTGACATATGTATTCACCTTGAAAAGATGACTTTCTTTCCACTCCAGGATTTGTCTTTTATGTTCTCTTGCCATTGTAGAGCCACAAGCCATCTCTAAATCTGCAATTATGATTTCGTGCATGGGCTTGAACTCGGCTATCAGCTGTTCGAAATCCTGGATGCCTTGACGTAAATCATGAGCCTTGTATCTCAACTGGAAGACTTATGTTAGGACCTTTTTTCCTCTATTGATGATCTCTTCAACCCACTCATTAGTTTGTTTTCCAGAAATAACTAACTGCATTAATTGCTGTTGATCAGCTGGTGTTTCTAAGACTTGAGGCAGCAACTGAGTTGTTTGTGAGGTGCCTTGGATAAGATTTGATATACATAACCGGAGTTGACGATTTTCAGCCTTGAGGGCTACCTTGTCTTCTCCATCCTTTTGCACTCTTTCTTGAATGTTTTTTGTTACCATTTTAAACAAACTTATATCAGCATGTCGAGTACTTTTACCAAGGTTTGCTTTGACCATAATAAAATCATCAACATTCACCTCATCTCTTATTTTATCTTCAAGAGGCGTGGCTGTCTCCATGACCATTTCACCCTCAAGATTCCTCTCAAAATGCATTTGTTTCTTGGCCTGCTTCTTGGGTGCTTCCTAGTATATGCTAAGGTCGTCAACATTCACCTGATATGAAGGCCTTCTTCTTGTCCTTCCCAAGGAGCTCTAAAGCCAAGATGTGGTATTTCTATTAACATCCAAGGGAGGAATAATTGTAACATTGGCCTCTCTCTCCTCGTCTTCCAAATCAATGTGAATTGGCAAAGACCTAGGAGATGGTAGAGTTTCTTGTATCAAAGGTTCATCATGTTGTACTTCTTCTTGAAGTATGGGCTTTGGTGGAGAAACTTATGTTTCAGCTGTAGGCTGCTCCTATATAACAATCCCTGTATAATCCAACCTTCTTTTAGCAATCTTTGCTGATCTACTACCCTTTGTGACCTCTTGAGACTGAACTTTTTCTTTGTTCTTTGGTTGCACTCTTGAAGAAGAGGGAAGAGATGAATGTTTCTTTGGCGGCTCTGCTACTGGAATAGACTCCCTTCTCTTTCAAATCAAGAAAGTCTTACTGTACTCTACCACTTATCTTGTCTTTTCTTCCACTGTGATACATTCTTTATGAGCCCAATTGACCTATGGAAGAGGTTGCTGCTCAACCTTATTTCTAGTGTAGGCTAGAAGAATGACATCTCCATCATCATCTGACAACCCTTCAATATCTCCAAATAAGCAATCTTTCATTTGATGAAGAGTTAACCTACTGTGACTTCGCCTTCGCACCTCATACTCGTCTCTGCAATTAGCCCAGAAGTCTTCAAGCACGGGCATATGAGCATAGTCCTGACCAAGTCTAGATGCATAGAAGCCATGGGGATCATATAATCGTCTCTCGCTGAAAGGATTGAGACCAAATTTGTCTAACTCGTTACCCATTAGTTTAGCTTCCACGGATGATCTACATGTGTAAATACCTAAAGCAAAAGGAAAGCTAAAGGCTGATTTCTTTTTGTTACGCAAACGGGTGTGAACATTTGAAATTTGCCTGAAGAATTCCATGCATACTACCTCATCTAATGGATACCTTGGTAACATAAGTGGAGCCCCTGAATAATCGTAGACCCTTAGGTAAGTGAAAGTGGCAAACTGAATAAACCAATCTGCCCATTCTGATATTGCAGCCCTGGCAATGGATGAGATGCGAACATGTAGGTCGTTGTCCAGGTCCCGCACTGTATAAATCAAGAATGCTTCATTCACCCTTTTATAGTGACGTGATGCAGCAATGAATTCCAACTAAGTATAGTAGTTGTAGACATGCTGAATGTTTAAAGAACCCTCCATGTTTAACCCTCTGAATTTACCTTGATAGGCAACCAAATAGACTAGATAGGAGACCATGTGAAATGCATGTCTATGAAAATACTCAGTTATCTGATGATGTAAGAAATCATTGATCAATGTAGGCCAATCGTAGAACTCTGTCTTTTTCATTATATGAGGTATCACATAGAACATCCAAGGCTGAAACCTTGTTGCATCTGCTTCACGTGTAACTTGATTGAGTAGGGTTATTATAATGGCGAATTCATCTTTGAATTGTCCTCTTCCAACATCCTTTGGCAATGTAGAATGTTTCTCTTTCAGCCACCTATGTGCAATCTTCTTGTTGTGTTTATCCTGATGTTCTTCCCATATCCTTTCACATTCTTCCACGTTGATGGTGACACTTCCAGGCCATGGTGGAATGGAGAAGCATTTCTCAATCATGTCTGGTTTGAGGCTGCAAATGATTCTCCCATCAACTGACTGTATCTCTCTTGTAGCTGGATTGTAATGCTTGATGCAAGCAATTATGAACTCTAAGCTCTGTATTGAGAAAGGTATGGATGCTGCTGCAAGAAGACCTGAATGGCCAAGATGCCTGATGGTGGTATTGCCTGCATCTTCTAAAGGACGTATATTGAACACTGGCTTGATGTGATGCAAGTCAGTTTCGGCGGTTTCAATAAAATCATGGTAAAGCACTGATTTGGTCTTGAACTCTGCAGGAATGTATTCCATTCTGAAAGGCTTGAAAATTGACAGTAAACACGCCTAGGTTCAGACAAATTTTGGCAAACTTTCTAAATTTAGCTCGCTGATTTTTGTTCTTCCAATGGACGAATTTTTGAGATTTATTCTGAGATATGGGTTTTCACTAGAATTTCGTTACAAGCCAACCCAGATCATCCGTTTTTGAAAATATGAAGTGAAGACTGAAAAAACAGCAAACCCTAATTTTCCCCAAAAAAGCAGAAAAAAGTTGACATATGGGTATTGTTCTTGAGCATAATCTGAATGGACCCAATTGATTAGATTTTGAAAACTCTAGCTTCTGACTGAAAAAGCAACAACTTTTAGTTTATCTGAAAAAGCTGAGGTATGGGTTTTGTCCAGAAGAAGGTTTTGCATAGACCCAAAAGACTAGAAATGGATGAATATGAAGTTTTCCCTGACATGCAAAATAAAGCAGTTGCTGCAACTTAGAGAGAAATCTTCAACAATTGTCCAGAAGATAGAACAAAAATGGATCAGCTTCCTGAAATTTGATATTATAGGCCTTCTTCTTCACAAATTCGATGTTTTTGATGAGAAAATATGAAAAAGGAGGTCTTCTTTGATTGCTGATCTGAAAATCTATGAGAAACCAGCAAGTTAGGGTTCTTGAATCTTGAAAAACATAGGTGTGAAGCTGCTGCTCTGTTTCTCTTTGAAGGCACCTGCAAGAAAATATGAAAAATAATACATAGAGGTGTCTTTAAATAAGTTTTTACTTTGAAAACAGCTTCTCAAACCCTAATCTTGAAGAAACCCTAAACCTAATTCATGCCTTGAGTAAAGGCGTATTTCTCTTCTCTTTGAAAGTTTGAAATTTTCAAAAAAAACAAAAAAACTAAGGCATGAAGGAATAAGCGCCCCTCTTGAGATATGGCGCCCAGTCTTCCCAGACTTAGCCAAATTTCTATCATTTTCAACTTTTGTTCACTTTTTGACCCTGCTTCAGCTCTGTCTCCCGGTCTCTGGATTTATCCGATGAATGAATTGATTCTTTTGTCGCGGAGCCTGATCACATCTAACAACTTTGTTCTGAAGACGTCATCTGCTAAAAACTTCATTTGTCCCTTCGAAATGTCAGGTGCCTATCCTTGATAAGGGCGCCCATTTCTTCCAGTGTTAGCCATTTTCATGATCTTCAATCTTTATGCTTGTCTTCTGACCTTCAGATGATTTCACTATTTTGGGTGTTGTACTTGTCATATTGACTGGCTATCAAGTTCACTGGACAGCTGAAATGAATCTGGAAGGGGTCTTTTGGATCACTCATTTCTGGAAACTGACTTCTAGTGGCCTTAAACCCTAGGCGCCCTTCTCCTTCAGGGGCGCCCATAGCTTCCAGTGTTAGTTTTTATTTTTGAATTTGCAGTGTTGCTTTCCACTTTTTGCCATTTCTCACACTTTTTCTCCTCCGTTTGCCTGGCGATATTTGATGACTGTTGACTTTGACGGACGAGCTGACGAATTCATTGGAGAACTGGATCTAGTCTGACGAAGTTATGCTGGAGAAGGCTTCTGCAAATTTGACCATCTGCTATCTCAAAAGTTTGGGCGCCCTTCTTGAGGTATGGCGCCTATCTTATCCAGACTTAGATTTTATTTCGTTTTCTTCATCTTCAAAGTTTTTTTTTTTTTAAATACCTCTCCCTGTGGCTCCTATTCGTCTTGAATTTGCCAGTGACTGAATGATCTGACGAGCATGTCGGCTGATTCGTTGCGGAGCTGGGATGATTCTAAGCAACATTGACTTGGAGATGGAAACCCTGATTTTGACTTTTGACCTCTTGAAAAGCTGGGCGCCTTTCCCCTTCAGGGGCACCCATGGCTGGCAGTGTTAGAAAATTTTATCAATTTTTCAATTTTACCTCGTAACACGTGTTTCCATTGCCTTTGGCTGCCAAGATGAAAAAATTTCTAAGGCATTGAAACATGGGTGCCTCTTCTTGCCAGGGGCGCCTGAAATCTCCAGACTTAGATAAAATTTGACATTTTTCATTTTTCAACTTCCTTAGCTTGTTTCTCGTTTCTCGTGCACATTGTTCATTGACAGTCTCTATTTGACGTTTGAACTCTTGATTCTAACACCTGGCAGCTGACTGACTTCCATCAATGACCTTGGATCTCCGAAGCAGCTTCTGAAAAAGCAGAATAGACCCAATAGAGTAAAATTGACCTTTTTGTGATTCTGACTGCACCAGTCTGATGAGGAAGTATTTTAAGCCAATCAAAATCAATCTTAACCCTAACGGCCAAAATTTCTATTTTTAGAAAATTTTACAAGTATCCATTTCGTAAGAAACCCAAAAAAAGTTTATATTTTTAAAAAACTGCTAAAAATAGAAATTTTTCTAAAATTTAGGGATGAAAAATTGAAACCTGGGTATTGTAGGTTTGGTCTTTTTGAACCAACCCAAATTGTCAGATTTTGAAAATTTCAAATTTATGACCCCCATGCAAGACATGCAGACCTCCATTTTGACCTTTTCTGACAGATTTAACAGTATCTTGACTCAACTCTTCAAAATGCCTAAGTGTAGCGAAAATTTTAATTTGGGGTACAACATACTTGACTCGGAAGGGAATCATCTATTGTGTCTTGACACCAAGTCTCATGATTACTATATTTTACACATATAATTGATTGCTCTAAGTCATTGAGGTTTCTTGGGAGAAGTCGTGGCAGGTGAAAAATCTTAAATCCTACTTATTCACCCCTGTAATTCTCAAACCCAAATGAGCTTCACTGCTTATGAGCCAATTGCGAATACACGAAAAGACAAAACGTGCTTAAAAGAAATATCTGAGAAAAGAGAAATGAAAGAAATATCAAATTATTTGGCTTTGGGAATTTGCAAATAACTCCATCGGGGCTATAGACGGCTGGCCGGCAGTGGAGCAATATTTATGGGAATTACAAGGTGCTTTTAAAAGTTAGGATCATTACGTAGCTCGTCACGACGGATTCTAGGAGCTTCTGAGGTCTTTTGGGTTGGAATAAACGCATATGCACACACTGGTAATCAAAAGATGAGGTGCCTTGATCCAATTTAGGATTCCTCTTCCCTCTTAAGTATGTTCCCTAGCCAGTTGATAGGGTGGATAGAATTATCCAAAGGTTCTGAGTATGAAATGGGTTTAGTCTTTGAAATGTCCAGGAACATTTATTCGAGGTGGCACTAATGTTGTGACCTTTTCACACATCGCCCCATTCAAATGGGGACCCCCTAATTTTTGCTCCATTATGGTCTTTTGGCTTTAGTTTTGCATATCTCTCTCTCTCTGATCTTTTGTCCTTTCGGGGATGTCTCTGTATTTGACCTAATTTGGAATTTTGGCCGTCTGTGAAATTAGGTTTTTCATTCTTCAAGCCAGTTTGAAGTTAAATTGAGTTAGCTAATTGACATCTAAGCTTAACATTGCTATCACAACGTTTCAGGCAGGATCCCATCAAATTTTCACTGGAATCTGACAACTTACTATTTTTAGTAAGTACCTAATTTGGGGCCTTTTCCTCAGAATTCTGGGATTTTGACGGCTTCATCACATTCAAGGTACTCCAAGATACTTGCACGCAAAATTTGGGCAGAATCAAACCACTTGCTAATTTTAGCAGTTCAGGCTTCAAGAGTCATTTTCAGGATGTGCATGTATGATTTTCAAATGCATGTTTGGGGAATGTTTTTGAGTTTTCCAAGACCTTCGCAGTGATGTAACCTACAAACCGAGATGATGACTTTTAACTGTTTAGCCTTCAGAGGCTATTTTTAGGGTTTGCATGCTGAGTTTTTCAACGCATGTCCGGATATTCCATATGGGTTTTGCGAGAGCTTCGCAGTGAGGTGACATGCAAACAAAATTGATCATTTTTCAGGGACTTACTATTTTTAGCCAATGCCCGCATGTAGACCAGTTTTCTAGGTTTTTTTGGGTTTTTTGAGATCCTACAGGAAGTTTAACATGCAAATTCATCCGGCAGTCGGTTGGTCACTTTTCAGGCACTTACTATAAATAGAAGGTTCACTCCAGTAGCCACTCGACACTTCAGTATCACGAACAGAGCAACATGCAACAAAAACGGGATCAAGCGGAAGTCATTTGAGCCATATGCAAGTCAGTTTAGGGTTTCCAGCCTCGATGCCTAAAAAGAGGGGTAAAAAGCCAGAATTTCTAAAAACGAAGATATCCCATCACAATCAGTATCCTTCAGGCAATCTACTGGCAAAATTTGGGCGCAATCCGAGAACTTACTATTTATAGTAAGTTGTCTCCAGAATAGGGCTATAAATAGCAGGTCAACACGAGAGACAAGTGTGAACAGGTTCGTCAGGCGATGAGGGCCACGTGGTGAAAAATTCAAGTCAAACGGAGCTGTAGAAGTCAAGCAATTTTAGGGTTTGCTAAAAATAGCAAGCAGCCTAAAAATAGCAGATGATCTTGGGCATCAGGTATAGATAAGGTAGCAGGGCCATAAGAGGCATATCACGCCAGCTCCAGAGTCAGAAGGTGGAAGCCATGAGGAGTCATACATCTCCAAAATTTACTAAAATAGAGTAGCTGAGGCGTTGAGAATTTCCAAGTCTGTAAGAGTTGAGGCTGGCATAAAATTTGCCTTAGTCAAAAATGGAAGTGTACCCTCTCATATGCGCCCCATCATGGAGGAGGAGGTATGAAAGATTTCCAAGATATGAAAAATAAAAGCAGCCTGCCTCAAATGCGCCCTCAGCTATGAGTAGAGGACTTGTAAAACGTCTAAGGTGTTGAAAATAAAGTTGCACATGTGGAATGCGCCATCAGGCAAGGAGTGAGGCATGGAAATTTTCTAAGTAAAGAAAATAAAGGAGGCCCCTCTCAAATGCGCCGATGAAGCGGATGAAAGTTGAAAAAGTTTTTAAGTGTTGGAGAAATGGAAGCACACCCTTCCATATGCGCCCTAAGCAAGTGTAATGAGGTGGAGAAATTTCTAAGTAAGAAAATAGAAGCTCCACCCATAAAATGTGCCCTTGGCTTGAGGTGGGGGAGTTTAAAAAATTTCTAAGTGTCAAAATAAAAGTTCCCCCTTCAAAATGTGCCCAAGGTAGCTTGTTGGTTGAAATAATTTCTAAGGCATGAAAATAGAAGCATTCCCCCCTAAATGCACCCTTAAAAGGAGTATGAGGTAAATAAGCTTAAGTGGAGAAAAGTGAAGGTAGACACCCCTTCCATATGCATCCAAGGAAGATGATAGAAGGAGATGTCAAAGGTGTGGGGAAATAAAAGTAGAAGACCTCAAATGCGCCCTCAAGCAAGGCCACTCAAAAAAAGTATTCTAAGTCACAAAAATGAAAGCTCAAGGGTGGAAATGTGCCCAGCAAAGGAAGTGAACATGATGAAAAGGCTTCTAAGGAGTATGAGGTAAAGAAGCTTAAGTGGAGAAAAGTGAAGGTAGACACCCCTTCCATATGCATCCAAGGAAGATGATAGAAGGAGATGTCAAAGGCGTGGGGAAATAAAAGTAGAAGACCTCAAATGCGCCCTCAAGCAAGGCCACTCAAAAAAAGTATTCTAAGTCACAAAAAGGAAAGCTCAAGGGTGGAAATGTGCCCAGCAAAGGAAGTGAACATGATGAAAAGGCTTCTAAGTAAAGGAAAATAGAAGCACAAGGTGGTAAATGCGCCCAGCAAGTGAAGTTGAGTTGAGAATTTTCGAAGTGTTGAAAAATAAAAGCACAAACCTCTAAATGCACCCTCTAAGGAAGTATGAAGGCAAGACTTAGAATATTTTCTAAGTATGAGGGAAATGGAGGCTCATGGGGTAAAATGCGCCCATCATAAAGAGGTTAGGCTAGAGATATTCTAAGGCGTTAAAACATGAAAGTTGGCCATGTGAAGTGCACCCAGCAAGGTGATGTGACTTGGAATATTTCTAAGTATCACAAAATGAAAGCTAGACCTTCCAAATGCGCCCTTAGTAAGAAATAAGGAGGAAATGACAGGTTGAGAAATCTCTAAGGCATTGAAAATGAGAGTTCAAGGAGTCATATGCGCCCAAGGTAAGGAAGAGATAAAAGACTTAGGAATTTGTCTATGGCATTAAAGTAAAATGCCACTGAAGGGAATGGGCCTAGAGAAAAGGAAATGCTGAAGGAATTTCTAAGTTAGAAAATGGAAGTAGAAGACTTCAAATGTGCTCCAAGGAAGTTGGGACTTGAGAAAAGTTGCTAAGTGTAAGGCATAATTCTAAGGCGTGAAAATGCTTGGGAAATGAAGGTAAAGATATGTGTTATGAAGTGCGCCCAAGGTAAGTTCATTAAGTTAAAAGTTTCTAAGGCATTTTCTAAAGTGAAAATGAGGAATACGCATAAGGAAGAGGCAACATGGAAATTTCTAAGTGCTAGGCGAAACGCGCCCGGAAACAGGAGGGAATTTCTTCAAGAAAATCAAGGAAAATGCCAAGGCAGGAAAAATGAGGACTACAAGTAAGAAGTACGCCCAGAATAAAATGGAATCAACCTAAGTAATTTTTATTATTTTTCTCAAAATAATAAAAATTAAACTTACCCCTTCGTCTGGACTCCGGATACACATGAAAATGATGATTTCTGAGGGGAAATTTCTTCTGGATATTGGACATTTCCCACTGGGAGATGATTTAAATCTTTTCCACACCTCGCTCAAGATTTTTCGGCAGAGATTTTAGCCTAGCGCCTGTCGATGAATTTCTCTAGGTGAAAAATAAATTTTCTAAGGCAAGTAAAAGAAATGTTTTTACAAAAGAATGCCTCAATTGGTGATGTCAAAATGAGCGCCTAGATTACAGTGGATGAAACTTATGACACAGATAAAATTGTCTAAGGAAAGGGAAAATAAGGCAACAAGGGGTCAAATACACTTAAGGGGAAGAGGTGAAATTTGTCTAAGGCATGGAGGAAGTTGAAGATGAAGTGAAGCTCAAACATCAAGCGTTCAAATGCGTCCTCAAAGTGAAATATTTTCTAAGGCACAAACTCTAGGCACAAGGTGGTGGATGCGTCCTTGAAGAGGACCTCATGAAATGAACACCATGCACCCAGTTGTTGAAAAGTTATGAAAGTTTGCTGGAAATAATGAACTCTATCACATCCGGAGATCAATCAATCAGAACATGGAAATTGGGTAAGTAAAGTGAATTTATATTAGACGCATTTTGATACTCTTCTTTCTGTTTTGCAGGATGAACACCGGAGCCGGAGTGTAAGGACTTGAGGTGATGAAGCTGGACAATGTTACAACTTTGGAAAAGGGAAACGGCAGCAAAGATTTGTATTAGGTATTAAGAACATGATGCGGAAGAGGCACATGCGCCCAAGGCAGTGGGCTAGAGAAATATGAAGGTTACAAGGAAGAAATGCATCCAAGAGTTAAAACAACAGGAGGGTTGAACGAGGAAAGATCACATTGCTCCAGTCGTTATTAGTTTTATGCTTGCCCCTCCTCCTAGGGCAACAGAATTGGCAAAGAAGAATAGTGGGAACACGTTTCTGGATGAGAATCTTTTAGAGGAGGATAGTGGGCATTAATTACTCATAGTGGTTCCTGCAGAGGAGTGGAGAATCTTCTATGCATTTATTGCCCCACTCTTTTCAATGGCAGTTTTTAGGGCAAAAACCCTAATTAGGGCATATGTGGCTCGATCTAAGCCCTTTATTGTAATTCAATCTAAGTCGTCCGTTGGACTGGGCCAACTATAAAAGGGGCATCCCCCCTCATTTGTAATCAGATCAGATAGATTAGATTAAGAAATTAGAGAGTATTGAAGATAGAAGTTAGAATAGATAGAAAGACAGTTAGAAGTTAGCTTAGATTGGAGAGGAAAGAAAGCTTTCCCTTTGAAAGTTTTGTAAGAGGTTGTTGTGGAAAACTCTCATAATACAAAGGTTTATCATTGCTTGGTGGTTCTATCTTTTATTGAGTAGTTAGCAAGGCTTTTTCGTCTTTCCAATTCAAGTAGATTAGAGTAAAATAGGTTTTATTTCATGCAAGTAGTTGGTAGTTGTGGAATGTGGTGTTTAATTTGAGCAAGCTTCGCTTATCCATACCACTACCGGGCTCACTGATGGTGGGTTCACCTTGCATAGTCAACTGGCACATAGTGAACTTAACTTCGATTGCGGTTCATGTGTTGATATGTGTCGTTGTGACGGTCTCTGCATGTCGAATCGTGGTTTGAATACCTCTCATTATCCCTTTGAAGATTGCACTGGTTCTGCGGAAGCTGTCTGAAGTGAGGCAAAGCAGAGCTTGGTTTGAAGTTTGCAAGAATTGATCTTCGCGTTCCACATTTAGAGTAGATGATAGCATCTCTAATCCTTACATCCTTTTACATTCAATATTATCCGGCTAGTTTAAGAACCCGAGCGTCACTGACAAATCTCTCGAAATTTGAGAATCTTTTTCTTCTGAATGAGCAACCCACGTAAGTCCCCTTGAAATACCCAACATATTCACATCAACCAATTGAGCCTATTCGCGACATAAGGAACCTTGGAGTTGAAAGCATGATCTTTCAGGCAATCTTAGCATGCAGAATACTTTGATCAAGAGAGAATAGGGTGACCGTTGGACATTTTATTCTGTGTTGGTGCGGTCATAAAACACCCGTCAACAGGTATTATACCTCAACCGATACAGTTCTGCAAGTACAAAGTGACCCCTTGTGATGAAATCCTCCTCCCAGTCTTTCAGGTGCTTCCCGTATACAACCAACTGATTAAGCTAATTTTGCTCTGCCGATAGCTCTACTATCTGAGGAGCAAGGCAATGATTTCAGCCTTCAGGGCTGCTTTGTCTTCTCTATCTTTGATGACTCTATTTTTTATGCTATCCATTGCAACCTGAAGGAAATGGCGTGTGCTTTTACCAAGGTCGACCTTTATCACATCGAAGTCTTCCATTTCTACCTCATTCAAGTTCTTGTTCTCTGGAGGTGCAACGGTCTCTATTACTATCTCCTTGTCAACATTCCTCTCTACATGAACCTGCTTATTTATTCTCTTATCTAGTGTGTCCTTGTAGACATGATGAAAATCTGAGAAGTCTAGTTTGTAGGATGGCTGGCTCCTCTTCCTACCCAGTTGACTCTCAATCCAAGACGAGTCTCAACTAATCTCACTGGAAGGATCGATGCTAATCATAGGAAAACCTAACGAGTGGGAATGTGTAGAGGTATTGCTACATGGTGGTGAATCTATGTCCAAGTCAATGTGAACCGAAACTGGAGACTGCTATGGTGTTGGTGATGGCAAAGGAGGTTGTACCTCTAGCTCTGGCATGCTCCAAACTGTATTTGTGGCTACCTCTACATGTGTTTTTGTAACAAGTGCCTTCCCTTTTGAATTATCAGACACTTTGTTTCCTTTAGGAGGGTTGCTCCTTTTCTTTTGTTTTGGTTTTGACAAGGATGGCAGCAAAGACTCCAACGTTGGTGGCTCTGTACTTGGCATGACTTCCTTCCTTGTCTTCTTTCTATCAAAGTAGAGTATATTGTTCTAAATAACTCTGCTCAATCTCTCTTTGACAGATGAGTATTCCTTGGCAAACCAATCGATAGCTAGAAGTGGTTGCGTATCAACCTGTTCTCTGAAGAATTGAGGAAATGTATCCATATCATCATTTGACAATCCTCCCACATCCTCTGACATGAAGACAGATATTTGTGAGAGGGTGAACCTATTGGAAGTTGGAACTATGTCGGCGCACTTCGAACTCGTCCTCGTAGTTGACCCAGTAATCCTCCATAAAAGGCTTGTGGTAAGAGCGACTGCCAAGGCGTGCTGAGTAATAACCCCAAGGGTCATATGAGCGTGTATCAACAAGGTACTTAAGATTAAGTCTTGCTAACTCATGGCCTACAACCTTGGCGTCAATGTTGTTTTGCACCTGTAGATTCCCATTTGCTATGGAAAATTGGTAGCTGGCTTGCGCTTGTGGCGTAGATGTGAATGAACACCATGTAATTGCCTAAGAAATTCCATGAAAACTATCTTATCCGAAGGATAACGAGGTAGCATGGCTGGACTTCCTACATATTCATAGACGCAAATGTAGGTATAGGTAGGGAATTGAATGAACCAGTCCGCCCATTCTACCATTGCTTCTCTGGTAGCTACTGAGATACGAACATGCAATTCTTAGTCTAGGTTCCTCACAGTGTACATCAAGAATGCTTCCTACACATGCTTGAAATGTCACTCGGACTTTGTGAACTTGTTGTACCCAAACCAAAATTTTTGCTTCATTAAGGCATTTTGCTTAAAATGGTCTAAACCTTGTAAAAGTGGGGTCAAAACTCATTTTTTGGGTAAATAAAGTATGGGCTTTTAGTCAGTGTGATGCCAGGAAGATACTGGCAAAATTTGAAAATTTTGAAAATTAGGGTTTTTGAAGTCTATTTTTAGCCCGAAACCCTAAAAAATAAGAACTTGTCAGAATTGGCTGAAATTAATTTTGATTGGCTTATTTCACATCACGATCACGGTGGTGAGGTCAGTTTAAGGCTGGTGGGTAGTTATAACTTTTTCAGGAGAAAAGTTAGGACCTCTGAGGTCATTAATGGCAGTTGGCCAGTACCAGGTGTTAATATCTAATCCTGAAACTCAAAGAAGAACACTCTACGATGAAAGATGTTGAAAATTATGCTTTTTGATGGAGGAGATTTTCAATGAGGTAAAAGTACTGTGAAATTGGCTAAGTCTGGATTGAAAATATTCTAAGTCTGGAGGTCAAAAGCGCCACTTTCAGCTAGGGGCGCCCATCATTATGGAAGCTGTATTCAACTTTTTGTGAGATTTTCTACGAAGATGATTTCTTCAGTTTCCTGATAGCTTCGCAATGAGCTAGCCAGCCAGTCCGACGGAGGAGTAAAACGCCTGAAAACGTAAATTCAGTACAGAACGAGGGAAATACAAAGTAGATAACTTTGAAGAGAAAAAGCGCCCCTGGAGGCCAGGGGCGCCCATCTTTTTGAAGATTCAAATGAAGTCTTTTGATCAAGTGACACCCGGGAAGTTTGTTTCTATTTTTGGTCCAGCTCCGCGACGCATCTGTCAGCAGGTGAATCTGAGTTGCCGAGTTGCCGCCATCAATGGTCAAACTTGAGGTTCCAGACTTGATCAGAAACTATTCAGAAAGGACAAAAGCGCCCCTGGAGGCCAGGGGCGCCCAAGGTTTTAAGACCTTTAATAAAATCTGTTTCATGATTTCAGATATTCATCTCGTTCGTGTCAGCTTCAGCTTTCCGTTCCCTGTCTCAGCCAGTTCAGAAGATGTCTTGGCAATCCGCAGTCGGAAGTTAAGTAATTCTTGGTCAGTTACAGTTATGGTTGACATGGTTGGCAAAAGCGCCCCTGGAGGCCAGGGGCGCCCATGATTTAGGAAGGTTTAATGATGTTTTTATATAAAGTGTTCATCAGGAGCCTTTGCTTAGAATTCAGTTTGCTCCGCAGTGAGCCAGTCAGCGTGTTCTGAAGTTTTGTCAAATATCGGGAAACATCAAGTGAAATATGGTCAAGTTATCAGTGAAAATGATGAAAATGCCTGAAAATATTCTAACACTGAGGTCAAAAGCGCCCCTGGAGGCCAAGGGCACCCATCTTTTTGAAACCTCAGATGGTTGAATTTTGAATTGCCACCTCAAGGAATCTTCTTGTCAAATTTGGTCCTGCTCTTCATCGAGATTGTCAGCCAGTTGATCCGACGTGACAGTCAACTAGAATCAGTGATCGAACATGAGCTTCGTTTGAGGTTTTAGATTCTAAATTTTCAGAAAATGTCTAAGGAAGGAAGGACGCCTAAAGTCAAAGGTTGACTTTTTTGAAATTCAAAAGTAGAAGTGCGCATGAAGAGAGTTTTCAATTTACCAAATTTAGATCTTCAGTTAAACTCTTTGCATGTCGACTTCTATTTTACCTATTTTTAGTCATAACTGGCAAAAACTAGTTTGCATGTATTAGTTAACTGGGTCTTTCAAGGTGGCGCCCTAATTTGGGGTTGTTCTACATCCAGTTAACTGAGTTTGAAGCCAAATATAGGCCATGCGTGAGTTTTGAAGCACCAGTTGTACTTCAAGCACCATTTCCAATGCTGGACATGCATTTCACACGCCTTAGAAGATATTTTTCTATATTTTTACTAATGGCATCCATTATTCTTCATCAGAGTTGACATGAAACATCTTTTCTTGAGCATAGAACTGATCTGCAGGTGCTACAGGTGTCAGATTTCAGTGTTCTTCGTAGCTACAGATTCAGATTGTTCAAGGGAAGATTATTTCAGACTTCATTTTCCATTTGCATGCAGGTTTTATCAATTCTACTTCAAGCATAGGCGAATTTTTACAGAAGAAGAGAGAAAACAAAAAAATAAAATAAAACTTCTATTCTTCTGTCTTACTTTCTTCTATTCTCGTCTTAGGTTTTCTTCGCATGTCAAAGAAAAGGATAGATTTTTCAGAAAAGCATTATCTGGGTTCGAGTATTTCAGCATCAACAACAATACCCATGTCTTAGATTATTTTGCGAAAATTGCCCCGTTGCCTCTTTTCTAGAAGCACTGTGCTTTTTTCCAGAATTCTCTTTGCATGTGGGCCTAAATCACATTTTTTCGCAAATCTGTTGATCTGGGTGGTTTCAGGATTCATTTCTGCGTAAAACCCATGTTCCAGATTTTCGCGAGAAAAATTGCCCCAGTACCCCTAACTGCCAGTTCAGATCTCAACTGAAAACCTTTTGCATGCGGGCCTAAATCGCATTTTTCCGAATCTCTGACGTTGTGGGCCATCTTAGAATTTGATTATGCACAAAACCCACGTCTCAGAATATTTTGTGAAAATTGCCCTTCGACAGGCTATTTTTAGCCTTATCTAGAGTGATTTTTGGTTTTCCGGAGAAGTTGTCAGAACGTAGTTGTGTTCACAGTCAATAGGCGAGTTTTTCCGGATGCAATTCACACAAATCGAATTCAAGACAATGTCAGTCTTAATTCATGATTTCATCAGAAAAGCTGACATTGATTTGTATCAAGCGCATCAGAAAGGTTGACAAGCGTAGTCACTCAAGTCCACATGGTTTTATGCCTCGTATAGCTAATTGTCTTCCAAGGCTAGTTTAGAGGGTTGTTAAGCATGAAAAACGTGGGAAACATCAAGCTGCAGAAGAAATAGTGGCCATCACTTCAGTTTACAGAGCCGCCAGAGTTACCAACCAATGAAGGGCCAGTTTAAGTATGCAGAGGTTTTCGGTTTTGCTTGAGTTACTAACTAGCAGTTGATTGACAGTTGAGACATGTGATGACCTCTAGATGGTGATGCAGTTACTAACCTCGTGGAGGGGTTACTTGCTCGAGATCAGGGTCAGTGAACTTCAGTTCAAGGCATCCCACCTTTTCCAAGATAGACATTAGACACAGGAGTTAAACTCGAGGCTTCTTTCCGAGTTAACTTGCTGTTATACATTGCATGCATGTCTTTCTTGGAAACATCTACGTACACTTGGAGATTAGATTAGATTTTTCAGTTAACTGATGATAGCATTCCAGTTAACTTGCTTTCAATAAGGACGTGCATGCTTGCACATTGTCCATTTAGATTAGATGTTTCAGTTAACTGATGATAGTTTCCCAGTTAACTGTATAGTTTCATTCAATTAGGGTTTAGGAATAAGATCTTGCATGCATTGCAAGACTTTAGTTGACTCAAGGTGATTTTAGGGTTGCCTACACCTTGAAGTCTATAAATAAGAGCTTTAAGCTCATTTGTAATTTAACTTTTGCTTGATAGCATACATGCTGCGCCTACCTTGCCTGTAGTATTGCTATTATTGTATCTATTCAAAGAGTAATTGCTGTTATAATAAATTGTTGCGCCTACCTTGCCTTCATGTTATTGTTATGGTGTTTATTTGATCTTAGTTAAATGGGGTTGCTGGTTTGATCGTTATTGCATGCGTGTTGCGTCTATACAATCTACTGTCCCAGTTGCTTACCTTTTGTTTTGTTGATTATAAGCCTATTCAGAAGAGCAAATAGTTGCGCCTACCTTGCCTTCATGTTGCGAAACTGTACTCAAAGCTTATCGTATGATGTGTGTTATAGTAGACTCATTCAGCCAAGCAAATAGTTGCGCCTACCTTGCCTTCATGTTGTGAAGTTGTACCAGGTTTACCGTTCATTTGTTTGTTTTAATAAACTTCTTCCCGGATTAGCAAATAGTTGCGCCTACCTTGCCTTCATGTTGTGAGCCCGCACCTGGAGTTTATCGTACAATACATTCCTGCTCCATTTCCTCATGCTCTGTTTCTTGAGGAAATTGGATAGATATTAAAGAAGTTAGCTTAGTTGTAGTTACATGATCTGCGAAACCAGAAAATACTTAGCTGCAACGTTCTAGGTTTTCTTAACCTTGTGCCTCTACCAGCTGAGAACAAAAAGATAGGACATTAGTTTAGTTTTCTATTTCATGCATTCCAGCACAACGAGGGAGCTTCCCCTCCTAATTTGAAGAGCACCCATTACGTAGTGTGCATAGCTGTCCGTACAAACTCACACTCCAGAGGTGTTAGTTCTTACACCAACAGAACTCAAGCTGGTCATAATACTGATGAACTTTCTGTACACTAAGAATTCCTGTTGTGTTGAACCCTCTAAATTGACCTTTGTAAGCAATCAGGCATATGAGATACAAACACATGTGAAACTTGTGCACAACCAAGAAGCCGGTGATCTGCTTGTGGAGAATGGCACTAATCAAAGACGCCCAGTCGTAATGCTCTCGCCTGGAAATAATCTGAGCAATGATGTAATACATCCAAGGTTGAAATTTGTGAGCATCAACATGTCCGAAAACACAATTAAGAAGAGTGATCAAAATCGCGTACTCATCCTTGAATTCTTCGCGATCCACATTGTTTGGAAATTTAATTTTCTTTTCTTTTAGCCACCTTTCTGCCATTTTTCTCTGACACATGTCCTTATCAGCATTGAATACCTTTTCACACTAATCCATGGTAGTGACCAAACTGTTCGAATGTTGAGGAATACCAAAACACCTCTCAATGTCTTGGGGCTTGAGACTACAAATCACCCATCCATTTGCTGACTGAATTTCTCAGGTAGTAGAATAGTAATGCTTTCCACAAGACACTGGGAATTCTATGCAATGAACTAAAATAGGGAGAGAAGCCACCTCTAGCAGCCCAGATTCTTTGATTCTTTTAAGTATATGTGAACTTACTTTTGACCCTTTGAAATCAACTTCTAGATTCACCTTATGCAAATCCATATCAACTGTTCCGATGAAATCATGAATTAAGACCAACTTGGTCTTGAATTCGGTCTTTGTGTACTGCATTCTGGAAAACTCTCCTTCTGACTGTAAACATGACTATTTTCTGATAACTTTCTCCACAAAGCCGAAAATACTCCTGATGAGGCTAAAAATAGCCTGTCGGAGGGAAATTTTCTTCAAAAATTCTGAGACGTGGGTTTTATGCAGAAAATAATTCTCAGCAAACTCTCAACATCAGAAATCCGAAAAAACGCCTTTTAGCTTGACATGCAAAGACTTTTCCGAAAAAAGTAACTGGGGGCAATAGGGGCTGCAGGGGTAAGTTTTTTCAAAAAAAATTGGAACATGGGTTTTGTGCAGAAGATGATTCTAAGCAAACCCAAATCCCTTGATTTGAAAAATACCTACTTTTACTCCACCATGCAAAGGAATTTCAGTTGAGAAAAGTAAAACTTCGAGAATTGAAGCTTCAAGGCAATTTTTCTTGAAAAATTCTAACACATGGGTTTTGTAGAGAAAGTCGTGCACAACCAATCTAGATGATCAAAATTGTCAAAAGTCACCAAATTCTTGGACATGCAAAGAATACCTAAGACAAGAATAGAATAATTTGAGACAGAAGATAGAAGTTTTATGGTTCTGCTTCTGTAAAAGTCGCCATGCTTGTCTGAAGTCTGTTGATTATTCTGGACCTGTATTTGCAAGGAAATATGAAAAAATAATAACTGTGGTGCCTTCGATTGCTTGCACAATGAGAAAATCCGCTTGCACTCAAACTGTTGTGAGAGAAATGGATGCCTCTTTGAAATAAATAAAGAATTTTGTGGATTTAGGCGCCAATTGCAAGTAGAAACTCTGATCTGGAAAGAAATTATCTGATTGGACCTCACTTTGTTCAACAAAAACTAACTTGGAGTCAAAAATAGGCACCACCTTTTAAAAAATCAGTTTAACTCAACATGCTCAATTAACATTGAGTCTCAAAATAGGCGCCACCTTTAAAATATTGAAGAAATATGCCTTTTGCAAGCAAAAACTGACAAATTAAACTGAAGATTTTAATAGTATTTTATTCAGTTAACTGAGTTCCACCTTTCTGGGTTGTCTTGTAATCGCATGTTGATTCCAAAAAGTCAAACTTTGACTTTCTCGTTGCCCTCCTTCAAAACTTGAGATTTTTAGCTAACTTCCTATTTTCTAGCTACCTGAAAAAATCACTGCAGCCTCTGTTGAGCTTTGATTTTTGGATGCCTGGTTATTGCTAGAGCTGAGCTGATACATCCATTGTGTAGCTAGAACAAATCTAATGAAATGTTTGTTGGGAGCTGTGAGTGCTAAAAACTGAGTCCAGTACCTCAAAAACAAGGGCGCCTTTCTCGAGAAGAATGCACATGTCACTCGACTAAGCCAATTTTCTGTTTTTCCATTTCGTGCCTCAAACTGCTGTTGTCGGTGAATGACGACTCCCGTCGACTGGATATTAGATCCATCACGTAGCTAGAAGAATTCTGCAAACAATGACTATATGTGCAGCATGTGAAAGTTAGTTTAAGGCCCTCAAATGCAAGGGCGCCCCTAGCCTGCAGAGGTGCAATTACAATCTTGAGAATGATTTTGCAAATTACAACTTTCAACTGAACACTGTACTTTGACCCTTGCCACTGGGAGCTGGATTGCTCCGATGCATGCGTCGTTGATCTCATCACGAAGCTGGAACAACTTGGAAGAGATGTTCCTACAAGTGACGAAGTGAGAAAACTGCTTCTAAGACCTCCAGTAGAAGGGCATGTTTTCCAAGGGAGTATGTAAATTCCATACCTAGCCATTTTTTCTGCTTGTTTTCATCCTTTAGTATTTTCCGTTGATTCTTCAACCACGGGCATTTCACAAACCCTAAGGGCTGACGGCTAGATTCACTGAATAGCTAGAAGGATTCTGAACAAATCTCGTGAAGATGATAGATGCTAAAAACCTCATCTAGCTGGCCAAAAGGCTAGGCGCCCCTGGCCTATAGAGGTACAATTTGATATTTCTACTTTTATTTTCCCTCTATTTTACGTGCTCGATGGAACAACTGCCAGGATCACTCAGCACATCTGATGATCTTGCGATCGAATGCATCACAGAGCTGGGCTGAATCAAAAGAGATCCCCCTGAAACGAAAAACTGCAAATTTGTTGGCGTTTCAATTAGCACCTCTGGAGTGCTTATTGGAAACGGACAGCTATTGCAAGTGTGTTAGTACATGCTCTTCGGATTATAGAGAGGAAGATCTCTCTTTGCTGATTTTTACTGTAAAAAAGGGGTGTACTAAGATTTCCTATCTTTTTTACTCAGCGGTAGGACACAAGGGTGCATAAACCAATGCGCCGTAGCTAAGCCTTTTCTCTGGTTTCCGCAGATCTTAACTACGACTAACTAAGCTTCTAGACTATCCTACCTCCTCAAAATAAACAGAGCATGAGGACGTAGGAGCGAAATGGATTGGGTTGGATCACTTGAATCCTCCGTCTCAATGGAATATGGCCGAGGCTCTGAACCTTCGGATATATACCAAGATAGGGCTCGATACAAGCAAACACTCGTTACGGTAAACTGGATCTGAGACTTGCCAAGGAGGAGGAACCCCTATCCGAGGTATAGGCTTGGAAGCAGCTCACTGGAAACAACAAGGAACAATGGCCTTTCTAACAGGATTCCCGAGGAGGTGACGACACCTGTCCAAAGTCTAGGCTGCAAGAGAGATCATTAAACAACATCAAACGATAATGATCGATGACAAAATATCCAAGGAGGCGACGACACCTGTCCAAGGAGGAGATTGAAACAATACACTATTTGAAAACAAGACTTTGAATAACTCAAATAATTAGATCAATCAAGCTTGCACCATCTGATTTATTTCTTCAAGATTCTTCAAAGAATTACAAAGGTCAGGACAGCAAAGGCATGAAATCATGCACAATTGCGATCAACCAACGAACTCTCATCCAAGAGTGAACAGATATAAACAAGCGAACTCTGGCAACAGTGGCGCAGCAATTTTGCTAGCAAATAAAGGTTAAACAAATAAAGAACCTAAGGCTCTTATTTATAGAAACTCAAAGGAGTAGGCAACCCTAAAATCTCCTTGAGTTAACAAACAGTTCTTGCCAATCAGCAAGATATTATTCTATGTCTAAAAGTAGGTGAGCAAACAGTTAACTGGAAATCTACTTCAGTTAACTGAAACTAAACAAAAGTCAAACTGGAAGTCTACCTCAGTTGACTGACACCTAACTAAAAGTGAACTTATGTTACAAATGTGTCTCCAAATAGACATCCACCTTTTGAGGAGATTTGAGATCCACAAATCGTGGGAGTCAAATAGACATCCTAGATTAGTGGGATCTGACATGCATGATCTGTGGAGATCTGGAGTCAACTTGGAAAGAGGCATCAAGTTGACTTCAGTCATCATTAATGCTATTTGGAGGGTAGGACGTCCTCCCTTGGTGCTTTACACCTCTTCACCACTGGTCAACAAAGTCTCTATCCAGTCATTGACCTCTTCGGCCTCCGGGCAATTAATGCTCTTCAAGATGACTATGTGGCGTCTAAGCATTTCTTCACCCGTCGTAAGCTGCTGATGATAGGTTATGCATTGGGCAGCTGCTTCATCTAACTGGACAGACATGGCTGCAATTTTGGCTAATTTGCAGCCATTGGGATCTTCAAGGAATGAAGATCGGATGACATCCTGGAATCGTGTCTGCACGGTTTCAAGTTCCACATATTCTCCTCCTTCCCGCTGATATTCTAACTCCGGGAAGGATATTACCAACGTTCTTGCGAAGTTGATAATATTGGCGACGAAGCGTCTATAGTCAATCAGCTCCACAGAGTTGGCATCATAGGCTCTCACCTTGTATGCCACCTGTTCTTTCCACTCAAAGAGATGGTGTTTATTTTCTGTGGTCGTAACTGATTCATATGCTTGTTGCAAATCAGCAACTGTCACCTCCTCTCTCGGCCTCTCTTGAGCTGCCTTTACATCTGACTTCTGGATTTCTGATCGAAGTCCATGTGCTCTGTCTCTCAGCTGATATGCTTCTGTCAACACACACCGCCCTTTGACGACAAACTCATCCACTTGACGTCTCAAGTGTTTACCGTATGTAATCAACTGATGATGGTTTCTTTCAGCTGGGAGATCCAACAGTCCTTGAGGCAAAGCCGAGGAGTTTGGAGTGTCATGTATCAAACTAGAAATGTACAACTTTAGCTGACGGATTTCAGCCTTCAAGGCTGCTTTGTCTTGTCCATCTTTTGTCATCCTTTCTTTGACACTCGCCGAGGCAATTCCAAGAAGGTCTGCCTCCACCTGTCGAGTGGTCTTTCCAAGGTTCACCTTTGAAAGCGTGAAATCCTCAACCCTCACATTATGTATATCTTTGTCTTCAAGTGGGGCAGCAGTCTCTATGATAACTTCGTTCTCTGCATTCTTTTCTACGTGCGCCTGCTTCTTCAACTTCTTTACCGGCATGTCTTGTGGGACATGATGGAATTCAGAGAAGTCAAGCTGATAAGAAGGCCTCTCCCTCTTCCTCCCAAGCGAGCTTTCCAGCCAGATAGAATCTCGGCTAGCATCGCTGGGAGGAGGAACATAGGTCCCCTGAATGCTAGAAGAACGAGACTGTGCCGTGGCAATGTCTCGTGGTGGCGAGTCCAAATCAATAGGACTTTGTGACCTCTGTGATGGTGGTGAAGCTGGTGGCTCTGTTTCTATCACTGGCACCGCTTCTGCTGCAACTTCTTCTACAATGGTTTCCATCTCTACAGCGATTATTTCAATCACTGGTTCTTGTGTAGTTGCAGCGGTCTCAACTGTCTCAGGCAAATTGGTGGCTGTCTCCACCTGTACCTCTTGCCGGCTTGTGCTGGCAATTCCTTTTCTCCCCCATGTGCTTCCTGACATCCGCATTCCTTTTGGAGGAAAGCTCATCTTCTTCTGTCTGGGTTTCCTCCTAGACGTGGAAGGTAGTGTAGACTGAACCGCTGGCGGCTCTGATCGGGGAAGTACTACCTTCCTTGTCCTTTTACTGTCCAGGTAGAGTTGACTGTGTCGAACTACTCTACCCGTTCTTTCCTCAATAGACGTACTCTCTTTCGCGTACCAGTCTACCTTGCCGAGTGGTTGTGAATCCACTAGACCCGTGAAGAAGGAAGAAAGAATAACTTCTCCTTCGTCTTCAGATAAGCCCTCGATGTCTTCTGACATGAATTCTGCAATCTGCGAGAGCTTGAATCTGCTATGGTTCCTTCTTCTCACTTCGAACTCATCTTCGCAGTTGACCCAAAAATCTTCCATGAAAGGTTCATGTGATGATCTTTGCTCAAGGTGAGCTGCGAAGATGCCTCTGGGGTCATAGGATGGCCTCCTGTCGATGAGGTACTTGAGATTAAATCTCACTATTTCTTGGCTTATCAACCTTGCATCGGCTGCAGTTCTGCATCTGTAGAGTCCCATCTGAAGAGGAAAGTTCACTGCAGCCTTTTTCTTTACGCGAAGGTAAGAGTGAACCTCGGCCAATTGCCTCAGGAATTCCATGAACACTACCCTATCTGAGGGGTAACGTGGCATCATGGCGGGGTGGCCATTATAGCCATACACGCGTATGTAGGTGAAAGTGGGGAATTGTATGAACCAATCCGCCCAGTCCACCATTGCTGCCTTAGCTGCTGGTGAAATACGCACGTGCATCTCATGGTCTAGCTCGTGCACGGTGTGCATAGTAAAAAGGTCATTTATCCTTTTGAAATGTCTTTCCGCTAGAGTGAACTCCAAGCAAGGAAAGTATTCTTGTACCTTTTGCACACCCAGGGTTCCCACAGTGTTTAATGTTCTGAAATCGCCTTGGAAGGCTATCAGGTAGACCAGGTATGAACACATGTGGAAACGGTGCTCTTCTAGAAATCCGGTGAATTGTTGGTGGAGTGTGTCACTGATCAGGGAGGCCCAGTCGTAACGTTCTTTTCTGCTGATTATCTTGCCAATAATGTAGAACATCCACGGCTGGAAGGATTTTCCCTCCTCTTGTCCAGTGACTCTGCTGAGTAGGGTGATTAGCACTCCGTACTCGTCTTTGAATTCTCCTCTACCAACCAATCTGGGCAAGCTGTTTCTCTTTGTTTTCAGCCAATGTTCAGCCATTATAAGCGAACACTTGTCCTTCGAAGCCTCGAATGCCTTTTCGCATTCTGTCACTGATATGACCTTCTTGGTAGGGCATGGTGGAATTGCAAAACAAGTCTCTATGTCCACCGGCTTCAAGCTGCAAATCACCCTCCCGTCTACTGACAGGATCTCTCTTGTAGTCGGGTTGTAATGCTTAGTGCAAGCAATTACAAGCTCGATGCTTTGTAAGGTGATTGGAATAGATGCTGCTTGAAACAAACCGGATTCTTCGATGTTCTGCAATGTGATTTGATTCATGCCCTCCAAGTCTTCAGAACTGACCTCTGGATTTTTCTACCATAAGTCTGTATCAGTCGTTTTCAGGTAATCATGGTATAAGACTGTTTTGGTCTTGTATTGTACCTGAGAGTACTGCATTCTGAAAACCTTGAATATTGACTGGGCACTTGACCCTGTTCTGACACTTTTCTGGAACTGCTAAAAATAGCCTCGCCGGGGGTAGTTTTTACGAAAAAATCTGAGACATGGGTTTTGTTAAGAATGATTTTCTAAACAGACCCAGATCGTCAGAAATTCGAAAAAACGAGTTTTTCTTTGACATGCAAGAGCCCTTCGGTGGCAGAGGCAGCAAGGGCACCAGAAAGTGATTTTTCTCGAAAAAATCTAACACATGGGTTTTGTTCGTGCTTCAGAGCCAAACAAACCCAGTTTGTCCGTTTTTCAATATTATGACTTTTTTCGGAAACCCTAAAAAATAGGGGCAGCAGGGCTACTTTTTCTGAAAAAATCTACCATGTGGGTTTTGTTGAAAAAGCTGTGCTGATCATACCCAGTTGGTCAGATCTGTGATAATCTGTCGTTTCCTGTGACATGCAAAAGAAATATAGACAGAAGTAGAGGAAGTAGACAGAAGATGGATTGGAAGTTATAAACTGCCACTTTGCAATAATCTGTCTCTGGAAGCAATCTTGGGAGAAGAATGCTTTTACTGCCAATGATCTTCAAAAATATTGAAGATCCGTTCAAAACCCCTGCCAGATCTTGAAAACTTGTTCTTGGGAGCTACTTGATGTTTTATCCTTCAACCTGCAAAAAGAATAATGATGAAAGGGACGCCTAGCATGAATATAAGGCAATTAGGGTTAAGATCCACAAAGTATGGAAGATAACTCATCATTCAGGCCTGATTTGGAGTTCCAAAAGATGATTTCCACTGATTGTGGAGTGTTTTTCTCTTTTTTGGCTCCAAATTTGCTAACTCAAGTCAACATTTCTGTTTGACTTTCTTTTAGGCGTCCAACCTTGAGTTTGATCATTTTTATCTATTTTGCAAGCTGAAGTACTCCTGTTTGATCTTCGATTCGGGTTACTCAGTTGATCTCGAGCAGTATCCGACAGTTCTGTTGTTGAGGCAGGATTAGTACGATTAGATATGCCTGGGAGAGGTTAACTCAGAAAACTGAGTTTAGGTCTCCAGAAAGAAGGGCGCCTTTTCTTGAAAGGGGCGCTTTTGACAATGGCTTAGTCAATTTTCATTGACTTGTTCTTCGTTTTGACCTTTTCAAACCCTTTTTGCTTTGATCTGACGTTGCCGATGTTTGATTAATCAAATGATTTTGCTTGACGATGCGTTGGGTAGCTGGTTCAGTCTTGTTCACGATGCCTGACTTTGCAGTGGCAGCTGGCAAGTTTTGGGCTTTCAAACTAAAGGGCACCCCTGGCCAGCAGGGGCGCTTTTAGCTTTTTCTTGGTTTCATCTTGGTTGTGGACTGCCAATCTTTGACCTTCTCCATCAGTCGATTGATTTGTCGGAAGTTCTTGCTGATAGTCTCGTTGACGAGATAGGTCATAGCTGAGAAGGTCATCCTAGGAGGCAGTGAAGGTTCTGGCTGAATCTGGATACCTTTAGGAAAGGGCGCCTTTCCTTGAGAGGGGCGCTTTTAGCCATGCCTTAGCTATTTTCTGGCTTATCTTTCCAGTTTTTCAAATTTGGCTTTTTCTGCTTGATCTCACCTCGTGATCGTCTAGTGTGTCTTATGGACTTGCTGTTAGATTGATCACGTAGCCGGGAGGAAGCTGGAAAGATATCATGTATAGAGCTGCAACTTCTGGATTCATCTGATGTCTGCAACTGAGGGGCACCCCTGGCCAGCAAGGGCGCTTTTACCTTGAAGCTCTCTGATTTGGCACTTCTGTCGTCAATGGATCTTCCATACTTCGCTGACGGTTGGTCAATGATCCCTGAATCAGATGATCTTGCTGATTGTTTCGTTGTCGAACCAGTATGAAAGTGAAGAGGATGACTGTTTTGACAATGCCAAATAATTTGATTTTCCCTCTGAGGTCCAAGGGCGCCTTTCTTCAAGAGGGGCGCTTTTAACCACTGTAGACTGTGTTTTGCCTTGGTAGACAAAACGTGCACCTTCCAGACTTAGCTAAATTTTGGCCTTTTCTGTTTTGAGAATCTCCTTCGTTGAACGGCATCATTTTCATCCTTTTCCGCCATGGTTTCTTCGTTGAAGCTTTTGAGGTTTAGCTTTCAGCACCTGGTACTGGCCAATCTGCCATTAATGGCTGCGGAGCTCCTAACTTTGTTCCTGAAAAATAGAAATAGACCCACCAGAGTAAAACATATTTTTTGATAATTCTGACTTGATCAGTGTGATCGTGAAGGCAATTAATCCTATCAAAATTATTTTCAAT
The DNA here is from genome assembly GCA_007115665.2 of Sequoiadendron giganteum. Classification (NCBI taxonomy): domain Eukaryota; kingdom Viridiplantae; phylum Streptophyta; class Pinopsida; order Cupressales; family Cupressaceae; genus Sequoiadendron; species Sequoiadendron giganteum. Next base: position 400,155,030 of record CM021106.1, read on the forward strand.
CATTTCCGAGAAGGTCTTATTTTTTAGGGTTTCCATAAAAATAGGGGTGTAAAACCCTAATTTTCGTTTTTTCAAAATTTTAACCATAAGTTCCTTGACAGAAACCCACAAAGATTTCATATTTGGTTTGACCTAAAACGTACTTTAGATGGCATTTTTACGTTGTTTAGCTCAATTTAAGCAGAATGCCAAAAAATTTCATTTTGGGTATAACAAAATTCATCCATCTGACATGTTTGATTCAGGGCACCCCTAGGCTATAGGGGCGCAAAAACAGAAAATTTGACTGTCTTTGTGATGTGTAAACTCTCCGTAACTTCTACTTCAGCCTCCGATTGTCGGAGTTCCGCAAATCAAATGGGCTTACTTGATAGCTTCTCGGAAAGCTAACTGAAAAACGAAGAGAATGAATGTATTTGCACCCAGAAACAACTGAATCTGAGCCTCCAAATTGAAGGGCGCCCCTAAGCTACAGGGGTGCAAATTTGTTTTGGACTTGATGTTTTCCTCCATTTCACACTCTACGAACGTCGTGTTGGCTTCTGAGTTGACCACGTAGAAGCATTACTGCTATTGACGTGTGTGTGTGACTGTATTTCACCATGTTCACATGTACGGACATTGTAAAGTTGATTTGCACATTGATTGTGCAAGCATCTCCCACATTACAAATTGAAAGTGTTTTCAGACTTGAATATTTTTTCCAATTTTCACCATTTGAAAATCCCCTCCGTCGTGAAGCATCTTTTATAGCATCTTTCTCCATAGAATATTTTGCTCTGATTTTCAGGCTTAGATTTTGACACCTAGTACTGGCCAACTGCCATTGACGACCTCAGAGGTCCTAACTTTTCTCTTGAAAAAGTGAAAACTACCCACCAGACTTAAACTGAGTTTTAACTGAAACTGACTTCACCACTGTGATCCTAATGCGAAATAAGCCAATCAAAATTAATTTCAGCCAATTCTGACAATTTTCTATTTTTAGGGGTTTTTCACCTAAAAACAAGGGTTCTGACCAAAAGCCCATACTTGATTTGCCCAAAAACTGAGTTTTGACATCATTTTTACAAGGTTTAGACCATTTTAAGCAAAATGTCTTAATGAAGCAAAAAATTTGGTTTGGGTACAACAAATATCATACTCAATCATATGTAAGAGATGTGTAATGTTATGGTTGATTATCAAATCTATATAAGAATTTCTTTTGAATTCATTATCATTAATGCAATGTCAATGTTCTAAGTATGATGAAATGGAACATCAAACAAACTGAAAATATCAAGCAAAATCAGAAAATTAAATATCCTATTAGGGGTGGGATATTACAATCTAATAGGGACATTTTAAGGAAGGTTTGATTGTTGAAGCTTTCCTTTTCAGTTGGTTAGATATTTTTATTGTATCTTTGGTTTGTTGATTATGGGTTGGGGCCCCAATAGCTCCCTCATTTTACTAAAAAAACAAAAAAAGGGATAGTGGAATTTATTTGAATAAGAGTAGGAGAAAAAAAGAAAATAAAAAATATAGCAAGACATTTCATGTTGAAGTGCCTATATTCTCGTAATAAATGCACTTGATATCAAAAAGGAAAAATGGTAATTATTGTGATCATGTTATGTAATTAAAAAAATACTCAATGATAGTCTTCAAACTATTGTATATCAACTTTAATAGTCAATGACATATGTTGATAGTGATGTTTCTGAAATAAAAGACTTCAACGCTCTATTACATGTGGTGATATTGATGCTTTTTGATGAAGAAATAAATGACAAATATATATAATACAAAATAGTTTATCTTGTTGCATATTAAGTTTGATAAATAAATGTGGCAAATATATGGGAATTAATATACAAACTCATCAACCTGGAAAGAGGCATAAAGAGTAGGAACAAATGGGTGGTCCACCATATCAAGAATCTCTCTTTCTGTGCAAACTCGATGAACCTGCAAGATACAAAATTTAATGAATAAAAAAAATGTGAGCAAAAGGACACATTCAAGAGAATAAAATGAATATAAGATTTAAAATCCATATATGGGAGTAAATGCTATTCTAAGCCTTTATTCATCAAAATATACAAGTTACTTGCATTAATGCAATTGGAAATTTCAAGACATGATTGATGCAAAAGATAACATGATTTTACAAAAATTGTTGTCAACATTCGATAACTCATAGGCAAGAATGTGAACTATATATATATATATATGTATACTCACTTGCAGATTTATGCATAAAATATGTGACAAATATCAAATATGATGGTGTGCATTATGCATTACACCAAAGAAAAAAAATGGTGTATAATATTATATACCATTGTTGTTTCAGTTTAATAGATTGCACACTATAATTTAAGTGATCAATGTAATGTCTCTTGTAGAGTTATTTTCAACTTTTCCTTCAATCTTAAGATATCAAAATATGCCAAAGAACCAATGCTTTTAAGAGAGGGTAGAAATGATGCACTTTCGATCTATTAAAGAGCAACTTAAAATGATTAACAATAATCCTGATTATTGGACTCATATATTAATTGGAATGGATATTATGTTGGTAATAATGATGCCGATTTTCCGATATGAGTTCTGAAATTTTAATTGAAATAATCAGTCTGAACTGATTACTAATCCAACAATGGAAAATTGACAAGATGATATGGTCGCTGTTTCTGATTTATGTCTTCAAGATCATGCGATTGAATATGTAATAGAGTGATGCCTATATCTGGTCGCTGTCCCTGATTAGATCCTTATATTCATGTGATTCTTACTTGGCGCTATATCTGATTATTGCTGATTATTCATGTGTCCATTAGCCTTGTGATGGGTGATCAATATGCCACCCACACTTGGCTGATCGTAGGCTCTAGAGAGCGCTTGTGATCTGAGTTTGAAATTATGAATTTGCAAATGATCGATGCCCTCTGAATGAACTACAAACCTCCTCAAATAGTTTTCAAATGGTCATGATGTGAGGAGTTTAATCATTTCAAAAAAGTGGCATCCTTTTGAATGGACATGTCTCTTTGTTAACAAACCTCTCTATGCTCAATTGCTGCCCTTAGAGACTTTATTAATTTCTGACTTTATTACTTAATCTCTTTCCTAAATACTGCCCAACAATAACTATAATCGATGCTTTAAATGACTAGCGATCTTCTCATAACAAATTGATGCCTTTTCATAAGAAATCACAGCCCTTGGAGATTAGTCTATGCCTTTTGGTTTAGCATAATTGCTGCACCTTTTTACTATCAATCGTTTCCTTATTGATAACATTTCCTTTTCTTAATATATATTATCTTTTTATTTATTGCTGCCATTTATTAACCATGATCGCTGTTTATTATCTATTCATTTAAACTCAATTGCTGCCATAAATAATGGTATAATTGCTGCTTATCATTTTCTAATATTCAAATTAGATTTGGTACTATCCTTGGTGCCAATAATGTCTTTGAAGCCATTGCTTTATGCGATTTCTTTGGCAATTGAATGGGTTATTATAGTCTCCCCTCCTTGGGGTTGCTTTCCCACAAGCACTCTTAGGTTAGGATGTTGGAGGATTTGCTCATTCTCCCGCGTACTGTCTTCCATAGGCAAATCCTTCCATTTGATGAGGTATTCTTTGATGATCCTATTCCTCAACCTTTTCTCCTTTATGTCTATAACTTCATCAAGAACCAAGACCAACTTGCCTTCTTTGTTCAATGGTAGAAGTTCAGTGGAAGCGGTAACCTGTTGTCCTATAGCCCTTTTGAGGCATGACACTTGGAATACATTATGTATTTTTCTGCCTTCTGGAAGTTCTAGTTCATATGCCACTTCTCCTATTCGCTTAATCACCTTAAAAGGTCCACAGAAGCGGGGCTTCAACTTCTCGGCACCATTCTTCTTCAAGGATGATTGTCGATATGGTTGTAGGCAGAGGTAAACTGAAATATCCCACCCCTGATAGGATATTTACTAACTATTTTCTGCATTTTTTGTTTGTTTTTGGTTTCGTAGTTTTTTGAAATATTTTCCAAGAAATGCATAAAATGAAGAAATGAAGAAATGTTGAAGCAAAAATATAATATTTTATCATTTTAAATTTATTAATGCCTTGAAATTACATTGAAAGCATACTTGGATGACAACTTCTGATCTTGAAAGCTCTATAAACTTTGAAGGATGATCTCCAGGAAATTGATGAAGCTCTATGATAACCTTTGAATAAGATTATCTCTCAGAATGACCTTAGGTGATCTTCCACACTTGTAGACATTGTTCTCTCTGAGGGGTTTTCTCCTCAAGAAAGGTTGAATCTTCAAACTACCAGCAAACCCTTTATGAAGCTCTTCTCCAAATTTCTCCAAAATAATAATAATCCAGAATCCGTAAAATGAACTTCAAATGCCCTTTTATAATATTCAATTTGCATTTGACTTCATCTCATTTAATTTACTTTAATTTCATTTACTTTTCCCTCTGTTTTGGTGCACAACTTAATAATATAAACTATACTTTAATAATCACTTATATCTCCCTTATATTATAAAGTTTACTTTTAAATCACTTATATCCTTTAAATATAAAGTCCCCTTCTAACATAGTTTAATAATAGACTTTACTATTTGGCGGTATTAATACTAAATGCACAAGACCCATATTACCAATATAACTTCAGGATATAATTATGCCACCATGCTAGATATAGACACTTTGCGAGCTGACCATACTAGTGACTTACTATAAATAGTAAGTGTGCATCAAATGGTCCTGAATAGCCTTTGAAAGGCACACCACAAACAAACTGGGATGAAGAGCTGAAGAATACTGAAATAAGCACCAAAGGGTCTGCTGAAGAGCCAACGATTACCCTCAAAAGGGTCCCCTGAACACCTTGTTAGCCTATGAGGATCAGTTGGTAGACTAACCACTACATTTGACCACTGCCTAAGGAAAGGGGACATTACATAAACCAAATCCCCAATCCCAAAACTTTGTTCAACCCGATGCTTATCCACATAGATCTTTTGTTGATTTTGGGTGTGTTGTAAATTATTCTTAAGCAACTTAAGAATATCTTGAGATTCTTGGACCCATTCTTTGGCCTTAGGTGCCTTAATTTCTCCAAATGCGTCATATCCGTATAAGGCTTTGAATGGTGTCATTCCAATTGACATGTGATAAGTAGTGTTATAACAATATTCTCCCAAATGAAGCCACTTAATCCATGTCCTCTGCTAGCCTACCACATAGTTACGCAAATAACCTTCCACCCATTTATTTAAAATTTTAGTTTGCCCTTCTGTGTGCCGGTGGTAGTTGGTATTGTGTTAACTCCATGCCTGATAGTTTAAATAATTCAATCCAAAAGATAATAAGAAATTTTCGATCACAATCACTCACTATGTTTTTTGGAAGTCCTGGAGCCAAAATATTTCCTTGAAGAACAATTCTGAAACTTTTGGTGCTTTGTACTCAGAAGGGATCGTGAAAAAGTGACCATACTTGCTTAGTTGATCGACAACCACAAAGATACAATCTTAATCATGGACCTTAGGGAGTTTGGTGATAAATTCCATTGAGATGCTCTCCCATTTTTTCTCTGGAATGGGAAGAGGTTGCAATAATTCTCCTTGGAAAGTATGTTCCACCTTATTTTGTTGGCACATAGTACATTCTCGAACAAACTGAAGGATATCATTTTTGAGGCCCTTCCAAGAGAACCTTTCTCTAACTTGCTTGTAGGTCATAAAGTTGTTGCAAAGATGGTTGTCATTGCACCAAAAGATTGAACTATTAATGCCCGATACAAACACCAAAGTTTATGAATCCACGAGAAGCAGTTAAGCCATGTCACGAACTCGAGTGTTGCGCTGCATTGCACAAGGATACCAAGAACGCACACCTTGCAACAATCCCCCCCTCCCCCGTAGAAGCAAGGGGTTCGAACCTATGACCCAGGATTTGATACCAATTGTTGCAAAGATGATTTTCGTTGCACCAAAAGATCAACCTATTAATCTTCGATACAACTGCCAAAGTTAATGAATCCACAGGAGGTGGTTAAGCCATCATGAACCCAAGTGTTGCGTTGCACAGCACAAGGAGACCAAGGGCGCACACCTTGCAACAAAGATATCTTGGGTGTCCCGCCAATGGTGTCTCATGAATTTCTCTCAAGATCTTTTCCTTTAGTTTTGATTCAAGTACTATGTAGATCCAATTTTTTTAATAAATGATGTCATCCAATACCTTGTATTGGTCATCTTGAATTCGTCCCTCCATTAGTTCACATGCAAAAGTGTTTTTTGAATATTCTACTAGTAGATGTACTTTCCAATTAGTTGAGATTTCCAATAATGAGCAAATTGTTGCTTTTCGGGATAGGGCATCAACCACCACATTCCTTTTTCCTTTTATATATTCAATATTAAAATCGTATGCTTGGATCTTACTAACCCATTTTTGTTGACGTTCATTAAGGTCTTTTTGATCCAAGAACTATTTCAAACTATTATGATCCTTCTATAATTCAAACTTTCCACCAACTAAATATTGTCGAAACTTGGTCAATGCATGCATTATGGCAAGCATCTCCTTGTCATATACAGAGTACAATCTTTCATTGTCTTTCAATTTCCTACTTTTGAAAGTGATAGGGTGACCATTTTGCATCAAGACTACCCCAATTCCGTCTCCCGATGCGTCGCATTCTAGTACAAAGGGCTGATTGAAATATGGTAGGGCAAGAACATGACAAGTGCTCATGATCTCCTTCAATTTATCAAACACCTGTTGTGCCTCATTTATCCATTCAAATGCTACCTTCTTGGTTAGACTTGTTAATGGGGCCCCAAGTTGGGAAACCCCTTTAACAAACCTTCTATAATAACTACACAACCCATAGAAACCATGTAATTCTATGAGGGACTTTGTTGTGGGCTAGTCTAGAATGGCTTGAATCTTCTCTTGGTGCACTTGAACTCCTTTTGCACTAATGATGTGACCCAAGTATAGAATTTCGGTCATACCGAACTCACACTTAGATGCTTTGCCATATAAGGATTGTGCTTCCATGATTCCCAAAACTTCATCCCAGAACTTTAAATGATCTTCCCATGTCTTACTATATATGAGTATGTCATCGAAGAACATGAGCAAAATTTTTTGTAGCTGCTTATTAAATATGTGATTCATACAAGATTGAAATGTGGTTGGCGCATTGGTCAAGCCAAAAGGCATCACGAAAAACTCATAATGGCCAAAATGACAATGAAAAGTGGTCTTATGGACATATTGTTCTCGAACTCCTATTTGGTAGTAGCCCGACCGTAAGTTTGTCTTTGACAAATAAACTGCACCATGTAATTCATCCAATAGTTCATCAATCTTGTGAATTGGATACCGATTTTTTATTGTTTTCTTGTTTAATGCTTGATAGTCAATGCACATTCAAAGAGTTCCATCCTTTTTCTTTACCAACACCATGGAAGATGCAAATGGACTAGAGCTAGGTCGCATATGTCCCAATTCTAGCAACTCTTTGATACATTTCTCAATTTCATCCTTAAACTTCTTGGGGTGCCGATATGGTGTGGTGATGACAAGTTTTGCACCCTCTTCTAACTCGATGGTGTGTTCAAATCCTCTATTTGGTGGCCTCCTTGGTGGTATGTCCCCAGAAACTAGACTATTCTTATCCAAAATTGGTTGTAAGTCATCATGATGATACTCAGGTTTGTTGCTTAATGACTAGGAGACAACAGGACATTGTGTGGCCCAAGCTATATCTCCATGCCTAAATATGCTCTCCATCCTTTTGGCTAATACCACTCGAGGAGCTCCATCGGACAACCCCCTAAATACCACTTTCCTACCATTCATGTAACGACCCCATCCTTGGGTAATTAAAAAATTTCCAACTTTTCACTTCAAACATATAAAAGTAACCAGTAACAGAGTCATTACAATAAAATTCTTCCTTTCTTTATTGATAAATGCTTGCAAGTTACAATATATATATTTCCACATGAATTCCTTTTTCATTGCAAATATAAATCAGAGTACAAAAGTAAAACAATTACATACATAGCTCGTAAGCTTTTTGCACAAATAGTAGTAAGATGGTCTAGGTTCCCTTCCTTTCAAATCTTGGTGTATCTGTCGCCTACTGTGGAGGAGAAACAACACTCAGGCGCTTTTCCGCCAACCACGGACTGTTAATGCAGTCCCCCGCACATCTATCATTCAATAGATGGCCCTCCCTTCGAACGAAGAGATTGGTAAAGTAACCGGCTGCAACAACCCAATTAAGCATAGTGTTGTGTCCTATACATCTAGAACTTGCTATTTCACAATCCCGAACTAGCATGATGGATCACAATGAACTGACAGTGTAGTCTCAACTATCTCACATCTAAGTGGATGTCGTAACTTCCACTACTTTGGCCAAAGTATTCACATTCAGTACTTCGAATGAAGGTCATCTATCATGTACACTACTCAGGGCCGATTTGATTTAAGGCTATCTTACACTACGCATAGGTATCGTCCTTTACTTTTGGATAATCTTTTATCCTAGACTAACCTACAATATTTTTCTAATAGATTTACGCAAGATAGGTATATCCTGTTTCAGATTACCTACCTTTAAGACATTCTACTTCCATAGCTACATAAGGGAGGTATATCCTGTTTCAGACAACCTACCTTCAAGCAAACTACTTAATCAGGAATTGGAATGCAGTCAACAAGGGTCTTTATACCATTCCTCCTAATCAAGAAATCTTTATCCTAAGAGTACTTTTAGCTTATCCCAGTTATCCCTATAACTTAAGCTGAAAAAGACCTTTCTAGACCACTATCCTCATTCCATTCCTAGTTTCTAGTATCTACTTCAATCATATTCTCCATATATAGAGATCATACAAATAAGTAATAATACCTAAATGCAATGTCTACCTTTCAAGACAGATAAATGTTCCTTTACACAATCATGCATTCTTTTCACCTTTCTCAAACAAGCTTTCCCTAAGTTATTTCATAACATCAGCTATCTTATTCCAATAGCGTTTCTTCAAATGCTTTTCTATTTTACTATCCTTTTCCAAGCAAATTCTCAAGCAGATTAATTAATTTACAAAATTAATCTAATACATTACACATGCCTGTTTTCCTTGCTGTAGATGACTCCAGTCTTTAGCTATTTCTCCTCCTTTGTCAGTGTCGCTCCTCTCAAACAGTGCTTATTCAGCAAAGGCGCGCTATGGTTTTTAAACCAATGCAATACAGTAATGAAAAAGTATGATAATCTTATAATTGCTTCCACAGCAATAAAAGACTGTTCACAAAATGCTTCAATGCTTATTCAGCAATGACAGGAAATAGCTCTCAAATGCTGCTACAGAATTGTCAAATTATGTCTCTCAAACAAATGCAATGATAGATAGGAAATTTGTGAGAATACAGTAAAGACAAAATGCAGCTCTCACAAGAGAAAATTCGGAATTCCAAAAGTGTGTTTTGCTGAATGAACTGGGCGGCTATTTATAGAGCCCTCAGCCAAACAATTTCCACTCATGCAGGCATGTAAATTGACAGAACTACTATTTGAATATTTCAAACTGAAATGTGGCGAATTTTCCATACTTACTCAGCCTTTGAGAAGTGATTCGACTTCCTGCAGTTCAAAGAATGTTTCAAACTTTCAGAGGAGGATGACACCTACAGGTTTCATTCCAGATTATGGCGCCAATCTCATATTAAGGAGGGTGATACATACAGTAAGAAATAGTCAAGGTTTATTTCCAAAACACGTATCCTTCTACAGGCTGAGTCGACAAACCCATTTGCAGTGATGGATTAAACTCTTGTTACCAGATTTGACTTGGTCAAAGATTAGACGCCTTGGTAGTTTTTCTCCTGCGTTTTACTTCTAGCTGATGCGATTTCTCCCAAAAATGGCGGATTAACTTATTGCAGGAAAACGTCAATGAAGAAACGTGTTTCATCTGCCCTAGGCTTCGGGCCTTCTCACATATTCACAAATGGTGGATGCAAAACGCGCCCAGATCTTGCGCCATGAGGAGCTGTGCGCGGTTTCATCTTATTCATTCATTTCGGCCATTTTTCATTGTTCACGTTTTTCCCAGCTTGAAGGAAATACGCGATTTCCTCTTTTAGCCAAAGTTTAAAAATGCATTTGATTTAAATCTTTCAAAAGACTATAGTTTATCATTTAAATTTCTCAAGATATTTCCAACGTATTTCTTTAATAGTCTATGGAAATCGAAAATACCTTTATTACTCATGGTAAATGCATTTTATTGCCAAATGACTATACAAGTCAATTTAATTATTTCCAAGGCAAGGTTAATTTAAAATTATGAATTTAAAATTTATAAATATATTTTACATTATTTTAAATATAACCTATTATAGTTTTATTTTACCTTATTTAAATATATGTATACATCTATATAATATTTAAATATTACTATAGATATATCTATATATTTTATTATAGGTAAAACTATAATAACGTTTATTTTAAATATAATATTAAATATATTTATAAACACATTCAATATTTACACTTAAATATATCTATACATGTTTAACTATAAATTCCAAGCATCAATATAACTTATCAGTTCACATTTCACATTCAAGGTTCACAGAATAGTTAGTCAGTCAGCAAGTAACACCACTCACAAAGCATAAGGAAGTAATCCAAAACTCCTAAGCCTAAGGATGACTTATTAAGACCACTCAAACTGACTCAGTTCCCAAAACCCTCAATGAAGTGTGTGTATGCTCAACTTGATCAACTTTACCGATTACTCGACCAAGCCCCTCTCCCAAGTGATGTCTCCCCTCCGCCTGGAGGAATAGTTCATGTTCCTACAACCATAGACATACAATCTCGGCAGTTACTTGTTCACAACATTTGCAGTATCTATATAAATCAATTATAAAACAAGATTTATTTTCCTGATATTCACATATATGCAGTATTTACCATGAATTACATCAATCATCAAATGAAACAACGTCAAATGAGCTAACATACATATTGATAACAAGGTGCAAGCATCTCCAGATTTCATATTACATTCATTTCTACCTTTTATATCACTAGTATATAGTAACCTCATAATTCGAGATGTAACAATTCACCTTGAACTTGAACTCCATTGTTTGAAATTTTTGTGAGTACTTAACAATGGACATCATCCATTGGATACCAAGTATAGAGTTGGTATCGTCCAACTCCACAACATAAAAATCATCGGTGACTATGTAGTCACCAATTATAAATTTCAATTTTGGTACCTTTATTGAGCAAGACATTTGGTAGCCATCCACCACCATCACACTAAACCCTTTGCGTTCAATTGTTTGAAGTCCTTTCTTGGCGACCAAGGCTGAATCGATAAAGTTATGAGTAGCTCTACAATCAATTAGCACCGTTATCCTTTGTCCTTGCAATTCACTACAAACTTTAAAGGAGTTAAACCTTACCTGTGATGAAAATAATGGACAGCCAAAAGCCTTAATGAATTAATATCATGAATTAAGGCATCAATTTGCATGCAAATACCCTAAAATAGGACACCAAATATTATTGGACCCCATTTCAGTTAACTGAATGAAAAATAAACCCTCAATTGGGCGCCACCTTGCATGCATAGATAAATTCACCACATGCAAGAAAAATTAAGTCATTTTGATGTCGACTTAGAAGTGAAACTAGAGTTTTAATATTATTTTAAATTGACTTCAAAAACTCCTCCATTAGGGTGGCCAAGTCACTTGAGTTTCGAAAGTCAAAGTTTGAATTTGGGCGCCATTACTCTAAACTTAGAAATTATTTGCAAACATCAACGAAGCCTATGTTTGATCACTGATTCTAATTGAAAGGCGTGTCCAACAGACTGGATGACAATTTCATTGAAGAGCAAGATCAAAACTGAAAAGGCGCTCCTTGAGGTTGCAAATGCTAATTCTGACATCTAAGCCCTCAAAAATCTGGGAGCCCTTGGCCTCCAAGGGTGATTTTTCTCCCAGACAGTCAAATTTTCATGCATTTTCATCATTTTGAACTTGATTTGGCCTCCCTTCATCTTGTGTTTCCCGACACTTGACAAAACTTCACAATTCGCTGACAGGCTCACTACGAAGTTCACTCAATTCTAAACATGATCTCCTGGAGAGCACAAACCCCAAAACCTTCATTTGACAGGTCAAAAACTTGGGTGCCCCTGGCCTCCAGGGGCGCATTTTCTCCCAGACTATCAAATTTTCAATGTGTTGATTCTTCACTCAATCTTTAGTTGTAGGCTACTGACAAATTTTCTGACCCGACTGAGATATGCAATGGAAAGCTAGAAGCATCACGGACAGGATGAGAATTTGATATAACCTAAACAACTGCATTTGAGGGCTTAAAACCCTAGGCGCCCCTAGCCTCCAAAGGCTCTTTTGTGCTCTGAACTGATACTTGATAATTACTTTTATCCTTTTGTTTGACTCCTAATTCTAGCAGTTCAGCAACTCAAATTAACTCGCTGACGGATTCGTTGCGAAGCCTGATTAAGTCTGAGACAAACATCTTGGAGGTCTTTGTTGAAAAATTTACATGTGGTACCTCAAAAGTTTGGGTTCCCCTGGCCTCCAGGAGTGCTTCTCTGCTCCAAAGTTAGTCAAATTTTGACCAACTTCATTTCCTTTGTTCTTCACTTGATCTTCAAATTTGGGCATTAGACAGGTCCTATAGACTTGTAATTGGATTCATTGCGAAGCTGACAGGATGCTAAGTAGATTCCTTGAAGAAGATAGCCTCGAAAAACCACATCTGGTTGCCCAAAATGATGGACACCCCTCACCTCCAGGGGTGCTTTTTCCTTGGTGATATTTAGTTCAACCTCTGTTTTACGTGTCCATTTGCTCAATCGCTACTATCGTTTGATAAGTCTTGCAAACTGGCTAACAGATCCATTGCGAAGTTGGGTTGAAGTTGAGAAGATCATTCTAGAGATAGTCAATGCAAAAACTGACATCTGATGCCTTGAATTCTTAGGAGCCCCTAGCCTACAGGGCTCGTTTTTATTTCCAGACAGTCATTTTTCAACTTGCTTCGTTCTTCGTTCAATCTTCAAATTCAGGTGCTAGACAAATCTTTTGGACTGGCTAGTAGGCTCATCGTGAAGCTGAGCGGATTCCGGAGAAGTCTTCTTGGAAGTGACAAATCTCAAAAAGATGATGTGAGCCTCTGAAACCTTGGGAGCCCCTGGCTAGCAGGTGCTCTTTTATTTTCAGACTTCGGAAATTTTCAATGATTTTCTCCTCGACAAAAATCCACTCCGAGACGAAGCATCATTTTAAACATATCTCGCCATAGAATCTTCATTGGAGCATTTTAAGATTAGATTTTGACACCTGGCATCTCGCCATCTTCCATTGATGACCTCAGAGGTCCTAACTTTTCTCTCAAAAAAGTGAAATAGACCCACTAGCCTTAAATTGACTTTTTCTTGATTTCGACTTCACCACTATGATCATGAAGTGAAATAATCCAATTGAAATAATTTTCAATCAATTCTGACAAGATCCTATTTTTTAGGGTTTTTTCTAAAAAATAGGGGATCGAAAACCCTACTTTTCAAAATTTTCAAAATTTGTCAATATCTTTCAAACAGTAAACCCACAAAAAGCCCATACTTCGTTTGCCCAAAAATTGACTTCTGTCGACAATTTTACAAGGTTTAGACCATTTTAAGCAAAATGCCTTAATGAAGCGAAAAAAATTGTTTTCGGTACAACATTAGGCTCCATCTGATAACCAGGTCGAATAATTACGAGATAGGAGAACCAAGAATCTCTGAGTTTTAAACATAGACCAGTGACTTAACAGTTGGGCATTAGAGTCGGGACTTTCCTAATCACCTAAGAAGTTGGAAACTTTCCTAAAACCACCTAGAACAAGACTATCTAAATCACCTAAAATACGACGAAACTTTACAGAACGGGGAAATACATTACAACATAACGAAAAAGAAAATAAAAATTACTTAAAGAAAATTCACTCCACCCCCGAAGAGATGAAGTGCTTTGGATATTGTTCGTTGCATGGCAGTGGTAAGAGCCTTCCATCGATGCCATTTCTGCCTGAAAGGCTTTACTTCTCTTTTGATGGGTATTGCACGAGGCAATCCCTCTGGAATGAACATTCTCAAGTATTCGCACACCCAAGAAAAGGTACTCTGACAAAAGTCAGAATATGATGCAAATGGGAAAGTTGATACCCTGAAGGCATTAGTTCTGCTATCGTCCATCCTCGGGATGTTGAATTCTCCAAACCAATCAATCGAGTTCCAAACTTGATTTCTATAGTATTGTAGGTGATCTTTTCTGACCTGAAAATATCCTTTAACCGTCTCGTTGATCAATTCTAGATCGCCTTTAACACATACGAGTTTTATTCCCATGTCTTCAACATCTTTGAGGCCTAACAAAAGCACCTCTTTTTCAGCTTTAGTGAAGTCCAATTGCACAAATGGGTGCGCAATTGTCCTTTAGGGGAGATGACCATTTCCCCTACTTTTGAACTTGTATTTAAACAACCTCCATCAAACTGTATTATCCATGACCTTGTATCCATCATCGATCTCTTTTCAAAACAAGCAATGTTTTGGTCTTGCATACCAGTTTCTATCTCTAAGAGTCACACAATTACTAGGGCCTGTTTCAGGCTTTGCTTCTGCTAGAAGAGATGACTTGAGTGCAACCTGCTTCTTTACAACCTTGAGAATCTGATCTTGTTTTTCTAGATGGTCCTGAAGATACTCCAATTGAGAGATTTGTACTTTGGACTTCATCATGGAAGCTACGATGTCAAAATTTGCTAAAGACGTCTCTTAAGCAACTGGCATAGTGTTCTCTTGTGACGGTTTGGTTTAGAAGTGGGAGGCACTTCTTTAACCTTTTCGTTTAATTTTGCCTTTCTTCTTCTTTTTGTGCTTTCAAGTGTTGAGCACGTGTAAACACAGGCATTGAAACATTTTCATGATTCACCGCAGGAGCGTATTGACAGTATTCTTCTTCTTGTTCTTGATTGACGGGTTCTTTATCAAAGTATCCCTCAGCGCAGTCGCCATCAAAGTTGTTCGTTTGTGGTAAAACGATGTCTAAACTTGGTGTTGGTACAAAACTAGAACTGTGAGCAGCTTCAGTGTATCCCATGATTTGGTTCATCCTCAAATTCTAAGGACATGTGGATCTGGTGTGTGCATCAGTGTCATGAAAACAGCAAAATACTGCATTGTGTGTAGCTTCAACTGTTTGTCTTGGTGGAGATTTTGGCAACTGTGGTTGAAGATTGTCTATCTTTGGCTGTTATGGTTGCTAAGCTAGAGATCTAATAGAATTTGTTTTCATCAATGTAATGTCCCCTTCTCAGTAGTGATAAGTGTAGTTGGTTGTTAGCCTATTCTGGAGGCTAGTCGGAAGCAAAAATTAGGGTTTCCTATTTTCTAGGAGGATGTTTTGGCATTTTTCAGAGGCTTGCACTTGGAGTTTTGGATTTTGGTTTATGGATTCTTTCTGGGTTTTTAGAGAGCTTCACAATGATATGACGTGCATATGCATTTGGGCAAATTTTCAGAATTTACTAGTTTTAGTAAATTCTATTTTTAGCAGTGTTCCAGTTGGTAGCAACACAGTGAACTTTCCACTTCAAGAAGAATAGTTGAGTGTTCTTGGTTTTGGTTTCTGAGGTGCAATTTTGGAGAAATGAATTATTTTAAGTTATTAATGTTATATTGTCACTTTGGAATCACCCTTGGCCTAATGTTATAACTTTAAGTTATTTTAGAAAGAGGACCTTGAGGGTGGGTGCCTCATCTGGAGGATGATTAACTAATTCTAAGGTTGAAAAATATTCTTGGGGATTGGATTCCACTTTGGAGGCAAATTGTTAAATTATCAAAAGCTTTATATCTCCCTTGCTTTTGGATGCCAACATTGAAGAAGGAGAAAAGTGAATTAAAAAATTAAAATATTCTCAAAAGAGTGGGCGTACCTTCTAGAAGATGTTGGAGAGTCACCTCAGAGTCTATAAAAGGAGGCCTTTGTTCACTCATTTCTCATCCATGAAGAATTATAACGAAGTGTTGCCGAAATGGTGATTGGTTTGTTTTGAGGAATGCATACCTCCTAGCTTATACTTAGTTTCTTGCTTGAAAGATAGCAACTAGCTAAGTAAGAAGGTTGTTCTTTACATTGAAGAATAGATTGAGCTCATTGTAATGGAGTCTTTTGATGTTTTTTGATGTCTTTCGGGTGTTTTGTTAGTTTATAGGTTGTTGGTTGGGGAGTTACTATAGGTCGAATTTTCTCATATCTCCTTGGGTGATTTTTATTTGGCTCTAGGTGTTGGCTTAAACTATTCTCCTACCCTAGGCATCCCATTTTGCTGATTATCAGATTTTATCTTGCAGCCTTGAATTTTATATTACAAGTCACCCCTCCTGTGAGGCCGTACTTTTCCTGGGAAGAGTCTTGGAATTCCTGCTAAATCATTAAGAAGAGTTTGTTGCAGTTTCTTGGTCTTGAAGGGGTCGCCATCCATCCTAGAGTCATTTGCATTTGATTTCATGAGTTTTGGAGGAGTGTTTTGGTGTGTCCTCTAGTTGCTGGTCTATTATATCAAATTGTAGTAGTTGGAGTTTTGGGCTTGTTTTTCATGGTTGGAAGTCTCTTGGAGTTTGGAAAAAAATTTGATATCATTTGCAACTACTTGGGCATCTCTAATACTTGGCTATTGTAGATTTTATTTCACATTGTAAATCCATTTCAGTAGTATTGATCAACTCTTTAATATTTCTGCATATTTCTATTGTAATCCCCACTTTTAGTGGAAGAAGGTTGGCCTCGCCACCTTATTTACTCTTCTTGCATAAGCATTTCATTCCCATCATTTGGTGGAAGAGACAAGCCTCGCTGTCTTTACTTTTTGTACTGCATTCTCATTTGTTGATCGACTGAGCCGTCACTCCACTCTCAAGTGGTCTAGTTGCATCTCACATCTTGTTAATCGGCTGATCCGTCTTGCATGTTTTTTTCTTGTAATACACTCCCGCTGAATAAGTGGTCGAGTTTGCATCTCATTTCATTTTGATCGGCTAAGTCGTCTCTCATTGTACTTTCCAGCAGTTTATGTTTTACAAGCTAACAATCCCCGATGCCATATGCTCACACCTCGCTTGTCATTGGGATCTTGGTGTACATTATTGGTTTAGGGTTATATTCCAATGTTGGTTTATGATTTCTCTAACATTAAGGGGTGAAACTGCTTGTGAAAAATTGAAAAAAATGTAAGGGGGTCATTTCAATCAAGCCAGAAGTGATCATATTATTCTCCAACTTGATGGTGTGTTCTTGCGCACTCTTCATTTCTATTTCTTTGGCCGTCTTGAGGAAGAAAGCTATCTCTGATGGAAGAGCATTTATGAAACAACTCATCAAAATCTTCGGTGATGGATTAAGTGTAGAAAAAATTCTTGTAATAAGAGGATTAAATCTTGCCACAAACTCCCTCATGTGTTCGTTGTGCTTCATCTTTGAATTTGCAAGTTCGGCGAACAATAGGTGACTGTCTTCAGCAGGCTTGAATCTCGCCAAAAATTTATCACTCATAGTTACCCAACTTGTGATACTGCCTAGCGCTAGGTGATTGAACCAGTTGGCAGCATTTCCCACAAGAGTCCCGACAAAGAGACACACCGCGATGTCTTCATGTGCCACATGCAAGACGATGCAAGCCATTGTGAATGCAGAAAAATGTTCCTCTAGGTGTTGAGTTCCATTGCCGTGAAATCGGGGAAAGCGCTTCCTTGACCCTTTAGGTAACTCATGATTTACCCGAAAAGCCAAAGGTCCAATGTTATTACCCCAAGGTAATGGGGATGGACATTGCTGATTTCTATCAACATTGCCAGCATTGTCGTTGTTATCATCCATTGCTTTTGTATGGATCATGCAATAGGATGCTAGAGTGTCGTTCCCATGATATAAAAGCATTTATCTTTTCTTGAAGTTTTCTTGCCTTGTGCCCCACAGTGGGCACCAAAAAACTATTGGTGTTACAATTCACACCTCTGGAATGCGTATTGGCAACGAACAGCTATGCACAATATTAACTGCTCTTAAAATTAGAAGGGGAATCTCCATTTTTTGCTGATATGCATGAAAAAGTAAAGTATTCTAAAATCCTATCTTTTTGACTTAGCTGGTAGAGGCACAAGGTTAAGAAACCCAATACATTGCAGCTAAGGTTTTCTCTGGTTTCCGCAGTTCTTAACTATAACTAGGCTCACACTAAAACTATCCTATTTCCTCTAGATAAACAGAGCAAGAGAAATTAGAAGCAGGGAATTGGTACAATAAACTCTATCACAGGATTCCCATGGAGGTAAAATACTCTATCCGAGGTGTAGACTAAAATAAAGGTTATTGGAAACAACATCAAACAGTAAACTAGTTCTCAGTTCCCAAGAAGGTAAAATACTCTATCCAAGGTGTAGGCTAAAAGTAGGTTACTGGAAACAAACATTAAACGACAATCTTTATTTCTAAATTCCCAAGGAGGAGAAACCCCTATCTGAGGTGTAGATATGAAAGAAAGATTATTATTAACAACATCAAACGATAAAATTTATTTCTGAATTCCCAAGGAGGAGAAACCCCTATCAGAGGTGTAGATATGAAACAAACTCATTGAAAACAAATAAATCTAGGATAGAAAATTGCATGGAGGACCTATCACACAAATGAATGATCAAACTAGCTTTATATTAACAAAGTGAACAAGTACAAAAGCAATATTGCACGGCAAGGTGGGCACAACAATTTGTTATCACAGAAAAAATTAAAGTACAAATGAGCAAGGGTGCTCTTATTTATAGAAGCTCGGAGTAGGGAACCCTAAAATCTCCTTGAGTTAACATGAGTCTTGCAAGCATGCAAGATTTACTATTAAGTCTAAATGTATGCAACTTAACAGTTAACTGGAAAACTACCTCAGTTAACTGAACTAATACTAAATTAAATGGACCTTGCAACACGCAAGTCCTTATTGATATGAGAGTCAACTGATTACCAACATCAATTAACTGAAAACCAACTGAAAGGTCCATATAGGTATCTCCAAAATAGACATGCAATGATATGTGGGACAACGAGTTAACTTGGAAAGAGGCATCAAGTTAACTGATGTGTTTAATGTCTATCCTGGAAAGGTGGGACATCCTAACTTTGTAGTTCACTGGTCGTGATCTCAAGCAATTAACCCCTCCAAGAAATTGTTAACCGTCTCATCATCAAGAAGTCGTCACATGTCTCAACTATAAATTCACTGCTTGTCACCAACTTGAGCAATCCTGGAAATATCTACAAGCTTCAACTGCCAATTCGTTGACTGGTAACTCTGGTGGCTCCATAGCTGGATTGATGGCCTCTATTTCTTATGCATCTTGATACTTCTAACGTTCTTCTAGATTCTTCTCAATGGAAGAGTGTTTTATGATGAAACCACGAAGTCTGACTGCAAACACTCTAACTGTGAGAAATGCTTATGAGCTTGCTACACACACAAAGTTCCAACAATATCAACCCTCTAAACTGGCCTTGGAAGGCAATCAACTATACGAGGTATGAAACCATGTGGACTTTGAGCGACTAGACCTATCAAATTGTTTGAATCAACTCTCCAGATGTGCTTGATGCAAATCGGTGTCAGCTTTTCTTATGAAATCGTGAATAAAGATTGATTTGGTCTTGAATTTAATTTGAGTGAATTGCATGCTGAAAAAACTAGACTGTTGACTGTAAACACGGATATGTTTTGACAAATTTTCCAAAAAAGCTAAAAATAGCTTCTAGCGAGGCTAAAAATACCCTGTCGAGGGGCAATTTTCACAAAATATTCCGAAATATGGGTTTTGTAGAGGATATATTTCTAAGCCGGCCCACATCATCAAAAATTTGAAAAACTCACTTTTACTTACGCATGCAATGAATTTTCAATGTAGAAGCTCTAAAGGGCATCAGGGCTATTTTTCCCGAAAAAAATCTAACATATGGGTTTTCTTGGCGCATGTGAGTTGATCAAACCCAGTTTCTCTATTTTTTGAAATTTTGACATTTTTCGAAAACCCTAATTTTAGGGGCCAGCGAGGTAATTTTTCCTGAGAAAAAATGGCACATGGGTTTTGTAGGCACCAATGAGTTGAACACACCCAAATTCTTCATTTTTCAAAAAATTGACTTTTTGACCGACATGCAAAAGAATCTTCGGAAAAAAGCATAGTACTTCAAAATAAGAAGTAGCGGGGCAATTTCTCGAAAAATTTTGGAACATGGGTTTTGCTACCAATGTTGCATTGAGTCAACCTTGATGACTAGGTTCTAAAAAAGATGTCATTTACTTTGACATGCAAGAGAAAACCTAAGACAAGGATAGAAGAATTTAGAGAGAGAAAATAGAAGTTATTCTGCCTCTGGAAATCGAAATTAGTTTGCCTCTGAAAATGGAAGTTATTATGCCTTGAATAAAGTTTGTGAAGTCTGGAAAGTATGCACTTGAATGATGAAATCTAGAAAATATGAACATTGAAAAATATCACCTGTAGCACCTTCAGATCTTGCTTGCATGAGGAAATAAGTGTTTTTCCTCAACCTGTGATGAAAATAATGGACGTCCAAATGCCTTAATGAATTAATCTCATGAATTAAGGCATCAATTTGCATGCAAATACCCTAAACTAGGACGCCAAAATATTATTGGATCCCATTTCAGTTAACTAAATGAAAAATAAACCCTAAATCGGGTGCCACCTTGCATGCACAAATAAATTGGCCACATGCAAGAAAAATTAAGTCATTTTGAGGTCGACTTAGAAGTGAAACTAGAGTTTTAATATTATTTTAAGTTGAGTTCAAAAAATCCTCCATTATAGGGTGGTCAAGTCACTTGAGTTTCAAAAGTCAAAGCTTGACTTTGGGCGCTAGTACTCTAGAGTTAGAATTTTTTTTGAAATTCCATTTGCAAATGTCAACAAAGCCTATTAAATATTTTAAAGTGACTTAAGTGAAAAATAAAATAATATTATAAAGTCACTTTAAGAAATATTAAAGTATCTTCTAGAAGCTGGAGTTAGTTACAAGTTTTCTTCTTCTAGAAGATTCCATTGAGTCTTTAAAAGGAGTTGAGTGCAAATCATTTGGATATATTGTGGAGTTGATAAACTTGATTTCTCTCATTCTTCAGCTGAGGATGAAGTTGCAGCTAACTCTAAGGACGAAAACCCTTGGAGATTTCTAAGTTGGATGGAAACCCAATCCTAATTTGTGAGGTAAATCCACCCAGGGTTCGCCATCGAGTTTATTGCAGGTATTTGGCATTGAAAAGGAGCTGGAAATGGTATTTTATTTGTAGGTTTACAGCTGCTAGGTTTGATATAATTTTGGCTAGGGTTTATAAACCCTATTTTGGTATTTTTGACAATTTTGGAGCTCAACTAGCTAGAGTTTGAAGAAAAGCATCATTCCAGCTAGGGTTTATGACAACTTGGGAGAGTTTTGTTGCCAATTATTTCCAAGTTATTTTCTGTTATCACTTTCTATTGCTAGGCACTAGGGTTTAGCCCTTATTTTTGAGTTTTTGGCATTTTTGGCAGCCAAATCATTTTATAAAAAAATTCTGAAGTGGGACGACCTGGTTTGGCTATTTTTAGAGGCTTTTGAAAGTGGTTTCAGATCATTATCAGTTGTATATTATTTGATATGATTTTTGGAGATATGGGTATTGCATATTTTGACGGGTTTCATCATTTTGCACCTAGGGTTTGAAAGGAAAAGTGTAGATTCAAATTTCAGTTATTGCAGCTTCTTTCAAAGATTCATTGCATATTTTTCATTCTTGGGAGCAGCTGTACCTTCCATCTTTGGAAATCATCTTCATCATTGCTCATCTTCATCATTGCTCAAGTGGTGCCATATTCCATATTTTGGGTGTTGAGACTTCATCTTTGAATCCGGGTATGATTGTATTGTGCATGAGGATAATATTTTATGTATTTCATTGTAATATTCAGTTCTGATTTTTATACCAGAATTATATCAGTTCTGAATCTTATTGTATAGCCTCATTTATTTGGAGAAATAAGAATCCTATTTGATAGTAGATTGCTTAGCTTTTATTGTATTATCAATATATGCAATTGTTTTACAAATATAAAATTGAAAAACATCAAACATCTCGTCAAAAATTCAAGCAAACATTCAGAAAATCAAAACTCTTCAATTGCAAGCCAAGTGTTAGACAAAATGTCAAACCTCCAAAACTAAAAAATTCAGGGTAGAGTAGGCAAGGGTTCTTACAATTACATACAACTAGGATTAGGCAAGAAAAGCAACCAACTCATACTATGCTCCTTCTTGATTTGTTGGTAAATGATGCATTCTCTCCAATGCTTGAGAGCATCCTCAATCTCTGGCAAGGCCAAAGGTCGTCTTATGAATCTACTACAATGTCCTCACTGCACCACTTTGTTATCACTATGAACTAAAGAATCTGGAATCTTCAATGGATCATTATAATAGCTTTCTTGAATTCTCATAGGTTGTCAAATTTTATTGTAGGCCAAACACTAATAAATTGTTTGCAGGCTGGAATGGAGTTGCAACAGTCATAAATTATCTAAAACCTTATCCAAATCAGCAGTTCAGTGGATAGGATAATTGTTTTCAGTGGATCTAACAACTAAAACATCGCACAAGCAGCGCAATGCATGGAATTTTTAAAAAAATCTGCAAACCTTTAGCTGTATATGACTTATAACAGCAATCCAATGTCTGAAACCATAAAAATCAGCTATATGAAGATTATATGTGTTGATGTTATTTGCAGCTTCGGTCTGCACTTCCCAAGAAAGTCAATTTAAATATAACCAAGAGCCGACCCTTTAAGTTCGCATTCTCCTTGTATCAACCTTGAGCCGACTTCATGTTATTGTTTATCATTTATTGTATTTCTCTTAAAGAGGCCGACCTAAGTCAAGAGGCGCCTATGATGTATAAGTACAAGGTCATTATCCTTGCTAAAGGTAATTCGTATCATCAAGAAAGTTCGCTATTATCATCAAGAGCAGAAATTCGCATATATCAGGGAGAACAGAAATCAAGTTCATTGATCACAATTCGTATTCCTAGAAGAAGTTAATACTTGAGCAGCAGATCATCATTTCTGTAGCAGCAGACCGATATCAAGGAAGAACAGATTCATTTGTATCTGAGCATTAAGGAAAAGTGCGAAATCATTGTGACTCTCTATTAGCCATTGTTGGGCTGTGTTGTAAACAGATTTCTGTCACTGTGTTATCATATATATAAGAGATCTATTTGCTGGGTTTTTCTCCCTCAAGAGGAGGGTTTTCCCAGGGTATCTTGTTGTGTTCATTGTCTTATGTGTTGCATTTCTATTGAGCAATTTATTATCTAATCTGATCTAAGAAACACTAACAGTATGGTGATAGCAATACTGAAATTCTTCTATAAAAATTAATATCATCAGCACTAATAAGTCTGGAAATAGCCAAACAATGGCTAGAAATCCTTCAACAGAAGTAACATACAACATATCCCTCTTGAAATCCTTAAAAATCAGCAATCCTATGATAGAAAACACTTGTATGATTGCAAATGGTGTATTTTAGCAGCTAGAATTGATGATGACAGAAATCCTTGATATGTTTCCTTTGCTACATGACTATGATATGCTGTCACTACTTCTCCCTATGATGTCTTGTTTGTAATATTTTGTAAGAATATCTAAATTTGAAGTCATTCCACCAAACTTATGCTGCACTACTCTGATATCACTATGAACGCCCTCTTGAGACCTTTTGTGGTGCCAATGACTTCTTCAATAGGAAAAATATATCCAACATGTCTCTTCCCTATCTTTTGATGAAACTCTTTAGTAGATGGCAACTTTAGCGGTGTAACATCAAACACCATACTATGCTAATCCAAAATAGAGAAAATACTATCACAAAAAAGTGTCTCACCTATAGATGAAGTCATGATTGTCACCAATTGATGTTCCATCCTCTTAGCCATGAAAACTCTTGAAATTTCATCTTTGATGTCTCAAAGCACTACCTCTTTCGCTTCTAATTTGAATTTTAGTGCACTAAATTGATAGTTTAGGATGAATTCCCCAAGACTAAGAGAATATAGCCATAACACACCAAGAACCATTGCATTCTCTCCTAATCCAATAACATAAAAATCATCTCACATTCTATGTCTTCCTAAGGTAACAGAAGAATATAAATTCTAATAGTTTTTAGGAAAAATATTTTGGCACAGGCCAAGAAGATTATAGGATAATTGGCCATACATATTAGCACAAATATGTATCATTTTCACACAATAAGTATTTATGTCATGTGTATTACCCCTCATATGGTCATACCATGTTTATCTCATTTTGGTAGAAGGTTCTTGGGTAGATCAAAAAGTAAAATACAACTTTTGTGTAAGGATGAATGCACAATTTCTAATAAATCAAGTTAAATAAGAAAAAATAATGTATATGTTAAAAAACATTGAAGTAGTGTTTATAAAAAGAGAAAAAATTCTGATTCTTATGAAACAATTGAAAAATGACTCAGACATTATAGGACCTGCTTAGAAAAATATGCACAAGAATTATCTCCAAGGTATCTCTTCCACCATAATGTGAATTAAATGAATAATCTTTTTAAAGTGTGAATCAAGATACACAATCATCAAATTCAAATATTCGAAAGCAACATATTTTTAGATGACATCATATGGAGACTACTATAGGAAATTAATAGAAATGAGCATGTAGACACACCTTATTCCGATTCAATACCATTGTTTTATCCATTGTTTTCATTGCAAATAAGTCACCACCATTAAATAATTCCACTAGATGGACACTGCAGAACAACAAATATAAGTTATGAGTTGTAAATTTCAATAGTGGTTAATTCCTTCTATCAACATAATTATAGTACATTGTTTAAAAAAATTGATTTATGACATGGCTTATGCTAGCTTAAATAAATTCAATAAAATAGAAGTAAAAGAGGAGAAAAGAAGATCTGAAGAATATAGAGCAAACAATTTCCCAAGATTCAACCCATTGAAGGATTTGATTAAGGGTTGCATGCATTGTATACTAATATAGGACAATGGAAAGAAGGTACATATATGTTGGAATGTTCAACTCATAGATTAACTACTCGACAAGTACTTGTTAAGCCTGCGAGTACTCGCGGAATTGAAAACCATGTGAGCTACTCATGAGTTTACTTGTGCTGATTTTTAACTGGAAAATCACCGGTTTTTAACTAGAAACTCGCCAATTTTTATTTGGAAACTAGCTGAAACTCAAGGGAAACTCTGTAATGCCCCTTGCAAATTTTGGTGTAAATTTTCAATTTGCTGCCTTGGACATTTCGTCAAACGCTTTGCTTGAATCCTTCTCAACTGCTGTTTTGGTTTCTTTGTGTGATTTCAATGCATAAGATGGGATCATAAATATAAAAGCTTCTATATGCAATGTTCTAAGACTGAAATAGAATATGCAATGTAATATTTTTCTGATTTTTGAGATAATATGATGGCTAAAGTGCATCTACAGCCAAAGGGCATTTAGGCAAACAATTAGCATGCAAACTAACTAAACCAAGTACACCTACAGCAAGTAGACATTTTGACAAATAGTTCCCATGCAACTCCCACATTTTATTGTATGACTGAAAGAGAGATATAATGCCAAGTGATTCTCTAATTTTCATCTATAATGACTGAGAAACTCATCCAACATTCAATTACAGAAATGGAGCATTTTCTCAAACACTTAACATGCAAACTCAGTTATGAACTGCTATGTAATGACTAGCATCTAAGCGGTACACGGAGTTATAGACAAACCTGATAATGATCAAAGTGCAAGATTACAATAAGCTACAAATGACAGCGACTAAAGACAGTATATTTGCAACACCTAATACAAATGTTATATCAGAAATGAGAACCTGAAATGAAGCTTCTGTGATGACGTCTATCCCAGCCAATATTCAAATCGAACACTGCCTTAATCTCTCAAGTTGGTTGACTGAAGTTGTGCCTGTGCATATAAAATTGGCTCCCCAGGCGACTGAAAAATACCTCCAAAGTCAGCGCCAACTTGCTAATATAAAACACGAATTTACCAACAGAAGAAATCACGCCTTATTAAAAGACACCCGAAACTCAGATGACTCTCAATAATGAAGCGATCCTATCTTGCTTATATTTGTCCTTAATAAATAAAGCAATTACCAGCTCAAACTCCTTGGATATAATTCGACTTCAAATAAAATACTCCTCAGCTACTTGTCGCAACATGAAGTAAAGCCACTAATTTGTCTTTTCTCAAGCACCTCCCGAAAACTCAGTCCTTCTTTCTTTGCAAATTCGTCTCTTCTTGAGTTGTCAAATTCCTTGAAAAGCAGTTCTATTTTGTCTCTATCTGCCAGATGGATTTGTCTTTTCCCAGCAATGAACTTTTCCATATAATGTTGGGCTTTGCTAACTGTTAAAGGCTAAAATTTGCACCCTGTTAAACTATACAAGTTTAACAACCTTGCCTAACATGGGATTCATTTCTGCATGTGGGAAATGTGTAACTAGAAATGAAACCTCCGGATTCTAGGCCGGTTCCTATTGGATAATCACTGATAACTCCAAAAAACTAACTTGAACTTATGGGGAAAAAGATAGAAGTTACTGAAATGAACCTAAGATCTTAAAATCTAAACAAGAGAAACAACTGATACACCAAATATGATATGAGAGCTCAAATACAGATAACTAAGAAGGATTACTAAATTATCTGAGTGAATAAAACACTTCCTTTCTGTATAGGCTTGCATAAGTATTTTGCAATAAAGTCTGAAAAGTGAACCAGAATAAGAAGGAAAACAGATGCCTCTCTTATGAGCTTCACCCCTAAAGACATGAACTACAACCTGCAAACAAAAATACTTTTCTGCAACTAGGTGCTTGAGTGAGACAAAATAACATGGAATATTGACTATTCACTAATTACCTTTATCAAATCACCTGTAAATACACACAGAATTGCAGAAAGAAGAGAAGGCTCCAAAATAAATTCAAATAACATAAACTCAGCTGCTGTTACTTGTATTTGATCTTCCAAAAAGAGTTACAAAGTCTGCACCAAAATGCTAAGGACACCAAAATGTCACATAAGCCTCCTCTGCATAATCAGAACTGCTTACAATGAATGAGGAACAAGACTTTATAGAAAAGCCCTCTCAAAATTCGGAATTGGACTTTGGGTCCAAAAACCAAAGTGATGTCAAAATCTCCTCCAAACAAGGTAGGCCAAAAAAACCTCCCCTACTTGCATACCTTGAACAAAGCTTGCTTTTAAGGCTGGACTTGACTACTTGGCACTAAGTCTCTGAAAGTCATTAAATGACTTCAACTTGTATTTTAAAATATTTATTTAAACCTTGCAGCAAGTCTTTGAATGTCATTAAATGACATTAAATGTGACCTTGACTTGTATTTCAAAAATATCTGAATTTTTATCAAAATGATCAAAGTCTTTGAAAGTCATTAAATGACTTCAACTTGCATTTTAAACATTTATTAAAAAGTGATTCATAATTTATCACTTTAAAATAAAGTTTTACAATTTGACAGAAAATACAAGTGGAAAGACTTCTGATTCATCTAGAACATTTCATGTTTGCATTTTTTTAAAATATTTTTAATTAAAATGATTTATAATCATCATTTTAATAAAGGATTTTTAATTTTAGATGCAAATTGATGATATTTAATGTGAAGTTGAAGCTCTGCATTTTACAATATCATTTATTCAAAAATGATTTATAATACATCATTTTGAATAAATTTACAATTCAAGAGATAAAATACCACACTTTGCATTTAAGATTATTTGATCTTTATCAAAATGATTTAATAGATCATTTTAATAAAAATATTTTAATTAATTTTTTTTTTTTTAAAAAATCAAATCAAATGCAAACATAAAAATAGAAATAAAGTCTTCACCAAGGAAATAAGATAAAAACCAAAGTATATAATTTCGGTGAAAGACTTTTGTTGCCAAGCATAATTGATAAAACCACGACTTAAGCATGAGAGAGGAAAAAATAAAATAAAAACTTAAGGCAGTTCGTTGCCTTCTCCCTTTGGGTCGAAATAGGGTATTAACCCTAAAAACGAAATGACAACTTTCATTTCATTTCCTTTGTTTCTCTTTGCTGGGCGCCGCCATGGAGAAGAACCCTAGCCGCACATGGACTGGAAGTCTGGCTGTAATTCGCGCCATAGCTCGCATTCTTCTTAGATTTTTGTGGGAAGACTGAAGGTAAGCTCGATCTGGAAGTTTTCCCTATTTCGTTTTTTAAAAGCAAAAGCCTTTAAGGCCGCGGCCTGTATGTAACAATCTCTGATTTTCCTTGCATTTTATACTATCATTTTTCTGTTCTGCCGCCATGGGAGAGCTCGAACCCCTGTATTTTGTGAGCTCCAAAGAGCCGGATGCGGCTCCAAAGCTATGAGTTCTTTTCATTTCCAGCTCTCCACACAGTGAGTTTAGCCTTGCTACGCTTTTCTCTTTATTCATAATCAAAAATCTGTGTTTTCTCTTCTGCTGGGTCTTTGTATTGGCCACGTTTTTTCCTTCTGTCATACTCTTGCTTAGCCGCCAAGGGAGAGTTCGCCATTATCACGTTTTTTCCTCTTATTTTCAAAGCTTCTTGAAAGGAAAAATGCGAGCTTTATCTGCAGAAACTTTGTCAATTTTTTAGAAAATTGCAGGCTTGTTTGACTGGCCGTGCCATTAATACTTGAGTTGGAGCTCGTTTTTAGAAATTTTTTTGTGTAATATCCTCCTGGGCTCGACCCTTGAGCATTTTGCAATAAAAACCTCCATATGGGTATCCTCTGTTTGAAGCACAAACTGTATTTTTTGTCTGCTGAAAATCTCTTGCATGGTTAAAAAACTAGAAAATAACAGGAATGTGCATTCTATATAGAATTTAAATCTGGTATTTGGAAACTTTGAAAGAATCTTTTCATTTCTGTATTTTATCAAAATGATCAAATGTGGCTGCAATCCATTTCTGAGCTTTGACTTACGAATATGTTCCGCAAATAACGTGATGTTGTCTTTATGATCATGATAAAAGGAAAACATCATCATGTTAGCTGTAACTAATGCAAACAAAATGTATTGATTTTTTTTTGCTCTTTCAGCAACTTAGCATTGTGACCTTCATCAGCTTGGCTGTAACGTAACATAGTGATATGAGTGGCAAAATACGTATTTGTTCCTATGTTTGCTGCTCTCTTTTATACATTTTTTGATATCATCTCATAAAACTGTAATGTCCCCTTCTCGAGCCTGATCTTTTCAGTGACCGTTGGCCTATTTCGGAGACCCGTAGGCTAGTCGGAAGGTAAAATTAGGGTTTCCTATTTTCAAGGATGTTCTGGCTCAGAGTTGGTTGTTTCAATAGCGGATTCTTTCTGGGTTTTCAGAGAGCTTCGCATTGGTATATTCTTCTTGGCATTCTGAGCATCTTCAGGAATTTACTATTTTTAGTAAATTCTATTTCGGGCAGTGAACCTGTTGGTCTTGGCACAGTTGACCTTCCTCTTCAGTTGACTCAAGTGGCTTATTCAGTTTCTAGCTTCGGAATGCAGTTTCAGAGAGATAAGCTCATTCTATTTAAATAACATTATATTTTAAGGTTATTTTATCACCTTGGCCTAGTCTATTAACTTAATGTTATTTTAAAAAGTGGACTTGAAGGGTGGCGCCATCATTGAGTTAATATTGAATTTATTAAGGTTGATTTAAAAGCCTTAAGTGGGACGCCATTTCCAAGGTTATAAATTAATAATTAAAAGTAAAAATTACAGCTTGAAGAAAAGGACGCCATTTGCTGAAGGATTAGGGTTTGACTCTTAAAAGAAGGTTAGGGTTTCGAGAAGGTCAACGGAAAATTATAAAAGGAAGCCTTGGGTTCTCATTTGATCATCTTATGTTTTATGATATTGTTATGCTGCCGGAATGGCTTTGGGATTGCTTCGAGGAATGAATGCCTCCTAGCTTGGCTCTTCTTCTTGCTTGAAAGATAGCAACTAGTTGAGAGATAGTTTGTAATAGGTTTATCTTGCATTTCAGTTGAGTATCTTGCATTTTTGGAGTTCTAGATTTGCATTTCAGTCTCATTTTGAAGTTGCTGAAGTCAAGCTGAATCTGTAGTTTCACTCATAAATCTGAAAATAAAAATACAGTCGTTCTGGGTATTGATTCATTGAGTTTCCTTGATAGGGGCGACCCTTCTTGCAAAGATTCAGATTTTAATATTGAGTGTTTATTTTTTAAAAGCAAAATCGCTTCTCTCTATTGGCCGCACCATTCTGGTCTGCCTGGCAAATGTTTAGAAAAAAGAATACTTCGATTTGTTAGCTGTTTCTTGGTCTAGTCCTCATTGCCATCATTATAGCTTTCGTTTGCATCAGGTCTCATGTCATTCTGGCAAGTATTGAGTGAGTTGTGAGCATTTTAGTGGATTCTAGGGTTGCTGGTTATGCATATTACGTTGCTGTTTTGTTATATCAGTCTTGAGTAATCTGTATTTTGGTGAAGAGTTGTATCTGGAAGGTCATAATTAACCTTGGAATGATCATATCTATTATTGCAGCAGTGGAGAGCTTCTAATCTTGTTTATTGCAGGCATCTTCTGATATTTTGTAAGCTGAACAGTAGTACTGTCAGCATTTCTCTTAATCTTACTTTACATTCTGAAGCTGCATTGTATTTCTGTATATCTCCGCCATATGGTCGCCTCATTTCCACTCTGGAATTGGGTAGCACATACTTGGTGTTGAGTTTACTTTCAGCATAGTTAGCATCTCCGTCATATGGTAGCTCCCATTCCATCTTGGTTTGGAAAGCACATTCTTGACGTTGAGTTCCTTTCTGTATTTAGAGAAGAAGATCCTCTGACCATATGCTCGCCATCATCGGCGCCATCCTTGGTTAGAGTTGCTTTTTGCATAAGCAGTTTAATTCAGATCCTCTGACCAATGCTCACACCTTGCCCACATCGGGATCCTGGTGTACATTCTGGTTAGAGTTGCTTTCTGCACGTTTTGGTTTATCTTCTAACCTTAACGGGTGCATTGTTTGAAATCTGTTAATTGAAAAATCAAAAAAAAATTGGTTTGGAATATTTCAAAAACTCAGCAAGATGGCATAATGCTGTTCTCATGAAAACTGAAAACAATGCATTCTGGAAATGAACTTAAAATGCAGCGTTGCTGTCGTTTACTTTTTTCATACCCTTTGTGGTGAAATTTGTGAAAAATTGGCATAATACAAAACAGATTTTATGATGTTCATATTGCACTTAAACATTTGATGAGCTGGGCTCAACCCTTGTGGGAGCCACATTTAACCCCACTCATCACGAAACTGATAAAAAACAGCAATATTGTATTTCCTGTTTCTGCACATGACACAAAAAAGTTAGTAAAATATGACAGATTCAAAGGCTTCTTTTGATGTTCTGCTTTTCTTTTAATCGTTTGGTGAATGCATTATTGAATGAGATCACATCTCTGTTGGTAGCGTAGGGATAAGGTAGGAACTGATTTGTCATTGCTCTAACGCCATTCTTCACAATTTTGCAGATAAACCTTAAAGCTGGAGCTGGCTGCGACACCAAAGCTGGACGAGTTTCAACAAACAACTTCAACAGTGATTCGTCATTCCAGGCAATGACGAATCACCCTCCTTCCTTATTTTTACGCTATTTTCAGCTGTGTGTTCATTTCTTTTATGTACTCAGCATTTGATTTAAAAATCAAATCAGGTTACTCCCACGACTTGTGTGGGACTTCAGCTTTTCAACATGAATAAAAACAACATTACTTTGCAAACAATGAGTTTTTTTTTGTTTCAAACATTAGCAAAACAACACCTGAATTCATTTTCAGAATGTGATGAATACGTAGGCAGCAAAATGCTACAGTAGTGAAATTTTGATAACACTAACTTTTATTTTTCTGACGACCTCTTAGAACTTTTGAATATAGAAGCAGCGCCCAGAATATCTGAATAAAGTCTCCACAATTCTCTTCAAGAATTCGCACTTGTAATGTTTAGATAGCCATGAATTCTCCAGCAATCAGATATCAAACTCCAAGACAATTTGATATGCAAAGTGACTGAATATTATTTTCAAAATGCAACTACTATCTTTGATTTTCTTAATTTCTCCAAATTTGGCCAAAGGCCACACCCAATTGGCTCCTTGTACGTTATTCCCCAATACTTGGTCATTCGAGCCAACATGTACATTACGTACGAGCTAATGTAGAAAGTCTTTGTCCTCCTCAAGCTCCTAAACTGCTCATCTATGTTGTCACTTATCATTCTGGCCCAATCAACACATTCTTTTCCTTCCAATATGATCCCGATGTAGTAAAACATCCAAGGCTCGAAGATGTAGGCTTGTGGACTTCCGTTCACTCGGCTAATCATCATTATGAAGTCACAATACTCTTGCTTCACATCCTCAACAATAATTTTCTTCGAGAGCTTGGTGTGGGGAGGTTTTGGTCTTTGCATCCAGACTGTATTGATAACACCAGCACATCTCTCGAAGGTGGAGGAATACATTTTATCAGCTCTATCCTTCGTCTTGTATAGCATCCTCTCGGAAGTGGGAATCCCGAGTGTTTCTCCAATAACATCAGGCGTGAAGTTGGCAAATAACCTACCATCTAGAGAAATGATAGTCCTTCATTCCGGTTTGTAACAATTCGCACACTCCATGATCAACTCCAGACATTGTATTGCTGGTGGAAAACCAGCAGCCACATAGATCCCACTTTTCATTATCTGGTGTGCTGTAATTGATGGTGGATAAACTCCTAACCAGTACATTCTTGCTCTGAGTGCACCCAGATTAAATGAACCAAGGATGGTGTCATTCAATCCTACCAACTTTGAAGCGAATTCAGACTCTGGAAGAAAAGGCTTGGCGAGTTTTTTGATTATTGCTTGTCGAGACGCATGTGCCTTGCTTGCTTCAATATTTGCAGCTCTGCCTGTAGCCCTTCTTGTTCCTGCAACATCTCTTCTTGCTTCAGCCATCTGCAAAACAGAATAAAATAAGTTAGACTTCAGATTTTAGAAAAATAAAATAACTTCGAGATGGCTGCAACATGGAGTTAGATTTGAAACTAATATCTCTCAGCATAGAACTTTTCTAACTCCAAACCTCAAACTTTAAATCCTGAGCTCTAAAACTTTCAGCAACATGACTTCTAGCACTTGGAAGAAATTTGCACCAACTGGCAATTTTCAGCAAGTAATTTATCCAGCATAAAATTTTGAAAACTTTATTTCAGTTTTTCGACTTTCAGCACTTAACTCTCAGCATCTAGAAAAATAATAATCACTTCAGCATAGACTTTCGAAAACTTCACTTCAGCTTCTTGACTTTCAGCACTTTGAAAAATAAAAATCTCCAGCAACTCCAAGAATTCAATTCTCACACTTAGAAAATAAAACCTTAGCTCAACTTTCAACAACCTCAAGAGAATTCAATCCTCTTAGCAATCTCTCAACTTCAAAAAAAGTTCTTCTCACTTCAGCAATTTCTCAACTTCGAATGGTGAGAAGAAGTGAGAAACTTCGTTGCTTAAATAATTCCTCACAGAGAATCTTGCTAACTTGTGCTGGAGTTACTTTTAGCACCTTCATTAATTCTCCACTCCTTCCACTTAGAAATTTTCTAATTCCGGCGAAGTAGTGGGCAAGTTGTCCGCCAGTCGTCATAGATTTTTTCATAAATGAAGATTCTTTCCTCTGCATAGTTCGAAATTTTCCCTCCAAACTGCCAGCTAACCCTTCATTAATTAAATCACTTGCGAGAAAATCACTTTGATTTACTTTGAAAATTTCACTTTAATTTCTCGCAACGTTTAGTTAAATTCAACACATAAAAATTCATGGGGAAATTAAAACAATTTCCAACCCATTTAAATATTCATCATTTAAATTTGTAATTCCATGATATGTGCTTTAGACAGTTTAAATCTTTCTCAAAACATT
The DNA here is from genome assembly GCA_007115665.2 of Sequoiadendron giganteum. Lineage (NCBI taxonomy): Eukaryota > Viridiplantae > Streptophyta > Pinopsida > Cupressales > Cupressaceae > Sequoiadendron > Sequoiadendron giganteum. The sequence continues at coordinate 400,189,309 of CM021106.1, forward strand.
TAAGCCTGTTGATTTAAAATCATTCGCCAAATCAATCCGTTCTCGAAATTTAATCTCCCTCATAAAATAATCCAGGAAATTTTTAGAAAATATTTCCCTTTGAAAAATAAAATTTCCCTTAGGAAAATAATTCCTAACTTTATTAATCCATGGGTGCAATTGGAAGGGGGTGATTTAATTTTAGCTTGAACCATGGAAAAATATTCATTAATGTTTAATTCAACCCTTTCGAAAATATTTCATCACCCAGGGCGCATTTTAGCTAGTGGAGTTTTCACTTTCAATGCCTTGAAATATTTCAAATCATTTTATGCCAAGGGCACGTTTGATCCCATGAGGTTCCATTTCTTACTTAGAATTTTTTTATCTTGATTCCCCCCCATTAAGGGCGCATTTAGCATGGGCTAGTTTTATTTTCAATCACTTAGAACTTTTCCATGCCATGTATCTCCTTGAGGGCACATTTCTACCTTTGCACTTTCGTTTTTTTTGCCTTAGAAAATTTGGAACTCCATCACCCCCTTGGGCGCATTTTATGGGGTTAGCTTTCACTTGAGGGCGCATTTTGATGTGCTTACCTTCATTTCACTACTTAGAAAAATTTCATATCATCACCTTCCTTGAGGGCGTGTTTTATCTCTTGAGCTTCCATGTTTATGCCTTAGGCAATTTTCATGCCATTACCTCTCTACTTGGGCACATTTGAGGTAGGCAACTTTCATTTTAATGCCTTAAAAACTTTTCACCATCACCTTGAACTTGAGGGTGCATTTGACCTCTTCAACTTTCATTTTCAATGCCTTAGGCATTTTTTGGCTTGATACCCTCCATGATGGGCACATTTTATACCCTCAACTTTTATTTTATGACTGAAATTTTCTAGCCTTCTTGCTTGCCTTGACGGCGCATTTAGCTAGGGGAGCTTTTGTTTTTATGCCTTAGACTATTTTCAAGCCCTCAACACTTGATGGGTGCATTTGCATATGCAAGCTTTGATTTCCCCATACTTAGAAATTTTTTAAACCTCATCACCCCTGAGGGCGCATTTCACCCTTGCAACTTTTATTTTGTGCCTAAGAAATTTTACAAGGCTCTCACTCCTCCTTGGGCGCATTTGACCCCTGGCACTTTTGTTTTCAGTGCCTTAGACTTTTTACAAGTCCTCTACTTCAAGGTGGGCGCTTTTGAGGTAGGCTACTTTATTCCCATGCCTTACACGTTTTTCTTGGCATTATCTAGGCTTGGGCGCATTTAGGGGGTCCTAATTCCATTTGAGAGCGCAAATGAGAGGGTGAGATTTTGTTTCATGCCTTAGCATATTTTTTGCTTGGCCTCACAAGGTGGGCACATTCTCATGGGTGAGCTTTCACTTGAGGGCGCATTTGTGCCTTTCAACTTCCATTTCGTGCCTTTGAAATTTCTTCAAGGCTTTCACTATCCTCTTCAAGGTGAGGGCGCATTTAGCCATGTCCACCTCCATTTTGAGGGCGCATTTCATACATGCTACTTCCATTTTTTCCTTAGCATGTTTCCTGACGCACTCATCCCCTTGGGTGCATTTCACATGGGGAGCTTCCATTTTCCTTGAGGGCGCCTTTTGATGGTGAAGCTTTGATTTCTCATGCCTTAGAGATTTTGATGTCCTTCAGCCTATCTTTCACCTTCTATTTTTAGCAAATTTTTGATTTCTTGTCTTCTGCAACTCTGTTTGGCCTGAAATTTTCACCATGTGGTCCTCATTGCTTGGTGAACCTGTTTACACCTGCCCCTCGTGCTGACCTGCTATTTATAGACCTGTTCTGGAGGCGACTTACTATAAATAGTAAGTTCCTAAAAAGTGACCAATCCACTGCTGAATGAATTCGCATGTCACACTACCCGAGAGATCTCAAAAAACCCAGTAAAATAGTTTGCATGCATGCTCTGGCTAAAAATAGTAAGTTCTTGAAACATGATCCACTCTGTTTGCATGTCACATCATTACGAAGCTCTTGAAAAACCCATAAAAAATATCATGACATGCACTGAAAAATTCTTCATCAAACCCTAAAAATAACCTCCTAAGCCTGAATTGTTGAAAGTCATTGTCTCAGCTTGCATGTTATATCACCGCGAAGGTCTTGAAAAACCCAAAAATATTCTCCAAGCATGCATTGGAAAAGCATACATGCAAACCCTAAAAATGGTCTTTGAAGTCAGAACTGCTAAAAATAGCAAGTTGTCAAAATCTGTTCAAATTTTCTGTGCAAGTACCTTGAGGTACCCTCAATGTGATGGAATAGTCAAAATAGCAAAATCTTGATAAAAAGTTCTCAGATTGAGTAGTCAAAATTCGATGAAAATTCAGTGGGACTCTGCCTGAAGCATTGTGATCGTAGTATTAAGCTCAAATTTCAATTTGACGACTCAATTTGACTTTCAATAAGCCTGAAGAATAAAAACCCTAATTTCGCAGACTTAGCCAAAATTTCCAACTTAGGTCAAACGATGGGACATCCCCAGAAGGACAGAAAGATCAAAGAGAGAGAGACACACACACACAAAACCAAAGCCAAAAGACCAGAATGGAGCAAAAATTAGGGGGATACCCATTTTGAATGGGGTGATGTGTGAAAAGGTCACAACACCACGAAATGAAGTAAAGCCACTAATTTGTCTTTTCTGTTTGCTTGTCTTTTCTCAAGCACCTCTCGAAAACTCAGTCCTTCTTTCTTTGAAAATTCTTCTCTTCTTGAGTTGTCGAATTCCTTGAAAAGAAATTCTATTTTGTCTCTATCTTTGTTGTACCCAAACCAAATTTTTTGCTTCATTAAGGCATTTTGCTTAATATGGTTCAAACCTTGTTAAAATGATGTCAAAACATAGTTTTTGGGCAAATCAAGTATGGGCTTTTGGTTAGTGTTATGCCAGGAAGATACTGACAAAATTTAAAATTTTGAAAATTAGGGTTTCTGAACTTTATTTTTAGCTCAAAACCCTAAAAAAATAGGAACTTGTCAGAATTGGCTGAAATTGATTTTGATTGGCTTATTTCACATCACGATCACAGTGGTGAAGTCAGTTTAAGTCTGGTGGGTAGTTTTCACTTTTTTAGGAGAAAAGTTGGGACCTTTGAGGTCATCAATGGCAGTTGGCCAGTACCAGGTATCAATATCTAAGCCTGAATCTCAAAGAATAATATTCTACGATGAAAGATGCTGAGAAATATGCTTTTTGACGGAAGGGATTTTTAGATTGGCAAAAAGTGCTAAAATATTCTAAGTTTGGAAACTTTTTCACTATGTAACGTAGTAGACACTTGCGCAACATGCAAATCAACTTTACAGTGTCCATATATGTGAAAATGATAAAGTATAGTCATACACACACCTCAACAGTCACAACACTTCGACATGGTCAATCTCAATAGCGGATATAGCGTTTGCAAAGCACAAAAGGGTGGAAAACATGGAAATCAGAGCAAATTTGCACCCCTGTAGCCCAAGGGCGCCCTTCCATTTGAAGGTCAAGATTTGATTGCTTTGGATGAAGGATACATTCATTATGTTCAGTTTTTAGTCAGCTTACCGACTAGCTATGGAGCAAGGTCATCTGAATTGCGAAACTTCGGCAAACGAAGGCGGAAGCAGAGGTTACAAAGGAGATACACATCAGCGGAGACAATCTAGAAATGCAGATCTACGCCCCTATAGCCCAGGGGCACCCTTCTTTTTGAAGGCCCAGATCTGGATGCATGTGTGTGCTGATGGATTTAGTCTTTACAGAATCAGTCTAGCTTTTCAACAAGCTATCAAGCGGAGGCGTACCTAGTGCAAAACTTCGGTTATCGGTGTCAAAAGTAGAAACTGCAGGCAAGATACGTGTCAACAGAGATTGCTAGTGCATGTTTTGAGCGCCCCTGTAGCTCAGGGGTGCCCTTGAATATGACTTATCAGATGGATGATTTTGTAGATGAGGTCTTCTTAAGATCTTTTCCAGTTCAGTCCAGCTTCGCAATGCACCCATTCACAAGGCGATCCGACATTCTGAGTGACCGCGACAGAGGTTCTATCGAGCACATAAAACAGAGGATTGTGAAGCATAGCTACACAAAGCTGCACATCTGTAGGCTAGGGGCTCCCAACCTTTAGGCCTACCAGATGGGGTTATTTGCAATTGCAGTCTTCACAAGACTTGTGTGCAATTACTCCAGCTATAATTTTAAGTATAAGTATAAACTATAATTTTCTTTGAAAAAGGTGCCCCTCTCTTAGAGGCCTTGGAAGCAGTTTTTTGGCTTCATCGTCTCGAAGAACATCTCTTGCAAGTTGACCAAACTATACAGAGAGATAGGCGGTGTGCGAAACGGAGCACTCCAACTCCCGGTATCAAGGGTCAAAGTATGGCGTTCAAATGATAATGACACTTTTTTCAGAATGGTGTTTACATCTTCATAGGCCAGGGGCGCCCATCCTTTTGGGGTTCCTGATGCAGTTAGTAGATACCTTACATACAATGATTGGATGCAGAGTACTTCCAGTCATGCAATGAATCTACTATTCAGTCAGTAGGGTTCATTCACCGTCAGCGGCAGTTTGAAGCATCAAAAGGCAAAATAGAGAAATGGCTAAGTCTGGAATCAGTGCACCAATTTAATCAAAGACGCCTAATTTTCTGAGGTGTCAAATGTTGGTTTTAGCAGTTGCAGCTCCCAGTAGATATTTCATCCTTGTCATGCAGGCTTCGTAGTGGATATCTCAGCACGGTCACAGGCTCATTCAATCAAGCAGAAATCAGAGTTGAACATGGTCAGTTGTAACTTTGCAGTCATCTATAAAGTAGGAGATACTCAAAAATCTCATAACTCTTGCAGATGGATGCCTAGAAAGTCAAATTTCAGCTTTCTAAAATCAGTGCAGTTTGCTGGGCACATCCAGTTGCTATTTTTAGCAAAATGATTAAAATAATATTTTTGCATGCAGAGTGTTAAAAAGTGACGAATTTCTTCAAAGAGCTAAATATTGGTGCCTCTTTTTAGTTTGCATGTTTTAAATTAAATATTATTTTTATCTCAGACTCAGAGACAGTGGCAGTTCTGCTGGTGAAGGGCCAATCAAATTCTTCCTTCAAAGTTAGGGTTTGAGCTTGCAGTCTTGCTTTTGTGGTACGATTTTGCTCTAGTTATGTAAGCATGGCATTCATCATTTCATTCATCCAGTTTGAGCAGAGGTGAATTCTTTCCAGAGTTGGGCGAATTTCTTCAACAATTAGTTGTGAAGGCATCAAAAATATTCTTTTGTAGGTACAAGTCTAGATTCATCAGCAGAATTCAAGGCAGAGTGGCGATTTTGACAGAAGAAGATAATAAATAAATAAAAACTAAAAAACATCTTTCTTCTTCTCTAAAATTCTTCCATCTTCTCGTCTTAAATTCTCTCACATGTTTGAAGAATTGGTGTTATTGGCAAAACAAGTCATCTGGGTTGATTCAGAATTGCTTTCTCAGTAAAACCCATTTGCTAGAATTTTCAAGGAAAATTTGTTCCAGAGCATCAGTTCTTGAGGCTCTAATTTTCTGAAGTGAAATTCCTTTGCATGGTGGAGTAGAAGTCGATATTTTTCGAATCTAATGTTGTGGGTTGTCTTAGAATTATCTTCTAGACAAAACCCATATCTCAGATTTTCTCGGAAAAAATTGTCCTCACAGCCCCTTAGATCTCAACTGAAAACCTTTTACATGTGGGCTCAAATCACATTTTTTCACAATTCTGACATTGTGGGTCATCTTAGAATTTGATTCTACATAAAACCCACATCTCAGAATTTTTTGTGAAAATTGCCCTTCGACAAGCTATTTTTAGCTTTATCTGGAGTGATATTTGGTTTTTCGGAAAAGTTGTCAAAACGTAGTCGTGTTCACAGTCAACAGGTGAGTTTTTCAGGATGCAATTCACGCAGACCGAATTCAAGACCAAGTTAGACTTAATTCATGATTTCATCAGAAAAGCCGACACCAATTTGTATCAAGCGCATCTGAAAGGTTGACAAGGCGTAGTCACTCAAGTCTGCATGGTTTCATGCCTCGTATAGCTGATTGTCTTCCCAAGCCAATTTAGAGGGTTGATACTGTTGGGTTTCTGCATATGCAACAAGTTCATTTGCATTTCTCACACCAAAGTGTTTGCAGTCAAACTTTGTGGTTTCATCATGCAACACTCTTCCATAGAGAAAAGCGTCAAAAACATGAGAAGCGTCAAGCTATAGAAGAAACAGTGGCCATCACTTCAATTGCAGAGCCGCCAAAGTTACCAGTCAGTGAAGTGCCAAGAGGTTTCCAGGTTTGCTTGAGTTGCTGACAAGCAGTGAATTGATAGTTAAGACATGTGATGACCTCTAGATGGTGATGCAGTCACTAACCTCATGGAGGGGTTACTTGCTTGAGATCATAGCCAGTGAACTCCACATCAGGCCATCCCACCTTTCCAGGATAGACATCAAACACAGGAGTTAAACTTAGCGTTTTTTTTTTTATTTAACTTGTTGTCATGCATCTTACGCATGTCTATATTGGAATTATCTATTTTCACTTGGAGTTTCATTTAGGATTTACGTTAACTGATGGTAGTATTCCAATTAACTTGCTTTCAATAAGGACATGAATGCTTGCACATTGTCCATTTAGATTAGATATTTCAATTAGCTGATGGTAGTGTTGACGTGCCTTTTGTGACAGCGCCAGCACAGAATAAAGTTGCCCAACGGTCACTCTATTCTCTCTTGATCAAAGTGTCCCACATGCTAAGATTGCTTGAAAGTTCATGTGTTCGACTCCAAGGTTCCTTTTATCGCGAATAGACTCAGTTGGTTGATGTGTTTTGCTGGTTATTTCAAAGGGACTTACGTAGTTGTTCGATTCTGTGAAGCAATTAGGACATGAATGATTTGGCAATATTGTTCTGGTATCTAGACTGACTCGGAAAATGCAGAATTTAAAGGGGATAGGGATAGGGATTCTACAAATCTACTTCTAAAGGGTGGAGGACGAAGATCGACTTAAACAATCTTCAAACCAAACTTCGCTTTGTCTTCTTTCGAACAACTCCGACAAAGTTGGTGCAATCTTCAAAGGATGAGAAAATGTTCAAACTATGACACAACACGTTCATACCGTCAACACGACGCATACAAACACATGAACCATAATCGAAGTTAAGTGCTGATACTCCAGTTGACCACGCAAGGCGAACTTACCATCAGCAAGTCCGCTAGTGGTATGGACGAGAAGACTTGCTCAAATCACAACGCCACACTCCACAGCTAACAACTACTTGCATGAAATAAAATCTATTTTACTCTATCTACCTTGAATTGGAAAGACGAACAAGCCTTGCTAGCTACTCACAATAGAAGATAGAACCACCAAACAATGATAAATCTTTATATTATGAGAGTGTTCACAACAACTTCTTACAAAGTCCTCAATGGGAAAACTTCCTTTCCTCCTCAATCTAAGCTAACTTCTAAGCTCTACTCTCTAACTTCTATCTCCAATACTCTCTAGCTCTGATCTATCTCTGATTCTAATTCTAATTGTTTACAAATGAGGGGGGATGCCCCTTTTATAACAAGTCCAATTCAGTGGACGGTTCAGATCAAATTACAATGAAGGGCTCAGATCGAGCCACCTATGCCCTGATTAGGGTTTCTGCCCTAAAAACCGCCACAGAGAGGAGTGGGCAATGAATGCACAGAATATTCTCCACTCCCCTGCAGGAATCATAATGAGCAATTAATGCCCACTACCATCATCAAGAAGATCCTCATCAAGCAGCGCGTTCCCACTGGCCTTCTCCCGGATAGCAAACTCGATCAACCGGGCCAATACTGCTTCAACCTCCTGTGTAGAGATTGGTGGAATATGGTTGAGCTGGAACTCCAAGACTGCTACCGTCTGTCCGTATCTGATGCAAGATTTCTTCCATGTCACTAAGGCGTCCTGGGTATGCTGAATTATACTAGAGAACGTGGAGACATTCTCAAAGTCATCCAGGACAAGTGACTTCGCAGCTGAGAAGAATGGAGGCAGTCTACCCTTCAAACCATCAGCAGTTATCTCCTCTGGGACCAACTTTCTAGCAAATATGGCTTCTAATGTATTGAGGACTCCCCCCAAGATGTTGCCCATTGCCTTCTTCACTTTAGCTGAATCTGCCCTTGCCGCGTCGTGAAATCCACGGCCTGTGACCACCGAGGAGTACCAACTGGTGAAATCGTACCTATCACCTCTCTGAATTACACCTCCATCCACTAAGGTTTCTAGAGGTACATGCATCAAAGCCCCCAAACGGAGTACAGTCTTCGTTTGATAGATGCGAGTATCACCCCAGGCCTGATCTACTATATCCATCCGTGCCAAAATATTTGAGGCCTGTCGATAAGCATCGGCAAGGTCCTCCATGAATTTCCCTGTCTCGGTATGAACACGGCTAACCCACTTGTCTGCCTCCGTTTCCATTTTCTTTAAGTCCTCTAAGGCAACAACTGACTCCTTCGAAAGCTCTGATGGACGTTCCACTACTGGGTTTGCTAGTTCACCTGGATGTGCTAGATTCTGCATGTATCCTATCAAGGTTTTGTGCTCCTTCTTCAATTTCTTATACTTCCCCTCCGTGCGGAGCAACTGATCCTTCAATGCCCGATAGGAGTTATCGAACTCCTCGATAACTTGGGCTCCCGTAGGACGACCCAACTCTACTGTGGTGATCACATAATTTTCAGGCCTCTCCTCGCTTCGATCACAATCTTCCCTCGGAATAGCCACCTGAAGCGTGCGAGAGCCTGACTCGTCGGTCGAGATCTTTGAAAACTTTCTGGCCCTTTTCTTCTCTGGTGGCGCACTGATCCTCCTAAGGAACTCCTCCATCTCAATGGCCGGATCCGTATCATCCTCGGGTTCTCTCCTCATTCTGTCGGAAAGCCAATCAGGCACTGTCTGCTGTGGATTACAAATGACAAGGGGTTGTTCTTCTATTGCCTCCATCTCGTGCACTTCCTCTCTTCTTGCACTGGTTTGCTCAGGCTCATCCTCCTCTATAAGTTGGGTATCTCCCGACCCTTGGGTCCCCTGTTCTGTGTTTTCTTCTTCTTCCAAAGCCGTGTCCAACATCTGCTGAAAATGGGTGTCGGCCATTGTTTCCTCTTCCTTCTTCCCCGCTGGTCAGCCTCGGATAGACCTAATAATTAGTCGATTCCCATGCTAGCTGATCTTACCCCCAAGTCCTGCTCTTCCCTCAATCCCGCCTCCGATCGGCAACAATGAAACCACTTCAAACTCAAGATTGAGTTCTAGGAGTGCACTCCAAGTGATGTTTGTTCTATCCTCAATGTATCACCGGGTTGGCATTTCCACTTGTGCCCTCGATGTCCGAGTAATTTGTTTCCTCTTTTTACTGATAACGCCTTTAATATCACCCATCAAGGTGTGGCATGCATCGACTTGTTTCTTGAAGCTCCCAGATACATGTCTCGCTTAATTCCAAGTCCCGTAAAAGTCATCACCGGATAGAAAAGAGGTCCAAGTCCATGATCTTCAAGTTTCCATCATTCAGGTGGTGGGACAGAGTATCCCTAACTGAACCATAGTCGGGTTGCATGACGTTGACATCCTCCTCCACCTGGTCGGGAACTGGAATAATCTCACATTCTCTAATCAACTTGAGAGGAAGTCTGGAAAACATCCTTCTTCTTATCTCAGCCTCATCCACTGCATTTGCCCAAAAGTCCTCCAGATGAGCTCTGTGCCGGTATTCAACGCTCTGTATCATCCGGATGTTCCTGTAAGGATCGAAATCCTGCCTGCCTGTGTGATATGACAAATGATAAGATTGTAGCTCGTCCTCTGCCTCTCGGGCTGCCTGCAAAGAGGGACACACCTCAATGGAATTTCCCATGGTGATAGGGAAATCAAGCCCACCCTTCTTTTTCCTTTTCTGAATCTTATCGTAGGCAATCAATTGCCTAGATATCTCAAGCATTACTATGTGATCAGGGGGGTATCGTGGTAACCGATACGGATACGAAGTGAACCCCTGCAGCCTAATATATGTGAATTTCGGGAATTGGATGAGCCAATACCCATATTCCTCAATCAGTGTCTGTGCTTCTTTAGATATTCTCTGCTGCGTTCTCTGCTGAAGCGTCCTCGCGATGTGCATTGTGAATGCATCATTTGCCCGTTTATAGTTGGCAATGTTAGCCAAATGTAGCTGTGTGCAGGCTTCATGAATTTTGAATTGACCAGGGGCACAGCCGATTGGCTCTTTGTACGAAATCCCTCTGTACTTAGTCATTCTCGCCAACATGTAAATCACATATGAGCTCATGTAGAAAGTCTTCGTCACCTTCAAGCTCCTGAATTGCTCATCGATGTGGTTGCTAATCATCCTAGCCCAATCGACACACTCCTTTCCTTCCAAGATGATCTCGATGAAGTAGAACATCCAAGGCTCGAAAATGTAAGCTTGTGCACTCCCATTCACCCGGCTCAGCATCATTATCAAATCACAATATTCTTGTTTCACGTCCTCGGCAATTATCTGCTTTGGGAGCTTAGTGCGGGGTGGCCTCGGCTTCTGCATCCAAACTCTGTTAATGACTGCAGTGACTCTTTCGAAAGAGGAAGAGTACATCTTATCTGCCCTCTTGTTTGTTCTGTATAACATCTCCTCAGCAGTTGGAATCCCAAATGCCTCTCCGATGGCATCGGGGGTGAAGTTGGCGAGCAGTTTACCATCCGGAGAGACAATCACCTATCGCTCGCTTTGTAGTGATTGGCGACTCATAATTAGCTCCGGACACTGAATTGCTGGCGGAAAACTAGTAGCTGCGTAGATTCCGCTCTTCATTATATTATGTGCCGTGACGGATGGTTGATGGCCCCCTAGCCCGAACATCCTCGATTTGAGTGCATTCAGATTAAATGAACCAAGGTTGGTGTCATCCAATCCTGCCAACTTTGAAACTATTGCTGACTTTGGGAGAAATGGCTTAGCGAGCCTCTTAATCATTGCCTGCCGAGATGAGCCAGCCTTGCCTGCTTCAGTGTTTGCAGCTCTGCCTGCGGCTCTGCTTGTTCCTGCAACATCCTTTGCGCCAGCCATCCGCAAAATAAAATAGAAGAATAAGCTAGGCTGCAGATTTAAAATAAAACAATTCCCGAGATGGCTGCGAATACGGAGTTAGCTTTGAAAATAAAATTTCTCAGCATAAATTTCTAACTCCAAACCTCGTACTGTATAAAAATCTCTGAGTTTAGAGACAACTCTCAGCAACTGCACTTCTGACTGGTGAAGAAAAAAACGCAGCAAGCTAATAACTTTCAGCAATGTAGCTAATTTCTCCAGCACAAATTGTTCGAACCTTGACTTCACTTTGTCAACTTCAGCAGTTAGAGGAATAAAGAGTTGCCAGCAATATGAAATTTCAACCTCTTCAACTTCTCAACGTTTAAACTTCGCAGCAACTCCACTTTCAGCTCTTTGAGAATTAAATTCTCCAGCAACTCCGGAAAATAACTTCAACCTTCAACTTCGAAGTCGCAGCAACACACTTTCAGCTTTTCGAAAGAAAGAGTCTCGGCAAATGAAATTTCTCCAGCACTTCGTACTTTCAGCAACTCAACACTCCGAAATAAAATAAACTCTCACAGAATTTCTCTCCTCAACCACTTGGAAAATATTTCAATCTCTCCAGAACCTCTTCAGCAACTTCAACTTCGAAATAATGTGAGGAGAAATGAGAGAAGAGATTGTTTAAATAACTTTTCCCGGAGAATCCTGCTAAGTAGTGCTGGGGCTATTTTTAGCACCTTCATCAATTTCCCACTATCTTCGTTCGGAATCTTCTAATTCAAGCGCAGTAGTGGGCTAGTCGTCAGCCGGTTATTATGGCAGTTGCCATTAATAATGATTCCTTCCTTGTAAAAAAAATTCGAATTTTCCTCTTAATCTGCCAGTTAACTCTTGGCGATTTAAACAACTCGCGAGAAAAACAATCACTTGACTTGATTTAAAATTCCATTTTAAAATCTCGCAGTGTTTAAATAAATTCAACTCGAAAAAATTCGTGGGAGTAGCAAATTTATTTCCAACTTTTAAAATGTCTGTCATTTAAATCCTCGATTTCATAAAATTTGCCTTAGACATTTTAAATTCTCTCATTAAAACGTTCAACTCCGGGCGATTAAAAAATTGTTTGCGTGCTCGAAATAATTCGTCCTTTGAGATTTAACTTCTGTCAGGAAAATAATCTAGGCAAAACGAATTTCTTCCGAAAATATTAAAATTTCCCTTAGGAAATTAATTTTCAAACTCTGCTAACTCATGGGTGCATTTTAAACGGGTTCATTTGATTTTCACTTGACCCATGGAAAATATTCGTCGATATCAAATTTTCCCCTTGAAAAAAGATTCGTTAACTTTCAACTGCCTTCGGAGAATTTTTAAAACTCATCAAATCATCCTTCCTTGCCAAGGGCGTATTTTTCCCTAGTGAAGTGTTATATCACTTAGAAAAAAAATTTCTAACACTTTCTCTACCATAGGCGTATACATTTTGATGAAATATTTATTTCAAAAAAATTCCTTCACTTTACACCTCTGGCGCACTTTCATGTGTCTACTTTTATTTTGTTGCCTTAGGAAATTTTCTCCAGCAACCTTGGCGTATTTTACTCATGCAAGCCTTGATTTCTCACTTAGAAAATTCTCAAACAGTTAGAATATCCTTGGGCGCATATGGGGTCTTGAACTTTCATTTTCTTGACTTAGGAAATTTCTCCAAGTCCTAGCCACTTTATCTTGCCTTGGGCGCATTCTGACCTCTCTACTTTCATTTTATGCCTTAGAAAAATTTCGGCCATCTCCTCTTCATCATGGGCGCAAATGCTAGGCCAAGCTTTCATTTCATGTCTTAGAGGGCGCATTTCACCCTTGACACTTTCGTTTTATGCCTTAGAAATATTTCATAGCTTCAATCCCTGAGGTGGGCGCATTTTACTAGGTGAGCTTTTGTTTTTGCCTTAGAAACTTTTCAAGGCTTCTCTCCTTGAGGTGGGCGCATTTCAACATGTGAGCTTTTGTTTTTGCCTTAGAAACTTTTCAAGGCTTCTCTCCCTGAGGTGGGCGCATTTTACTAGGTGAGCTTTTGTTTTTGCCTTAGAAACTTTTTCAAGGCATCTCTCCTTGAGGTGGGCGCATTTCAACATGTGAGCTTTCATTTTTGCCTTAGGCGTTTTTCAAGCCTCTGCCTTGAGGTGGGCGCATTTTACTAGGTGAGCTTTTGTTTTTGCCTTAGGCGCATTTCCTTGGTTCCACTTTCGTTTTCATGACTTAGAAACTTTTCACCTCTCTCCTTCCTCTTTGGGCGCATTTTGAGGTATGAGCTTCTGTTTTATGCCTTAGGCGTTTTTCAAGCCTCTACCTGTTCCTGCTCTTGCATTCTATTTTAGCAAGTCGTGCTATTTTTAGCAAATCCCTTGATTTTCAACCTCTAAGGCTCCGTTTTGCCTGAAAATTTCATCAGATGATATTCTCTGCCTTGTGAACCTGTTCTGTCAGTCCTCTGCCCTGACCTGCTATTTATAGCCACCTGCTATTTATAGTAAGTTTGACTTTCTGACTTTAGTAGCTCCGTTTTGCCTGAAAGTTGCAACGCTTGATCTTGATAGTTTGAGGGTTACTCGGACGCCAACCTCGGGTGCAGACCTGCTATTTATAGCCGTGCTCTGACTTACTAAAAATAGTAAGTTCTCCGACTTTGCTCAAATTTTGCCAGCAGGTACCTTGAAGTGTGCTGACATGGGTGGGGTACTTTGTTTCGGCTATTTTTGGATTTTACCCCCTATAAAAGTGGAAACCCTAATTTGATTTGCATGTATCCCGAACGGTCTCCGTTTGACTTCGATCCTTCTGCATGTCGTTCTGCTTGCTGGATTGGAGTGTTGGGCGGCTGCCGGAGTGTACCTGCTAAAAATAGAAACTGTCTGAAAAGTGACTCATCCATTGCCGGATGGTTTTGCATGTCATATTGCCCGCGGGATCTCAAAAAACCCAGAAAAACCCAGAAAACTGGTCTGCATGCATGCACTGGCTAAAAATAGTAAGTCCTTAAACTTTGATCTTCTCCGCTTGCAAGTCACACCGTTGCGAAGCTCTCGAAAAACCCATAAAGAAAACCCGACATGCGTTGAAAAACACTGCATGCGAACCCTAAAAATAGCCTCCGAAGGCTGAACTCTGAAAGTGGTCGTCTCGGTTTGCATGTTACATCACTGCGAAGGTTTTGGAAAACCCAGAAGGATTCTCCAGACATGCATCTGAAAAGCTCATGTAGAAACCCTGAAAATGGCTCTTAAAGCCCAAAATGCCAAAAATAGTAAGTCGTCTGATCTGGCTCAAAATTTACGTGTAGACAGCTTGATGTTACTCGGATGCAGTGGAACTGACAGAATTCCAAAATCTCAATAAAATAGTCCCAAATTGAATACTTACTAAAAATAGTAAGTTGCCGGAATACAGTGAAAATTTAGGGGGACTCTGCTGGAAGTCTTCTGACTGCTGCACTAAGCTTAGATTTCAATTTTATAACTCAGTTTGACCTTAAATAAGCCTGAAGGATGAAAACCCTAATTACACAGACTTAACCAATACTTCAACCTGGGTCAAACAACGGGACATCCCCGAAAGGACCAGAGACCAGAGAGAGAGCGAACCAAAGCCAAAAGACCAGAATGGAGCAAAAATTAGGGGGTCCCCATCTTGATGGGGTGATGTGTGAAAAAGGTCACAACACAACCAATAGAGAAATGTAAAATACTTGGCGGCAAAGCTAGCCACTTCCACTTTTCAGTGGGCTACAAGAAAGTGAAGCAAAGTAAAGAACTTGGCAGCATAGCCAACCACTTCCACTTTTCAGTGGGCAACAAGAATGTAAAGCAAACTCAACCACTTATCTGTAATACAAAATAATTGAAGGATGAAAGTTGATTAGTAGTACTATATCAACATTACAATATGATGTCTAAAACAATATATCATGGGATAATCAAAGCAATATGAGAGTCCAAGTATCATATATCCATCCCTAAGACTTTACAATGATAAGGCATCATGAAAATACCAGATCTGATACGCTACAACAGCAGTCTGATATGACAGGGCAGTGGACTGGAAAACTCAACCAACCATCAAGAAAACATCATAACTTCCTCCAAACACCTTGGAATGATCCCAAATCTATTGCAATGGATGAAGCAAGGCTAGGCGTCCAACCTCCAACTAAGAAACTCCTTGAAACTTGCAACTAGTGTTCCACGGGGTTTTGGGGACGAGCACGGCAGGGGACACGTTTCGGGGACGCAGGGACGGGGGGTCTAAGTTTGGGGACGACAGGGGGACGGCGGCAAGGGGGCGGCAGGGTGCTGAAATACATATAGTACTTGAAAAAATAGTTATAAAAAGATGTATAAGTATAAGAATTATACATCTTTGAGACAACTAGGAGTCCCCTAGATGTCTTGAGGACACCCTAGCATCCTCAAAGGCCTAGCGATGTCTTGGAGACAGTGACACTGGTGGTGGGATGGTTGCATTGGTGGTGGGTTGGTGGGGGGACGCCCCCCTCAAGTCCCCAAGTCTCTGAGACATCCCCCTCTAGGAAATGCAAGGTTTTTTGGGGGGGGACACGTCCCCGTGGAACACTACTTGCAACCAAACTTCGACACGAATCCCAAGGCAACATTGGCAAACTGTACGGCCTCCTAGCAAGGGCGACCAACTAGGAAATTTCAAACACTGCCAAAAATCACGAAACTCTAGGCAAAGGGGTGCTCAGGAGAGGAAAATAATGAGCCCAATGCCCACAAAATATTATCAACTCTTCAGGACAGTGAGCACATAAATGTGCTTTAGCTCTTCACAAACCAACAACTAGAAAATTGATAGAAACACTCCAAAATGATCATCAAACTGAAAACTAGCTCACACCCACGCCAAAATGTTAGAAAACATCAAAACCCACAAGATCAAAAAACATGAAAGAACCCATCACCAATGAAGCTCAATCTGCAACCTCTGAATGAAGAAGCATGTACTGTTCAGCTAGGGGTTATCTTGCAAACTCGAAACTGAAGAAGAACAAGGTGTACCAACCTTGAAGCAAGAGTCTAAAATGATTTCAATAGCACTTGGTTATGCTAAAATTGATAACCAAATGAGAAGGAGGGGGGTGTATTTTTAAGCTCAAACCTAGAAGTTCGAATTCTCAAGTCCCTTCAAAAAGGGATGCCCAAAAGAGGAGTAATATAATATTTCATTAAAACCTCATTGACTTATCAAACTTGGCATCCAACTTTACTTGGAAATATTAAACCTTTTAAAATGCAATAATCCTTCCAATATTGATGTCCATATGAGAGGCCCACATTTTAAAAACAACTTAAGTTATAAAGCCTAGGCGTAGGGGCCAAAAACCAACATTAGAAAATAATATAACATAAGTTATTAAACTTCCCGTTTCTGAACTCCAAGAAAGCTGGAGAGGCGTTTGCCAAGATTGCACTGCCACACTGCCAAAAATAGTAACTGAGTGTTGAACTACTGCCAAACCACACTGCCAGAAATAACACTTACTAAAATTAGTGACTCCAAACACCATTTGAGCACATTTCGGGTAGCCATCGTAACATACTAAAAATAGTAAGTCCATCAATAGTCTCTAATGAAAATGCATGTGGTGGCCCACCAAAGCTCTTTGAAAACCCAGAAAGACCCATAAACCCTTCTAGCAAACTCCCACAACAAACCTCTGAAAAGCTGAGAAGAAACCTCCAAGAATTTCGGAAACCCTAAACATGCCTCCGAGTAGCCCATGGAACTCCGAAAATGGGCTATCGGCCACTGAAAGTATAGGGCTAAAAAGGGGACATTACATCTAGGAAGCTGAGTGATTTATTACAGTTTGCACTCCTTGGAAATGCTTGCCCACAAGCATTTTTAGATTAGTATGTTGGACAACTTGCTCATTTTTCCATTTAGCATCTATCGATAGACCCTTCCATTTGATGAGGTATTCTTTGATGGACATGTTCCTTAGCTTCTTCTCCCTGAATATGCTCTCCATCCTTTTGGTTGAGACCATAGGAGGCTCTCCATCGAATAATCCCTTAAAGACCACTTTCTTACCATCTACCTTGAACTTAAACTCCATTGTTTGAAAGTTTTGTGAGTACTTACCAATGGACATCATCCATTGGATACCAAGTATAGCGTTGGTATCACCCAATTCCACAACATAAAAATCGTCGGTGATGGTGTAGTCATCAATTGTAATTTTCAATTTTGGTACCTTTGTTGAACAAGATATTTGGTAGCCATCCACCACCATCACACTAAACCCTCCATGTTCAATTGTTTGAAGTCCTTTCTTAGCAACCAAAGTTGAATCAATAAAGTTATGAGTGGCTCCGCTATCAATTAATACTGTTATCTTTTGTCCTTGCTGTAAATGTTAATCAAATCTTATCAAACTTGGAGCCTAAAAGACCTATGGAAATTCTAAGTGTGAAATTTTGTTCAAGAATTCTAAGTCAGATTTATTTCTTTTATATTAAATGTGCTGATTGCAGAACATTTATCAATTTCAATGTCTTGCAAATAAGGGAATGAAGTCCCATTTATATGAGGGAGACACGTCTCAAAGAGAGATGCGTCTCATGAGAGGAAGTGTCTCCACAAGGTGGAGACACGTCCGCTCATGGGACGTGTCCCTTGGGCGTGCGGGTTCCCTAAACAACCGAAACCATTCGGTGTTATCCATAGACTAAGATGCGTGTATTCAGCAATCATCTAATATGAATTCCGATTTTATCCATTTGCAAATTTTGATCATCATCATCTGAAATTCGAATAACTTATTTGATGGTTTTATATTTTAAGAACAGTTTGGTTAAATATAAATGATGATGATGCATGAATGCAATCATCATTTATATCCGACCAAAACTATCTTAAATCAACACTCCCTCTTAGCTAGGGAAGATATTGCAAATCAAATAAGTGGAGATATCACCTTCACACATGATATCGAAGATATGATATGTTTTCTCAATATTGTCAAGTCACATGACATTCTTCATAATCACATCTTCATTGTGGTATGTGCACTGACATCAAGTCCCATGATATCCATCAAAGTGTCCAAGAGATACTATCATGACATGTCCACAGATATCAAGTCACATGATATCTATCATGATAGTTCAACTCATCATTGTAGAGTCGTCACTTTACAATGTCACATACGAGTGTTCATTATTAGAAAGATTGTCACCTTTCAATAATGTACACAGGGGGAGCGGGCCCATAAGGTCATGGAGTTACATAAATGACAAAAGAGTTTACACATTAAACATCTTTAAATATATTAGTACAACTTCTAAACAATTTGAATTTCAAACATAATATCAAATTACATTTCAACCATACCAAGTTTCTTCCTGAAGTGTTCAACCTTGACTCTAGAGAGAGGTTTGGTGAGAATGTCTGCAGTTTGATCATTTGTACCAATATACTCCAGCTGTATTACATTCCTTTCTACCATATCTCTTACATAATGGTAGGGGATCTCAATATGCTTAGATCTATCGTGGAATACTGGATTTACAGAAAGCTTAATACAACTCTGATTATCACAATGAATGATAGTAGGATTCAAGGTTTCACCAAAGAGTCCCACAAGCAATTTTCGGAGCCAAACTGCTTCTCTTGCCCCCATAGAGGCTGCAATGTATTCAACTTCTGTCAAGCTTTGTGCTATTGAAGACTGTTTTCTGCAGATCCAAGAGATCATAGCCGATCCTAAACTGAAGCAACATCCTGATGTGTTTTTTCGATCGGTTACACTTCTAGCCCAATCTGAATCAGAGTATCCATATAGATCTAGTTGGTCATTTCTGTAAAGAAGACCATATCCAACAGTGCCTTCAAGATATCTCAATATATGTTTCACAACCATAAGGTGAATTTCCTTTGGCTCACACATGAACTGGCTTAGAGCATTCACCGCATAGCAAATATCAGGTCTGGTGTTAACCAGGTACATCAATGATCCAATCATTTGTCTATATAGGGCTGAATCTGCACACTTAGATTCTGCTGTTGCTTCTTTCAGTTTGTGAAGGTTGGTTTCCATAGGTGTAGACATGGGTCTACAATCCAACATTCCAAATCTCTTCAGAATATCAATAGTATACTTTCCTTGATTTAGTATGATGCTATCTGATTTCTGCCAGACTTCCAAACCTAGGAAGTAATGTAAAATGCCCAAGTCTTTCATGTCAAATTCAAAAGTTAAATCCTTCTTTCCTTGAGCAATGAGGTGATCTTCTTCTGTTATCAGCAGGTCATCAATATATAAAATAATTATTAACATATCACCTTTAATTACCTTAAAGTAAAGATTTGGGTCTGCATCATTCTTGGAAAATCCTAATCCCAAGAGATACCAGGCCTTGGGAGCCTATTTAAGTCCATAGAGTGCTTTCTTTAGTCTGCATACATGTGATTCAGTTTTATGTATCACAAAACCTTCAGGCTGTTCTAGATAGACTTCCTCTTCAATGGTCCCATTCAGGAAGGTAGTTTTCACATCCATCTGATGAATCTTCCAACTTTTAGCTGTTGCAATGGCTATCATTGCTCTCACAGACTTGTAACGGGCAACAAGTGCAAATGTTTCTTCATAATCAATGCCTTCTTTTTGTGAAAAACTTCTGGCCACAAAACGTGCCTTATGTTTTTCTATACTGCCATCAACAACATGTTTGATTTTGAAGAGCCATTTAGAAGAGACAGCAGATTTCTCTTTTGGTCTAGGCACTATATCCCATACATCATTTTTTAGAATAGATTGATACTCTTTCGTCATAGCGTCCTTCCATACTTGATGTCTAAAGGCTTCTGGAACACTGGTGGGTTCCGAATTTATGATGTCATTCATTAGAGCAACATAGCTTGTGAACCGTTTGGGTCTCTTACTCTCCCTAAATGTTCCTTTGGGTGCTGCATGATTCTCTGCTTCTTTGATCATCTTTCTAGCCCAAAGTGGCCTCATCTTACCATTGTCATTAGTATTCTCATCTGAAGTAGATAGAAGTTCATTTGGTATTTCCTTAGGATACTCCCTCTGAATCTCAGGGGTAGGATCCTCTTCTAAGACTCTAGGTGAATAGGTTTCTATCTCATTTGAACTTCTTTCCCTTTTGAATGCAATGTCTTCTTCAAAGATGACATCTTTGCTCAATTCAATTTGTTTCTGCCCGGGTATGAATATCCTGTAGGCTTTGGAGGTTTCACTATATCCCACAAATACCCCTTTCTTTCCGGAAGGTTCTAATTTGAATCTCTTCTCTTTGGGCACATGAATATACACTGGGCAACCAAAAATCCTAAAGTGACTAATGTCAGGTTTTATGCCAGTAAATGCTTCTTCAGGAGTTTTGTTATCTAGGTGAGAATGTGGACATCTATTTTGGATGTAGATAGCAGTTCTAGAGGCTTCTGCCCAGAATGAGGTTTCAATGTTCTGGTCAAGCAACATTGCTTTTGTAGCTTCTACAATGGTTCAATTTTTCCTTTCAGCAACCCCATTTTGTTGAGGGTGGTATGCTACTGTAAACTCCCTCTTAATCCCTGCATTCATGCATAATTCCTTAAAGATTTCAGAGGTGTATTCTTTCCCATTGTCTGCCCTTAAGATTTTTATTTTCTTCCCAGAGAAGTTTTTAGTAAGAGCTTTGAACTCCTTGAACCTTTTAAGGATTTCTATTGACTCTTTACACTTAAGGAAATAAATCCAGGTCTTCCTAGAAAAGTCATCTATAAATAAGACATAGTATAGGAAGCCTGCCTTGGCAGGTACATACATGGGTCCACATAAATCAGAGTGAACCAGTTCTAATACATTTTGGGTTTTACTCAAGCTATTGTGAAAGGATCCCTTTGTATTCTTTCCTAGGGCACAACCTTTACAAGTTCCTTCATGAGTTGGTTTTTACTTAGGTAATCCTGTTACAAGTTTTTCCACAGAAGGTAGGGCACGAAAATGAAGGTGTCCTAATCTTCTATACCAAATTTTCTTTGAATCAGAAGTATCAAGGGTAAGGGCTTGCTTGACTTCAGTGCACAGTTTATAAAGATAACCTTGTCCTATACCTATGGTTTGGGGTTTCTTTATGGTTGAGTTCTTAGGCCATGCCAAAACTTTCCCATCCATAAAGGTAACTCTATATCCATTGTCTTCAAGAGCAGAGATGGATACTGGATTCCTTTTTATTCCAGGTACAAATAAAACTCTAGTGAGTTGAAGGGAGAGACCAGATTTCAATTTGATGGAGCAAGTTGCAACCCCCTTTACAGGGTGTGCAAAATCATCCCCAATGGTTACTTCTTCATCAGTCTCTTCAGTCATAGTGTCTAAGTGTTCTTTGAACCTTGTGATATGCCTTGAAGAACCACTATCAATTACCTAGTTGTTGGTGTTGTTAGATACTTGACTTGATAGGGCTGAATAGAATACAAATTTCTCAGATTCATGGTCTGAATTTGACTTTCCTACTTTAGCAAAGGATGCTTGTTGTTTTGATCTGTCAGGGTACTTCATTGCATAGTGGCCATATTGATCACATCTAAAACATTGTACTTGAGAGATGTCTTTCCTCTTCTTGGAAGATCCTTTTCCATAGGAATTTCTCTTTCTTTTAAATGATCCTTTCCCGTCAGAGTTTTTCTTACTCCTTTTATTAGATGTTGCGTTGAGCACATGAATGTCTTCATCTATGTTCTTTTGTTGAGAGTCTTGTTTCCTCTTGTAGGCAGTTTGTTCTTAGCCTATCAAACTTGGGGAGTTTAGATCTCGCACTTATTCCTTGAACAAATGACTCCCATGAGTTTGGTAGGCCTCCTAGTGCAATTAGAGTTAACTCTTTGCTATCAATTTGATATCCAATTGTAGATAATTGATCCCTTAGTTCAATGATCCTCATGAAGTATGCATTAATGGTTTCTCCTTTGTTTATTTGGACATTGTTGATTTGCCTTTTTAATGCAAGTCCTACTGGTGTTGTTTATCTCATAGGTGCTCTCAAGGGATTTGAACATTAGATATGCAGTTTCATGTTTTGCTAGAATTGGTACTATATGATCCCTAACTGCATCTACTAAGATTTTCATGGCTTTTTCATTGTTCTCAATCCATTGAGTTTTCTTAGGATCATCCTGAGGTTCCCTCTTGTTTTCTCTCACAAATGAGTCTAACTTATTTTCTTTAAGAATCATCATGATTCTGAATTTCCATGATGTGAAGTTGTTTGCTCTTTCAAGGCGATCTTCAAATCTGATCACACTTGACATTATGAAGAATGTGATGTAAATTCGTTTTCTCAAAAATACAAATTTTCCCTAAGTAATCTGATATCTAGATTTGATTTTGATTCACTCAACTTGGCTCTGATACCATGTAAATGTTAATCAAATCTTATCAAACTTGGAGCCTAAAAGACCTATGGAAATTCCAAGTGTGAAATTTTGTTCAAGAATTCTAAGTCAGATTTATTTCTTTTATATTAAATGTGCTGATTGCAGAATATTTATCAATTTCGATGTCTTGCAAATAAGGGAGACACGTCCGCTCATGGGACATGTCCCTTGGGCGCGCGGGCTTCCTAAACAACCAAAACCATTTGGTGTTATCCATAGACTAAGATGCGTGTATTCAACAATCATCTAATATGAATTCCGATTTTATCCATTTGCAAATTTCGATCATCATCATCTGAAATTCGAATAACTTAATTGATGGTTTTATATTTTAAGAACAGTTTGGTTAAATATAAATGATGATGATGCATGAATGCAATCATCATTTATATCTGACTGAAGCTATCTTAAATCAACACTTGCAATACGCCACAAATCTTAAATGAGTTGAACCTTGGAGATCCAATCATAGTGGCGATTATATTGTTCTTACTTCCCTTAGGTGGAGACTCTTTTACCTTTGGAGGTTCTTCCTCTATTTCATCTTGCTCACTACTTAGATCTGGTTTTTCTTCTTCATCGCTATCAGGCACAACTCTGATATAATGAATCTTCCCTTTACCAAGGCGTTGATGACTTGGTGCCCAAGGTTCTTCGTAAGTAAAACAAAGTTTCTTCCTTCTCAACTCTTGCCTAGTTTCTTCATCCATTTTCTTTTTTGACCATTCCCTTTAGAAAGGTTGTTTTGCTCGGTCTATTTGGAATGATGACCCTTTAGATGGCATCTTGTTCTTTGTTGCACTAGAGTCCATATCCCTAGCCTTCTTAATTTCTTTTTGAAGTGTACTAGGGTTGAGGGCTTTGACCCAAACCCTTAAAGGGTCCATTAGGCCATCCATAAATAGGACAACCAATCTTCCTTCGGAGATGTCAGTGACCAACACTGAAAGCCTCTAGAAGTTTGCCATATATTCATCGATGGTTCCATATTGCTTCAATTGTGCCAATTCCTTACAGTGGAGTTCCGGGTCCTTGTTGTCAAAATTCTCTCTATTAGTTTCTCCATGAATTCCATATACAAGTGATTTGTGGTAGAGCTTCTAATTTTTTTGAAAATTTGAGTTGGTTCTTTGCTTTGTCATGATTTATGGCCTTTGTGCCCAACGGTAGGGTTTAGGGTTTTGGTTCAAAAGCCCTTGTCTCAAATTTCATAAGTCTTAAAGCTTTGGGCGTTTTAATCCTTCATTGACTTGTTACACCCGGTTACCAGTCATTTTAGTTACAACTTGAGCCATCTGAATCGTTGATATTACTAGCCCCTTGGTTAAGGTTTGTCAGTCACCGAATACATTTCCATCGCTTTAATACTTCCTATGGTTGGACGAAATATTTCATGATGAAATTGACTTATGTCTTAAGTCATTATTTCCCAAGGGTTTGAGTCCCGTCGACCTAGTTGGGTCCCCTTCGTTAAGACTAACATTTGTGTATGTGCAGATTGCTAGCACTTGGATCTGAATATTAAATCTTAGCCGCTCCCTGCTAGCCCCACGGGATTAAAATAATATTTTCCAAAAAGCAGCGGGGTCAGCGGGCTAGCGACATGTGTACTGCTACAGGTGTGGGACCCGGTCTTCACTATCATACCTAGTGCTTTAAGCTTTTAAATCAACAATCAAGATGCAACATTAAGATTCAATCTCAGCCATTCTTCGCTAACCCTGCGGAAATAAAATAACTCTCTGAAATGCAGCGGGATCAGCGAGCTATTGATGCGTGTCCAAATCAAAGAGGTGGGGCCTGGTCCCCACTAACATGTTTGGCGCTGTGAACTTGGAACCGACGGTCGAGATCTCTTATTGAGATGTAATCCTGGCCGTTCCCCGCTAACCCCACGAGATTAAAATAATGTTTAATAAAAAAGTAGTGGGGTCAACGGGCTATCGCCACGTGGATTCTCTCGTTGTTTGGTAAGAAAGAAGGTGGAGCCCGTAGAACGAGTGAGTTAGCTTTCCAGCCGGTAGGTTATCATTGGCCGAAGGAGAGGTGAACGATGGTGACGAAAATTCAAATCTTATTGACTCAATTTGAGTCGTTCAATGCGCCATCTCAAAAGGAGATCGATGGCTGATATTCAAAATCAAAGATGTGAACATGAGAGCCGTTTCTGCTTCGCATGAGCGAGCAATAATGGTGGAGGAAACACCCAAATCTACTCAATCTTGACTTAAATGCACATAAGACATTGGTTTTTTGCATAATTGAGAATTGCAAACAAATTTGGAGCCTCCAGGAGATTGAGAAGAGCATTTCAGAGTTCAACGTGACCAAAATTAGGGTTTCCTGCATGCAAAAAATTCGTAAGTTAAACAAACAACATTCTTCGTGATATGTTCAAACTATTTTGAGATAGGGAAAATATTCACTGTGTTTTCTAGTCGAATTGGTCTGCGTGCCTTTTAATTGTTTTATTGGGGTTTGAAATTGCTTTGAAGAGTCGAAATCTTGTCAAACCCATTGAAATTGTACCTTTGAGGCATGCCCTAGGTTTTGAATAGAAAATCTAGATTTTGAACTTCTTTGTGTCGAAACCCTAGATCAGTTTGAACCCACCTTGTTTCCAATGGCGTGCCCAAAGCACAAGTTCTCGGTTCTGAAGCCACATCCAAACCTCTAGCCCAAGACATTATTGATCAATTGAAACCTTGAACTAGTAAAAGGGCAGAAGGAGTTGCTCGGTTTTATGGCCCTTAGATTAAAGAGAGGCTAGTGGACAACAAATGTAGTATCATGGATGCCAATGTGTCATACACAGGGTGGCAAATGTTCCAAAATTGGTTTGGGAACAAAAATTTGGGAGTTCTGGTCTACAACCCTTGGAGATTGGATTTTGAAAAATTGGTGGTGCCAAATGTATAGATGGATGTGGATTTGTTGAAGGACATTGTTGCAAGGTATGACCTTGTTTCAAGAGTGATTAGGGCATATGATGGTGTGGAAATGATCAAGATAACTAGAGAGGAGATTGCAGAGGTTTTCAGCTTGCATGAATGGAACAAGGATATGATTCCTATTGACCTCAAAGCCTTCAGAGAAGAGTATAGGAATACAAAGGCTTTGTTCAGATTGATAATGTTGCCAATACACATTGCAAGTATTGGGGTTGGGAAGAAGAGGAAACAATAAAGATTGGTGAGAATAAAAAGGAGCCTTTCCCCATGAGGTACTTTGCCAACTATTTTCAGAAAACAGTTTTCTCCTTATGCCAAATCCTTGGTTTTGATGCACCATCCACCATGCCGACAGATTTCATGTATATGGCAGCACACCTCCAACACCCAGCTTATAACATAGTGTATGATTATGCTACCTATGTGACAGAGAAAATGCATAAGGGTTTGTCTGCACTGATGGCGGGAAAGGAATTGGTGAGCTTCAGATGGTATTCTCTCTACACATGTTCCTATATAAGGGAGAGAAGAATTTTTGTAAGGACATGACATTGAAGAAAATGGAGGGTGATATTGAGCTGCCTCTCCAATGTTGGACTCAAATTCTGGACAAAGATGATTCGAAATTTGACTATGTGGTGTTCCATAATGTATTTGCCTCCAAATTGAGAAGGTTTTTGTTCTTCAATCCACCAAGAATCCCGAAGGAGATACATGACTTTTTGAGGCCTATGGAAAGGAGACCTGAGTTGAAGACTCACAATTGGGGGGATATAATTGCATACCCCAACATAACTATTTTCAGGGTTTATGGCACTAATGTGAATCCTTATGCATTACCAAGAGATGTGCCATTGAGGATCAAATTCATTGAAATAATGAGACAACTAGGGGCAGCACAAGTGGCACACTTGCTAGAGCAACAGAAGAAGGGTTCTTTCTTACCTAAATGGATAGTATTTGCAGACTTTGTAATGGCAAAGAGAGGATGGAAGGACTTGGGACAGCTTCTCGAACCATACAACTCAAGAACAGTGTGCCCAAGGAACCATGACCCTGAGGGATTTATTGTTGCCTTGAAGGCAAAGAATAGGAGTTGCTCCTTTGTGCACAACTTTTATTATCTTGAAGATGTCATCAGGAATATCTCTGATTTGCAAGAACAAGAGGAGAGGAAGGCAAAGTATCTTGCTTTCAACAAAATGATGGATAAAGCTAAAAGAGCCGATCCCAATTATGACCCTATGCCCAATATTAAGGGTGAATTGAATAGAGTTATGTATGTACTTGACAATTTTGAGAATATAGTGGGTGTCTTAAGGGAAGAATGTAGAATAACAGAAAAGGGGGAGTCAATGGTAGTTGAAGAAGATCCCACAGTAGTATTGGAGGAAAGACCATCTTATCAGCCACAACCAAAAGTTAGAATCTACTCTAGGAAGAAGGAGACAACAAAGAAACAACAAACATTGCCAACCCCTACTACATCAGAGGGGTCAAGGGCATCTTCTCTTGAGGGGTCAGCACCATCTCCTCCAAGACTTGTTTCTCCTGCTATAATTGATCTTGACTCACCCCCAAGAGATCCTTCTCCATCAGAGCAGCCACCAGTCAAAAGGCAAAGGATTGAGGTGAAAGGGGTAGTTGATTACCCTGAAATAGATGAAGATGACATTTTGGTCACACCTGAAGAGATGCAACAAGGAATGCCTTCTCCCTCAAGGGAGGTTGCATCAAGTATGGCAAAGAGTAGCCTTAGATTGGGAAAGGTAGATGTTAGTGGTTTAAGCAATGTTGATGATATGAGGCGTGAGGCTTGTAAGACATTTATTGAAGATGATTCTTTTATACAAATCCAGGCATTCAAAGATTTTGTATGGAGGGCTAAAGCTCAGGATTATGCTGAAAATGTTGCTAAGGAGAGGAGCTTGCACCTTGAACTTCCAGAGGAAGTTGTGCAAGCAAATGTTGTTGATGTTATAGCAGCTATGGTCTGCACTTCCCTTCGCACAAATTACAAGAAGAAGCACATGAATTAAATGAGTAGCCTTCGGCTATTTAATTCATGATTACAATATTTAATAAATGCAAAGGGCCGACCCTTTATGGTTCGCATGCTTTAGTCATTACTTGGGCCGACCTTATTATAATTGATATTTATTATGGTTCTTTTATGTGGGCCGACCTATCTTGAAGAGGTGCCACACTTGTATAAATACAAGGTCTTATTTGTCATTGTAACACATTCATTATTCAAGTCAAGTTCGCTATTAAGAGCAAAGCAGCAGTTCGCATTTCCTTAGCAGCAGTCCGATTTCAAGGAAGAACATATTCATTGGTATCTAGTGCATCAAGGAGAGGTGCGACTTTATTGTATCCATTGTTGGCCATTGTTGGGCCTAAGTTGTAAGCAGATTTCTGCCATTGTTCTACTTTATATAGGAGATTCAATTGCTGGGTTTTTCTCCCTCAAGAGGAGGGTTTTCCCAGGGTATCTTTGTGTGTTAATTGTCTTATGTGTTGCAATTCTATTAAGTGCTTTCATTGTTCAATCTGATCTAAGAAACACTAACATGGTATCAGAGTGGGTGTGAAAAAGATCGTGATCAGATTTTTTAGTTTGCAACTCTCACCTTATTCTTTTTCAGTCTATCTTCTAAATTTCTCAAGATGGTGAACGGTCTGAAAATCGAGGATAGACTTGAAGGGATTTCGAATTACACATCATGGAGGTTCGGGATC